>LNAC01000485.1:791637-844483 GCA_002007465.1 Ailurus styani
AGAGAGAGAGAGGAGGAAGCAGGCTCCCTGCTGGCAGAGAGCCCGATGTGGGGCTCGATCCCAGGACTCTGAGATCATGACCTGAGCCGAAGGCAGAGGCTTTAATCCACTGAGCCACCTAGGTGCTCCTATTCAGTTGCTTCTGAAGAATGATGTGGACTTTGGGAACAGAACATTGCAGAAAAAATATCCCAATTTAAAATCAGTAATGGCATCCAGTACTCTGCCCTCAGGTCTATCTGTAAAATAGAAATATGTTAAAAAAAAAGAATGGGAATGTTGCTAATGTTTGATAACACTCTGATGGCCTTCAGATTTCTGCTGCTTGATATTCTCAGTGATGTTTTCCCCCTATTTCAGTAGATCTCAATCTCTGTACTTCTGATTATTTCTGGCCCTTGTGGGAAGGGATCAGAATCACTTGGTCCTCATTGCATTTTGTATGTTTTTCTCAGAAATTCATTGACTTAAAGACAAATTCTATCATGAAGCTCACTTGTTCCTCAACCCTGAAAATTGCTCCAGTACCATTTCATCATTTTCTCATGTTATCTTACCAAGAGTCTACATTTTTAAAAAGCCATCAACCAAAAGTGAAGTGTACCAGTTGTTTGCCCTTTTCCTTCAGGCTCACTTTCCAATTTCTCCCACGCGCCTTCCTTAACACCTACTTCCCACTGACATTCACCTTCTTTGGGTTCATGAATTGCACTGATGAGCTCAGATCTCAGCTCTCTTATCAAACACAGGCTGGTAAAAATTATACTTTTTCTCAAGACTGTAAAAGTCTTTATGGAATGGGGTATATTCAGCCTGAAGTTTTTTGAAAGCACTGACCTGTTGGTTAATCACTGGAGGCAAGCACTAAGAGTGGCCTAAAAGTAAGCCAGTTATACCAACAAAGGCTACAAGAGCTTGAAGATGTTGCCTTCACTCACCATGTCCATCTCCTTGGGTGCATAGGCCCCAGCTTTCCCAGAAAGTGGCAGCATCAGCCAGTACTTCACCCTCTCAGACCTTGACCTCCACTGGTTCCTCTGCCTCCTGGGATGTAGCCCTCTCTGCTGGTTCCTCCACCTCCCAGGATCAGTTTTCCTCTACCAGGTATCTTCCCTCCTAGACTTTGGCTCCTGGGATGTGACTGGACCTCTTCTGTGTCCTCCACCTCCACAAGCACCAGTTCTTCTCTGGGGTCATTTGGCTCCCAGGAGTGGTGTCTGACCACCACTCAGCCTGTGTGGGCCTGAACTGGGATATGGTTATCATGGACACAGTGTGGAAGGGCATGGGTCACAGCTCTGAATAGGGGCCAAAATTGTGTCCATGGTAAACTGACAGTGTCTGGGATAACTTCTGCACCTTCCTTACCAGTTTCTTCTTCCTTTTTGTCAATGTAATTCTCATCTTCTTCCTCATAGCTTCATCCTCCCCCTCTTCTTCATCATTCTCCTTCTCATATTCCTCCTCTTCCTCATTCTCCTCCTCTTCTCTGCCTCCTTCCTCACCCCTTCCCTCCTCTTCTCCCCCTCCTTCTCCTTCCTTTTCCTCCTCCTCCTCCTTCTCCAGTTCCTCCTCCTCTCCCCCCCCTTCTACTTGTTGTGCATCCCAGTTTCCCTGGACCACAGGCTGAGTAGCCCCCTGCCCACCCTCCTCCTCCCAATTGACTGGAACGACTGCCTGGAAATCCCTAGGGGCTGCTACCCTTGCCATTCCAGCCCCTCATTCTGCAGACGCTGTACTGTTCCTAATAGATCCAGGGTCCTAGCCCACCCCACCACTGCCTCCCTTCTGGCCACCTGGGACTGGACCTTGATTCTCTGTAGCAGACAGGGCAGAAGAGATAAACCAGTCAGTGCCTCAACTGAAGAAGTGATCTGGCTGCTTAACAGAGGTGGTGAAGATGGCAGTTGCAGAGGGAATTGCTTCTGAGCTGAGGCTGTTGGCAGAGGTGTCTGCTGGGAGGTGGTGGAGGCATCAGAGAAAATGGCAGCAGAGGATACAGCCAGTCTAGTCTAAGGTGCCTGTGGGGGCCCAGCTACAGGAAGGACGTGCGGGGGTGGGGGGGGTACTGCAAGGAGCAGCCAATTGAGGCTGCGCCTGAGGCAGTGTTGGACAAGGTGAGAACGAATCCTTTGGGTGGTTGACAGGAGGCGGAGCTTCAAAGAGTCAACAAAGGACTGTTTACCTCTTTGCAAGCTCTAAGCTCATTTGCTGAAAAGAATTGACATGCCTGGGGGTCCACTGATTTTTCAAGACCCTCAGCTTCTAGAGTTTGGGTTTTTCCTCTCTTCCTTTTGAGACCTCAAAGGGCTGGATTACCTTTTAAGCCCATGCATGTCCTGTCTTTTTAATTCTATTGCTGCAAAGCTAAAGTGTTCCAATGTGGAGACACTCTGCTGGATAGGGTGAATTGCTCCTTGAGGTCCACTTCGAGATGACTTGTGCCAATAGGGACAGATTCATTTAAAAAAATCGTATAGTTCAGATCTCAGCACCTGTAAAATCCTACCAGAAGAGAAGGAAAAGAGAATTTGAACATTTTAACATTATCAAAGCTGTTTAGAAAAAAAAAATACAACTGAAATGGATGCAGTCAGAACAGAGGGTTGAAAAGATATTAAAAACCAGAGCTGGAAGGGGTTTAATGAACAGTGCTAAATTTAATTCAAGCCTCCAAAGAAGGAATAAAGAGATATTTCTTTTAAAGGACCACACTTTTAAAGGACCAAGTATGCAGGCCGTCTTCCTAGAATGATTTCTGAGTCAACAGTCCAAGACTTTTTGCTGAATTCAGTCCCACTTAGCCAAGATCTGGAGTGTAAACAATTCTTAAAATTATGAAGAAATCAACACTTATTTTATATTGATTCCATTTACTGCTGTTACTGGGCAAGAAGTACCAAAAAAAAAGAATTCTTGATGAATCATCTGGGTTCAGACATACTCCTCCCTATCCTAATTATGTAGCAACAGTTCATATCTCACATGGTAATCAGAATCAACTTGCTCCACTACTGTATAAACTCTTTTCTTTGCCTGCTAATCCACTGCCATGAAGAGACTAAAGTGACCAGGTAGTAGTTGTAGCTTCAAGTTCGCTAGAACCCATCCTGATTACTTTACCAGAAGCAGTTTCTCTTAGGACCCAGAACATTTGTTATGGCAGACCCTAAAGTTTAATAGGCATTTCCTTCTTGTGAACACCCTTGCTAAATGGTTCTATTCCATGATAAAATTGTGTGTATCCCAATTGTCATAGAAACCAGAAGGTCACCATGATGTTTGAACTGTTGACAGCTTTCTATGGTCATCAAAATGTGAAAATTGATTTTCACAGCGAGAACCATAATCCATACTTCAGCCACTTACACCTCCTTCCAATATAAAGGTCGAATAGACATTATTAAAGACAAGAAGCTCAACAAGGTGTAGTGTGGAGGGGAAAACTTCATATAATGGTTTAGGTAGGTAGTTAGTATAGGATGTGTAGCAGATTTGGTTTCCTTTCAAAAACACAAACCACTGTGACCCCAGCCTTATAATTATCTTCCTTAGAGACTAGCTTATTTAACTTCCTTAGAAACTAGCATAACTGATACTACATTAAGTAGCAATCTCAAAGACAACATATCCCCAAATATAGACCCATCGCTTGGTTGACTCGAGAGTTTGGCAGATACAGAAAATAAGTCTCAAAGATGGGGAAAATGCAAACAGATCTGAGAAACCTCTGATTATCTTCAGCAAATGCCTCAGGTCTCAATCATATGCTAGAAAGCTCAGGCTGTCTCCATCCACTTCCAATCAAAACCACAAACCGAATGGTGAGTCACCTAAAATCCCTATTACCAAATCCTGATATTAATCACTTTTTGGCAGTCCTTACCTCTGCTCAGTATCTCATTTCCAGGTATAATACACTACATGCTGTCAGTGTAAAAATTTGCCACAGCAGTTGAAAGATTATCCTCTTCTTTCATAGGCACGTTAAGTTTATCCTCAGAGTCATAGGTTTAAAATAACACTATTATTCCTTACAATGCTAGAAATGTAAGAATGAATGTGTGAATGAATGAATGAATGACATGGTAGAAAAAATATTTGATAATGATAGGTATGATTTTAATGAAAAGCCAATATCTAAGTAGTATATGGAAATAAGTTTCTAATCATGATAAATATTCTCCAAGTTACAATGGAGATTTTCTGGTAACAACAGTCCCCTGGGCTCCAAGGAAGCCAGGAATGTCTGTGAAGATAGAGTGTGCAGGGAATCTTGGTCACCTTGGAATAATATTAGAAATTATAGAGAAAGGCTAACAACACAGTGAGCCGTTTCCAAAGTCAACAGTTCATAGCTGTTTCCAAAGGCAGTTTTTGGAACAATGTACATGAGGATGGCAGTAAAGATAAAAATGATTCTTGGAAAAAATCTATTTTTGACAAAGTGTCCTATGCCCTAGTGACCATAGAAATTATGGAAGATTATGGGAATTATGTTCCTAAAGCAAAGGAAGCCCCTACATACTCCCAGTAGGTAGGGATGCTCAGAGATAGTTATCTTAGAATGGTAATCGATGACTCAAAATATAAAATATATGTAAGACTGATGAAGACCTGATAAACACATCATTACTGGAGAGAGTAAAACACAGTCTCTGTAATAATGGATTACTTAGGTTAGAAGGAGAGAGCTGTAATATGGCACAGCTTTCTTGGATTAAAAAGCAAAGTGGGAGAAACTTTTTTGTTCATTTTTAAGTTCTCTACTACAAGAAGAAGCCTTTCTATTCCCCAGATGACACACAGGAGAACGCCACACTGGATCAGAATTAAACCTGAAAATATGGGGCGTCTTGGTGGCTCAAGGCAGTTAAGCCCTGGCTCAGGTCATGATCCCAGGGTCCTGAGATTGAGTCCCACATTAGGTTCCCTGCTCAGTGGGGAGTCTGTTTTTCCCATTGCCCCTCCCCCAGTTCATCCTTGCTCCCATGAGCACACTCTCTCTTTCTCTCAAAATTAAATAATCTTAAAACCTGAAACCAAACTTAATGAAGGTCATCATTATGTTCTTAGTGGCAATAAATAGAAGACAAATGTTAAGGATTATTATTGAGCCCCTGAAGTTTGCCAAGAGAGCAATATGGTGAAGTGGTTGCATGTTTAAGGTTTCCATCAGAAAGAAAAGACAGATGTGGGTTTCAGTGTCAGAGTTGCAACTTACAAGCTATACAATTTAGAGTAATTTTTACCTTCTGTAAATGTAGTTTTCTTATCTGTTGAATAAGGATAATATTAATGTTAACACTGTAGAGTTGATAAAGGGATATACTATAACATATGGAGAGAATAACCCTGAACACTCTTTTAAATAAAATAATGGCAGAGAGGTTTAAAATAAATAATCTAATTGTGCACATTAAGAAGCTAGAAGAGAAAGAAGGGAAATTAATACCCGAGTTAGTGCAAAAAAAAGATATTATACAGCTAATAAATAACATTATCAGTTTTCTGATAAGCTAACATTATTTGTTTTTCTTGAGAACATAAATAAAATTCATTAAACCCTGCTTGAATAATTAAGGAAGACAGAAAATACTAATTACCAATACCAGGGACAAAAGGTGATATTTCTACAAATTCTTTAAACACTCAAATAAGAGGAGAACCTAGGAACAATTTTATGCCAATAAATTTGATAACTTATAGACATAGTAATATGCAAATTTCTTGGAAAACAGTTTTAGAAAACTAACACACAGACTGAAAATCTTAGCAGTGGAATAGCTACAAAAATGTGAATTTCTAATTTTAGAAATGTTTCCTGGTAATGGTACAGGGAAAGGGAACTGAGGTAGAGCCTAGTGGACTTCACGAGTTAGAGAGATGGAGCTAAGCCTCTGAAGAAACCAGGGTGACTACAGATTGTAGTGTACAGAATACACAAGAAGAGAAATATCCACAGAAAGAAGCTACTAATTCTGTATAAATTCCCTTGAATATTAAGAACAGTAACCACGGGCGCCTGGGTGGCTCAGTGGGTTAAAGCCGCTGCCTTCGGCTCAGGTCATGATCCCAGGGTCCTGGGATCGAGGCCCGCATCGGGCTCTCTGCTCAGCAGGGAGCCTGCTTCCTCCTCTCTCCTCTCTCTCTGCCTGCCTCTCTGCCTACTTGTAATCTCTCTGTCAAAATGAATAAATAAAATCTTAAAAAAAAAATTAAAAAGAACAGTAACCAGAACATGTACATGAAACTACCAGCTGGTGGGGAAAAAATTGGAAGTATTAGAGGATGCTTTCCAGTACTTACATGTGAAAGGGGATAAATGCCTGTTCCCACCAGCCAGACTGGAAAAACTTACAATTCATTGATTATTCAGCTGAATACACAGGAAAGTCTTGCCTCAGTAACAAGAAATGATCAGCTCTAGATGGAAATAGCTCCAAATCCACCATACAGAATCACAAAAGCAATTCCTGAAATAATCAAACTGTTTCCAAGTAACTTAAATGTATATTGGAGCAAATTTAAGGGTATGCACAGAAATAAAATATCCTCCACCCACCAAGATAAATTATACAACGGACATCCATTTAATAATTAACTAGGCATTCAATGGCCCAGTAAAGCACAATCCATAATGAGGAGAATAATGAATACATCCAAACTAACTCAGAATTTACACTAGAAAAATTGTTATATCTTATTCCATATGTTCAATTATGTAGAGATATGGAAGATATTTTTAAAAATGGAAATTGAAGTTCTACATGTTTGAGATGAGAAATACAATGGATCCCAAGTCAAAATCCCAGCAAGTTATTTTGTGAATATCAACAAAGTTAATTTTATATGGAGAGGCAACACAATCTTGAACAGAGTTGGAGGACTGACACTACCAAACTTCAAGACTGTATAAAGCTTCAGTACTCAAGAGACTATGCTATCCATTAAAGAATAGAAAGAGTATCAATGGAACAGAATAGAGTCCAGAAATAGACTCCCATACATATAGAGAACTAAACTTTGAGAAAGGAGCAATACAAAAAACAATACAATGTAGAAAAGATAGTCTTTTCAGAAAATGGTGCTGGAACAACTGGACACTCAAATGCAAAAAAAATGAATCTAGATTTAAAAAATCAACTGAAATCATAGAACCAAATGAAAAATGAAAGACTATAAAAATCCTAAAAGATAACATAGATGAAAATCTAGGTGACCATGGTATGGAGATGACTTTATACATACCATACCAAAGGCACAAAGCATGAAATAAATAATCATATGAAATAAATAGATTAAATAAAAAAATATCCAGATTGATAAGCTGGAATTCATTAAAATTAGAAAGTACTGCTCTGCAAAAGACATCAAGAGAATAAAAAGACAAGTCACATACTTAAAGAAAATATTTGCAATAGACATATCTGATAAAGAACTGTTGTTCAAGATATACAAAGAACACTTAAAACTCAATAATGAGAAAATGAGCAACACAATTTTCAAAACTGGACAAAAAACTTGGACACCTCATCAAAGATTAACAGATGGCAAATAAGTATATGAAAAGATGCTCAACATCAATATGTCTTTAGGGAATTGCAAACTAAAGCAATGAGGACACCACTACACACCTACTAGAGTGGAAAAAATTCAAAACATTGACATCATCAAATACTGGAGAGAATATGAAGCAGCAGAAACTCTCATCTCTTGGCTGTAGGAATGCAAAATGATGCAATCATTTTGGAAGACAGCTCAGCAGTTGCTTAGAAAACTAAACATACTCTTACCATGCAATCCAGCAATCACGCTCCTTTATATTTACACAAATCAGTTGAAAATTTATGTCCACACAAAAACCAGCGTACGGATGTTTTTAGTAGCTTTCTTCATAGTTTCCAGAACTTGGAAGCAACCAAGATGTCCTTCAGTAGGTGAATGGATAAATAAGCTGTATCTGTGGGAGAAAAGGGGACTCTGTGTTCTGTGGAATTCTTTTGTGAATCTAAAAATTTCTTAAAAATAAAGTCTATTTAAAGAACATAAACACCAAACCAAAATAAATATACACAAACAAACCAACAAAAAAAAAACACTTGACAGGATTGATGGTAGATTAGACTTGGCAGAAGAAAGCATAGTAACTTTGAGGCTATAGCAATAAAGTATCCAAAATGAAACACAGAGGATAAAAATCTAAAAAATATCAGAAGAGCATCATTGATCTGTTGGACAACTTCAAGTGGCAAAATATATATGTAATTAGAGTTTTTGAAGTGGGGACAGAAATATATTTGAAGACATAATAGCTGAAATTCTTTTGCAAATTTGATGTAAACTATAAACCCATTGATCCAAGTGTCTTAACAAACCCAAAACACAAAAGTATAGAGTAAATTTCAACAAGGTATATAATAGCGTAATTGCTCACATTAAGTGATAAAGAATAATCTTAAAAGTAGGCATAGGTAGTGAAAACATACTGCATACAGAGGAACAAAGATAAGATGACATCAGATTTCTCATTGGAAACAACACAAGTGAGAAAATGGTGTAGTAATACCCGTAAAATACTTTTAAAAAATTTCAACCAGCATTTTATACACAGCAAAAAAAAAAACTTTTAACAGGAAGAGAATTTATCACCAGGAAACCGACACTATAAAAAATGCTGAAGGAAGTTTTCAGATCTATAGAAATTGATAATTTAAAAACAGAAGGGGAGGGAAACCATAAGAGCCTCTTAATCTTAGGAAACAAACTGAGGGTTGCTGGAGGGGAGGAGGATGGGAGGATGGGGTATCTGGGTGATAGGCATTAAGGAGGGCACTTGATGTAATGAGCACTGGGTGTTATATATAACTGATGAATCACTAAATTCTACCTCTGAAACTAACAATACTATATATGTTAACTAAATTAAATTTAAATAATTTTTTAAAAAATAACAAATGGAAATCTAAATCTACAAAAGGATTAAAGAGCACCAGAAATGGTAATGACTTGGGTAGATATATGAATTTTTTTCTTACTATTTGTATATCATTTTTAAAAGGTAACTGTTTAATCAAAAATAATAACAGCACCTTGGTGGTTTATAAAATATGTATAAATAAAATGTATGACAACAATAGAATAAAGACTGGGAAGGGAGATATTAAAGTATACTATTGTAAGGTTCTCAAAACATATGTGGTATAGTATATCACTTGAATGTAGACCATGATAACTTAAAGATGCATACTATAATCTCTAAAACAACCACTATAATAACAAAACAGAGCTATAGCTAAGAAGGCAACAAAGGAGTTAAAATTAAATTATAAATATAATCTGAAAAAAAAGGCAGAATAAAAGTAAAATGGGAACAAGGAATGGATTGGTCAATTAGAAACCAAGAACAAGATGATAGACCTAAACCAAACTGTATCAATAACTACATGAATGTTAATGATCTAAACACCCCAACTAAAATGCAGAGATTGTGTAACACCCAGTGCTTATCACAACATTTGCCCTCCATAATACCCATCACCTATTTACCCCGTCTCCCCGCCCTCCTCACTTCTGTAACCCTCAGTTTGTTTCCTGGAGTCCGGAATCTCTCATGGTTTGTCTCCCTGATTTCTTCCCAATCAGTTTTCCCTCCCTTCTGTTATGGTCCTCCGCTCTATTCCTTAGGTTCTGCATGTGAGTGAAACCATATGATAATTGTCTTTCTCTGCTTGACTTATTTCACTTAAGCATAATCACTTCCAGTTCCATCCGTGTCGATGCAAATGGTAGGTATTCATCCTTTCTGTTGGCTGAGTAATATTCCATTGTACATATGAACCACATCTTCTTTATCCATTTATCCGTTGAAGGACGCCTCAGCTCCTTCCACAGTTTGGCTATTGTGGACATTGTTGCTATGAACATGGAGGTGCACGTGCTCCTTCTTTTCACTACATCTGTATCTTCAGGGGTAAATACCTAGTAGTGTAATTGCGAGGTCATAGGGTATTTCTATTTTTAACCTCTTTAGGAACCTCCATACTGTTTTCCAGAGTGGCTGTACCAGCTTGCATTTCTACCAACAGTGTAAGAGGGTTCCCCTTTCTCTATTAATGAGTCGTTGAACACTACATCAAAAACTAATGATGTACTATATGTTGGCTAATTGAACGTAATAATAAAAAATAAATTAATTTTTTAAAAAGACATTGTGCTGAATATCATTTTTGTCACATACAAATGCATACATTGAACAGTATTTTACTCATGACATTTTGACTCTTGGAATTAAATAAAGCAGTGACTTGATAGTTCTTATTTGCATTCTCTCAGATAACAACTTCAACAATTTTTCAGTATCTAATGTTAAGAGATTCCATGTTCCTAATGTTTTTCAGAGAGTTACACATATGTATAGTATCAAGCATATCATATCTCCCCCAAGAAATGGCTATAGTGTCTCAAAGGTCTTAATATTAAGGGGCGCCTGGGTGGCTCAGTGGGTTAAAGCCTCTGCTTTCGGCTCAGGTCATGATCTCAGCGTCCTGGGATCGAGGCCCACATCGGGCTCTCTGCTCCGCAGGGAGCCTGCTTCCTCCTCTCTCTCTGCCTACCTCTCTGCCTACTTGTGATCTCTCTCTGTCAAATAAGTAAATAAAATCTTTAAAAAAATTAAAACCAAAAACATTATAAAAATAAAATAAAATAAAATGCAGAGATTGTCAGATTGCATAAAATAGCAAGACCCAGCCACATGCTGCCTACAAGAAACACATTTTATACCTTATATACAAAAAAACAAGTTAAAAGTAAAAGAATGAAAAAATACATACCAAGCTAACAAAAAAAGCAGAAATGGCTATTCTAATATCAGATGAAGAAGACTTCAGAGCAAAGAATACTACCAGGAATAAAGAAGGTTATTTTGTAATAAAAAATGGATCAGTTAATGAAGAAGACATAAGAATTCTAAACATTTATGTCCCTAATAAAATTCAAAGTACATGAATTTGTACCATTTCTTACTTTTACATTTGGTAGAATTCATCATTGAAATTACCTGGTATTGAGGTTTTCCTTATGGTAAAATTATTAATCTACTAATAAAATGTTTTTTATAGATGCAGAATTATTAATCTCATGCAAATATTGAGTGATTTGGCAGTTTGTGTCTTTAAAACATTTGTGCATTTTCTTTAAGTTATTGATTTATAGACATAAAATTTTTCATAGTGTTCTTTTATATTCCATCTTGACTCTACTCTTAGGTTTTACTTTACTTGCTTTTTTACTTATCTGCTTATTTATACACCTAACCCCCCACTAATCCATTTTATTTTCAAAGTAAATTATGAATATCAGTAAACTTTTTCATAAGTACTTCAGCATGCATGTCATTAACTAGAATTTAGTATTTGTTTACAGTTTTTCTAGTAAAGTAAAATTTACAAAAAATGAAAATTTAAAAATATGTGCTAGATATTTGCTGAAAGTAATTGTATGTATATACTTGTATAACACTTTTCAAGATAAAAACATTGCCTTCAAAAGAACAAACAAAAACATTGCCTTCACTTCATAATGCTCCTTTATGTTCTTCTGTTAAATGCTCTTTCAACATGCAGAGGCAATCACTGGTTTTTTTTCCCACGAAAGTTTAGTTATACTTATGAAACTAAATTTTGAAATAAATAAAAACATTATATACAAATAAATATTATGGAATCATTATTTAATTATTTATTTATTTATTTATTTATTATTTGTTATTTTATTAATTATTAATTATTTATTATTATTTTATCCCTGAACTTCCCTTTTATAGCTCTTGGTTTACCCATACACTGCTTTGAAACCCACTCCCCTAAATTACAAATTGTGCTTCATTGCAACACTAATTAAAATCTCTAAATGGTTTCTATTTCAACAAAACTTCTTTGTGAATTTATGATTTTACTGGAGTTATATTTTAGTAGAAGGTGTTGCTGATATTTCTTTTTATTAATTATGTTTTAAAAGAAATACAAGGTAACTAAAGCACTTATTGTTATTTTCCCAGTACAATATATACTTTAGGAAGAAGGAATAGGTGAGGGATACATAAGGTCCTCAGCAGCACATTTCGCATTATGCTATGGAAAACCTGGGACTCTGCCAGTCACACTTCTCCTTTAATACCTGGCTCCCTGTTAGGTACCACAGTGAGGTATCACAGAGAAGGGGTTTGCAACTTCCTGTCTGCTTCCTATTCCTCTCAATTTCACCCCAACAGACTTTCATTTTACTAGGGCCATGTGGTCTCGGTAAGGACAGGAGGGTGACCAATTTTGCAGTTTTTCTGACTTTTCTAAAAGTCATTGCGTGGTAATGACTTTTCTCTCTTCAGAGGTCTGAACCCAACCCAGGGGAACCTCTACTGAGATCCTATGGCTCAGCACCACCTGGGCAACTCATGCCCTACAGAGGTTGAGTGTCGGGTATGTATCAGTGCCCCTGCTCAGAGTACATTTAGAAACCATCTCTAATTGGGCAGCCCCCTTTCTACAGATGTCTGTGTCCCAGCACTGAGGGGCCCTCCTTCCACATTATGGTCCCCCCAAAGCCCCAGATCTTCCCTTGGCTTACCCAGCTCTAAGGGTGCAAGCTCTCTCCTGCTCTTATTTTATTTTTTCATTTTATTTTCTTTTGTTTTCAGTATGATAAGTGTATGCTTTAATTCTCATCCCCTTTTTCACCAATTCCCCCACCCACCTCCCCTCTGGTAACTATCAGTTTGTTCTCTATAGTTAAGAATCTGTTTCTTCCTCTGTCTTTCTCTCTTTTTTTTTCTTTGCTCATTTGTTTCTTCAATTCCACATATGAGTGAGATCATATGGTATTTGTCTTTCTCTGATTTATTCCTCTCAGCATTATAGTCTGTGGTTCTATCCATGTTGTTGCAAATGACAAGATTTCATTCTTTTTGATGACTGAATATTATTCGTGTGTGTGTGTGTGTGTGTGCATATACACATATATATATATATACTACACCTTCTTTATCCATTCATCAGTCAATGGACACATGGGCTGTTTCCATAATTTGGCTGTTGTAAATAATGCTGTCATAAACATGGGGGTGCATATATTATTTTGAGTAAAAATGTTTTTGTATTTTTTGGATAAATAACCAGTAGTGAGATTCCTGGGTCATAGGGTAGTTCTATATTTAATTTTTTGAGGAACCTCCATACTCTTTTCCACAATGACTGCACCAATTTGCCTTCTCACCAATGGTGCAAGAGGGTTCCTTTTTCTGCACATCCTTGTCAACCCTTATTTTTCTTCCGTTGTTGATTTCAGCCATTCTGACAGGGGTGTGGTGATATCTCTTTGTAGTTTTGAGTTGCAGTTCCCTGATGATGAGTGATGTTGAGCATATTTTCATGTGTCTGTTGGCCATCTGTGAATTTTCTTTGGAGAAATGTCTTTTCATGTCTTCTGCCCATTTTTTAATTATATTACCTGTTTTGGGTATTAAGTTGTAACAGTTCTTTTTATATTTTGGGTGCTAACCCTTTACTAGGCATGTTATTTGTGAATATCTTCTCCCATTCAGTAGGTTGCCTTTTAGTTTTGTTGAAACTTTTTATTTTGATTTTTTATATAAGGCCATTATTATGTTGAGATATGTTCCCTCTAGACCTACTTTGCAGAGGGCTTTCATTATGAATGAATGGTGTACTTTACCAAATGCTTTATCTGCATCTATTGAAGTGATCACATGGTTTTTGTCATTTCTCTTACTGATATGATATATCACACTGTTTTGTGACTATTAAACCATCCTTGCATCCTAGAAATAAATCCCCCTTTATTGTGATGTATGATTTTTTTAATATATTGTTGGATTTGGCTTGCTAATATTTTGTTGAGGATTTTTGCATCTATATTCATGAGAGGTATAGGCCTGTAGTTCTGTTTTTGTAATGTCTTTATCTGGTTTAGGTATCAGGGTAACGCTAGCCTTGTAGGATGAAATTGGAAGTTTCCCTTCCTCTTGTATTTTTTTGAATAGTTTAAGAATGGGTATTAACTCTTTAAATGTTTAGTAGAATTCCCCCATGGAGCCATCTGGTCCTGGACTTTTTTTGGGGGGGAGTCTTTTGATTACTGACTCAATTTCCTTGCTGATTATCAGTTCATTCAAATTTTCTATTTCTTCCTGCTTTAGTTTTGGTAGATTATATGTCCCTAGGAATGTATCCATTTTGTCTAAGTTGTCAAATTTGTTGGCATATGGGTTTTCATGATATTGTGTTACAATTGTTTGTATTTCTGTGATGTTGATTTTATTTCTTCTCTTTCATTAATAATTTTGTTTATCTTGGTACTGTATCTTCCTTAAATGAATCTTACTAGAGTTTTACCAATTTTGTTAATCTTTTAAAAAATCACCTCCTGGTTTCATTGACCTGTTCTCTTGTTTTTTAGTTTCTATATCATTTAATTCTACTCTAATCTTTATTATTTCCTTTCTTTTTCTGGGTTTTGGTTTTGTGTGCTCTTTTTCTATCTTCTTTAAGTGTAAGGCTACGTTGTTTATTTGAGACTTTTCTTCCTTCTTGAGGTAAGCCTGTGTTGCCATAAACTTCCCTCTTAGAACCACTTTTGCTGCATCCCAAAGATTTTGGACCATTGTGTTTTTTATTTTTGTGTCATCCTTGCACAGGGGCCATGCTAATGTTCTCTGTATCATTCCAATAGTACATGTGCTACTAAAGCAAGCACTGTTTTCATTTTCATTTGTTTCCATGTACATTTTTATTTGTTTGATTTCTTGGTTGATCCATTCATTGTTGAGCAGCATGTTATTTAGCCTCCAAGTATTTGTGCTCTTTCAAGATTTGTTTTCTTGTAGTTGATTTCTAGTTTCATAACATTGTGGATAGAAAAGATGCACAGGATGAATTATATGATCTGTTCTGGAAAATGTTCTGTGTGCATTTGAAAAAAGTGTGTATTCTGCTGTTTTTAGGATGGAATGTTTTGAATATGTCTGTTAAGTCCATCTGGTCTTATGTGTCATTCAAGGCCACTGTTTCCTTCTTGATTTTCTGTTTGGACCATCCGTCCACTGATGTAAGTGTGATGCTAAAATTCCCTACTATTATTGTGTTACTATTGATTAGTTCTTTTATATTTGTTATTAACTGTTTTTATATATGTAGTGCTCCCATGTTGGGTGCATAAATATTTACAATTGTTATATCCTCTTGTTGCATTGTCTCCTTTATTATTACAGTGTCCTTCCTTGTCTCTTGTTACAGTATTTGTCTTAAAATCTACTTTGTCTGATTTAAGTATTGCTACCCTGCTTTCTTTTGGCATACATTTGTGTCATAAATGTTTCTCCATCCCCTAACTTTCAATCTGCAGGTGTCTTTTGGTCTGAAATGAGTCTCTTGTAGGCAGCTTATAGACAGGTCTTGTTTTTAATCTATTCTATCACCCTATGTCTTTTGATTAAGGCATTTAGTCCATTTACATACAAAGTAATTATTGATAAATGTGTATTTATTGCCATTTTGTTACTTGTTTTATGGTTGTTTCTATAGATTTTCTCTGATCCTTCTTTTGCTGTTTTCCATGGTTTGTTGGCTTTCTTTAGTGACATACTTGGATCCCTTTCTCTTTATTCTTTGAATACCTATTACTGGTTTTTGATTCATGGTTACCATTAGGTTTGTATATAACATCTTCTGCATATAACAGTCTTAATTAAGTTTATGATTGCTTACATTTAAACCCATTCTTTATTCCTCTCCCTCCCAGATTTTGGCTATATGGTGTCATATTATACATTTTTATGAATCCTTTGATTGTTTTTATAGAAATCTTTTTACTGCTTTTTTTTCTTTTCAGACTTTCACCTATGGTCTTCCTTTCCACTCAAAGAGTCTCCTTTAATATTTCTTGTAGGGCTGGTTTAGTGGTCGTGAACTCCTTTAGTTTTTGTTTGTCTGAGAAACTATCTCCCCTTCTATTCTGAATGATAGCCATGCTGGATAGAGTATTCTTGGCTGCAGATTTTTTCCCTTTCAACACTTCGTATATATCATGCCACTCCAGTCAGGTCTGCAAAGTTTCTGCTGAAAATCTCTTGCTAGCCTCATAGGGTTTCCTTTGTATGTAACTGCCTTCTTTTCTCTTGCTGCTTTTTGTCATTTTAATTACTGTGTATGTTGGTGTGGACCTCTTTGGGTTGAAGTTTTGGGGGGAATCTCTGTGCCTCCTAGATCTGGATCTCTGCTTCCTTCCCCAGATTAGGGAACTTTTAAGTTATTATTTCTTCAAATACATTTTCTGCCCCCTTATCTTTTCTCCTTTTGTGATCCCTATAATGTGGATATTGTTACACTTTATGGAGTCACTGTTTTCTGTAAAATTATATTCAATATGCATAATTTTCTTTCCTCTCCTTTGCTCAGCTTGGTTACTTTCCATTACTCTGCCTTCCAGGTCATTAATTTGTTCCTCTACTTCATCTAGCCTGCTATTTACTCCATGAATTATATTTTTTAAATATTTTATTTGTTTGTTTTAGAGAGAGAGAGTACAAGCAGGGGTGGGGCAGAGGGAAAGGGAGAGAATCTCAAGCAGACCCCACACCAAGTATGGAGCCCAACACAGAGCTCAATCTTATGACCCCAAGATTATGACCTGAGCCAAAACCAAGAGTCATACTCTCAACCAAATGAGTCACCCAGGCACATCACCATGAAGTATATTTTAATATCATTTAATATGTTCTTAATCTCTGATTGGTTCTTTTTTACCTCTATGTTAAGTGTTTCCCTGATGTCTTCCACTCTGTTCTCTAGCCCAGCGAGTATCTTTATGATAATTACTTTAAATTCTCTATCTAGCATATCACTTATATTTGTTTCACCTTACACTCTTGCTGTGGTTTGGTTCTGTTCTTTCATTTGGAAGGTATTTCTCATCTCCTTATTTTGTCTGACTTTCTGTGTCTGTATATGTGTTCTAAGAAAGTCAGCTATTCCTCTTCCTCTTAATAATAGACTTATGAGGAAGAGGTCCTACAGGACCCTGCAGTGCAGTATCCCCTGTTTCCCAGGGGCTGGTGCTTCAGTGAGTGTCTCCTATGTATGTTGTGTGTGCTCTGCTGTTGAGTCTTGGCCTCTATTTCCTTCAATTCATTGTCTATAGTGGCTCTCTTTACCTACTGTGTGCAATGTTTGGTCCCCAGCAGGGGTGGAGCATATTTTAACAAAGTGTTTGGTGGCTTACTTGCAAAATGAGACCCACTACCACTGCTACCAGAACTGAGGCCCTGCAAAAGCTGTGAGTCAGGAGACATGGTGTTGCTGAGGTTTATACTGGTCCTCAGAGAGAGGTGACCTGCGGTGCTGGGACTCACGAGAATGACTGGGAAGGGAGGATCAGTGGAAGCACAGGGTGGATGGGGCTTGTGGTAAGCAAGTTAAGTAAGGAGTGTTGGCTTTGTGCTGGTGTTTATGCTGGGGCGTGGGGGAAGGAAATGGCACCTGCCAGCTCCTTTGTTCCTGAACGGGTCTCCTTGTGATCACTGTGACTCTGGGCCATGCTCTGAGATGAGCAAATCACTCTCTGTTCTGTTTGTTCCCAGTGTTTTTCAAACTGCTGGTTCTACAAGATATCTGCACAGGCTGTTTGTTGTGCCATCTCTTTAAGGGCCAAGTCCTAAAATCACTGGGCTCTCCCAGAGCCAAACCCTCTGATATTTAAAATTCCAGGCTTTAAGCTCTACTGGTTTTAGGAACTCATGACTTTCAGCACCTGTCACATTCAAAGGCAAATATTACAGAGATTTGTCCTCCCTGTTCCTGGGCTCCCTGATGTGAAAATCTGTTTTCTGCCCATCTCTGCACCACCAACTTCCTCCCCACCTTGGATGGCCCCAGTCCTGTTTTGCTCCCAGACCACATCTTCACCCTTCCTATGGTCTTTGACGTGGCCTCTTCCCCACCTTTAGTTGTGGAGTTTGTACTTCCAGTCTTTGAGTTATTTCCCAAGTTATTTACACTGATATGGGTGTTATCTGGTTGTATCCATGGGACAAGGTGTGCTTAGGGCACTCCTACTCTGCCATCTCTGGCCTACTATTCTTATATTTGTGTTACTTCATTGTTCCCTTTAAGCATTTTCAATTTAGAATAATTGTTAAATCAATAACTATTAAAATGTGTTTAAATAGGAGGTGTTGTTTCTTATTTCCTGACTGGACATGATACACATATACCTTTTTGTTGTAATCACTTGTACATAAAGTATTCTCTTTTCGGGCACCTGGGTGGCTCAGTCGGTTAAGCAGCTGCTTTCGGCTCAGGTCATGATCTCAGGGTCCTGGCATCGAGGCCCACATCAGGCTCCCTACTCAGCGGGGAGTCTGCTTCTTCCTCTCTCTCTGCCTGCCTCTCTGCCTACTTGTGATCTGATCTCTCTCTCTCTGTATCAAATAAATAAATAAAATCCTTTTTAAAAAAAGTATTCTCTTTTCTTTGGTTTCTGTAGTTTCACTATTATGTGCCCATTTGTGGTTTCCTCATATTTATTTAGCTTCAGGTTTGTATCTTTTCTTGAATCTGTGACTTTTTTATTTTCATTACTTAAAGAAAATTCTAGGCCTTTTTACCCTGAAGTGTTGCTTTTGTCCAATTCTTTCTTCCTTTTTATATTATAACTCCTATTTCACATCTGTTGGCTGTTTTCACTGTTCCATAGGTCTCTTTTGTTCTTTGTTGCTTTTTTCAGTTTTTTCTTTCCTTCATTTATCTATATATATTCAACTCTGACTTAACTTCCAGTTCAGTCATTTATATTTCCTGTGTCTATTATACCATTTTACACAATTAAAAATATATTAATTTTATTAACCTTTGGTTTTAGTTCTATAATTCCATTTGGAATTTAAAAATAATCTCTGTAGTTCTATTGGATTCACTTTGTAGATTTAAAACTTAGGTACATAAATGTTTCATAATGAATACTTTTACCATAATGAAATATCCTTCCAAGTTCCTTGCAAGGCTAATCTCTTGCAAAAGTACTATTTTCTGGTATTAAATTAGCTGACACTTGATTCATTTTTGTTCTCAAATGCCAATATATCTGTTATCATTGTTTTTTGAATATTTTACATTATTTCTTGAAGTAATTATAAATTTACATGTACTTATAAGAAATAATACAGTAAGATCTCTGGACCCTTCACCCAATTTCCCTCAATGATAACAATTTGCACAACTGCAGAAGAATATCACAACCAGGAAATTGACATTGATGCTGTCTATTAATTTATTCAAAATTCAGCAGTTTTACATACATTCATTTGCGTGTATTTAGTTCAATACAGTATATCACAGGTGTGGATTGACATATCTACCACCACAGTCAAGATACAGGAGTTTCAGCACCACAAGGATCCCTTAAGCTGTCCTATTATGGCCACATCTACTACCCTCTCCCTACCCCACCATTACTCTTAACCCCTGACAACAACTAATCATCTCTCCATTTCTAGAATTCTGTTATTTCAAGAATGTTTTTTTTCTTTTTTTTAAGGATTTATTTATTTATTTATTTATTTATTTATTTATTTATTTATTTATTTTAGAGAGAGAAAGAGCATGAGCAGAAATGGCAGAAGGAGAGGGAGAGAAAATCCCAAGCAGATTCCATGCTGAACATGGAGCCTGATGTGAGGCTCAATCCTGTGACCATGAGATCACGACCTGAGTTAATACCAAGAATTGGATGCTTAACCAACTGTACCACCCAGGTGCCCCTCAAAAATGTTTTCTAAATGGAACCCTATCTATGTAACTTTTTAGGATTGACTTTTTTCACTCAGCATAATTCTCTGGGGATTCATCCAGATTATTGCATATATCAATAATTTGTTACTTTTTCTTACTGAATGGTATCAGTTTGTTTAACCATTCACCCATGAAGGGACATCTGGGTTGTTTCCAGTTTGGGACTATTACAAATAAAGTTATAATGAACATTGATTTACAAGTTTTTGTGTAAACTTAGATTTCCATTTATATGAGATAAATGCTTAGGAATACAATTACTGGATCATATGGCAGTTGCCAGTTTAGTTTGATAAGAAATTGCCAAATTGTTTTCTGTAGTGGCTGAACTATTTAACATTCCCACTAACAATGTCTCAGTGATGAAGTTTCTCTGCCTTATCACCAGTATCTCATAATGTCACTATTTTTTATTTTAGCTATGCTGGTAGATGTGTAGTAATATTTCATCATGGTTTTCATTTGCATTTCCCTAATGGCCAATGATGTCCAACATCTTTTCAAGTGCTTATTTGCCATCTGTACATCCTTTTTGGTGAAATGTCTCTTCACATCTTTAGTCAATTTTCTATTTGTATTTTTTGTGTATTTGCTGTTTTAAAGGTTCTTTATGTAGTCTTGATACTAGTCCTTTGTTGAATATGAGGTTGCAAATAATTTATCCCTGTCTGTAGCTTATATTTCATCTTCTCAACAAGGTCTTTTGCAGAGCAATAGTTTTAAATTTTTATTAGGTCCTGCTAATTAATTTTTCCTTTGCTTTTGGTGCCTAGTCTAAGATCTATTTTTCCAGAGCTATATCCCAAAAACATTCTCCTGTTTTTTAAAGGTTTTGTAGTTTTCCCTTTACATTGAGTTAATTTGTGTATAAGGTATGAGTTTTAGTTTGAGGGGTTTTGTTGCTGTTTCATCTATATGTCCAATTGCTCCAGCATCATTTGTTGAGAAGACATCCTTCCACTGAAATTTTTTTGCACCTTTGTCAGGAATCAGTGGACATATTTGTATGAATCTATTCCCAGATTCCCTATTCTGTTCCATAGAACTCGCCACCAATATCACATTGTCTAGATTACTGTACCTATATATTAGTCCTTAATATTGTTACTCAAATTGTTCCAGATTTGGCCATTGGAACCTCTTTCAAGTTGGCTCCTGGGTCACTTTGACATATCTCCATAGGTTTGTTTCTGAGCACTTTTTTACTTTTTGGCACCCTGCCTCACCCCCTCAATCAGCCATTTCTCTAAGGACTCTTTATTTCTTTTATTAGAGAGCGACATTAGAAGTAAAGATAGTGATTTTGGATGTGCTCATATTACTGGATTGTCATTGTTTCTAGGTTTTCTGAGCAGTCAGGGCTTAGAAATATATGTGCATGTGTTAACCCAACTATACACATGTATCTATAGATATTTCTATACTTATGCATCTCTATATTTAGCTAAACATGAGTTTGTACTGATGTTTCCAATTCTGACACATAATCACATGGTTTATTCTAGACTTCACTTCCTGCACTGAGTCTGTGGATCAAAATGGAAAGAATTGACTTCTTAACAATATTAAGTCTTCCAATCCATAAACATGAAATATCTTTCCATTTATTTATCTCTTTGATTTCCTTCATCAATATTTTGCAGTTTCCCACATACAAATATATATACATGTATATTTAAAATATATACATTTTAATTTTCGTGTGCTATTGCAAATGATTATTTTTTCAAATTTTATGGTGTAATTGTTCATTGCTAGTATATAAGAAAGCAGTTGACTTTTGTGTAGTGACTTGTAAGCAGTGAAAGCTGCTGTACATGATTAATTCCAGGAGTCTTTTGTAGATTCTTTAGGTTTTCTACATAGACATTCATGTTATCTGCAAATAATAACAGTTTTCTTCCTTTCCAGTCTGCATGATTTTTTTCTTGTCTCATTTTCCTAGGACTTCCACTATGATCTGAATATGAGTTGTGAGGGAAGACATTCTTGTCTTGTTCCCAATCATTGGGGAAAAGACTTCAGTCTCCTTCTGTTAAATATGTTAGCTATTGGAGGTTTTGTGTATTTTTTAAGATTTATTTATTTGAGAGAGAGCGAAAGGAGCATGGTAGGGAGAAGCAGAGGAAAAGAGAGTCTTCAGCAGACTCTATGCTGAGCATAGAGCCTGACGAAGCATGGAGTCTGACTCAGGGTTCAGTCTCATGATGGTGAGATCATGACCTGGGCTAAAACCAAGAATTGGACGCTTAACCGGCCATGCCACCTGGGTTCCCCTAAAATTTTTATTTTTTAATAAAAGGTATATTTTTAACAATTCCAGTAGTGGGGCACCTGGGTGGAGCAGTTGGTTAAGCATCTGACTCTTGGTTTTGGGTCAGGTTGTGATCTCAGGGTTGTGAGGTGGAGCCTCACACTGAGCCCCGCATGGAGCCCTGTGCTCAGCATGGAGTCTGCTTAAGACTCTTTCTCCCTCTCCCTCTGCCACTCCCTGCCTTTCTCTCTCACTCTCTCAAAAGAAAAAAAATATATGTATAATATATAACATATAATAGAAGGGCATACACACACACACACATACATACACACAACAAGATATATATATCTTCTATTAACATGAGGAAATTCCCTCTATTCCTGGTTTCTGGAGTGTTTTCTGTCAAGTGACTTTTCTGTATCTACTAAAATAATCAGGCTTTTTGTCTCAATCTATCAATGCATTTCACTGACTGACTTATAAATGTGGAAACTGCTTTGCATTCCTGGAGTGAATCCCCCTTGGTTATGGCATATTATCCTTTTAATATATTATTAGATTTAATTACTAATCTGTTGTTAGTGGTTTTTCTATCTCATGAGATATTGATCTGTAGTATTTTTCTTTAAATGTCTATTTTTGGTATTAAGGTGAAACTCAACTTATAAGATATGTTGAAAAGTGTTCCCTCTTCTTCTTCTATTTTCTGGAATTGATTGTGAAAAATCATTATTATTTATTTCTTAAAGTTTTGGTAGAACTTACCAGTAAAACATCTGAGTTAAGAATGGTGATTTCTCTTTTTTAAGTGTTCTAAACTAGTAGTTCAAGTTTTAAATAGATATAGGACTATTAGGTTTATCCATTTCTCCTTAAGTGAACTTTAGTAATTTATATCTTTTAAAAGTGTTGCTGTGATGGTAGGGCATGGAGGAGGGGAAGCATTATAAAATATTCTGATAAAGTCTCATTCTTTTAGTGGGCCTCTGTCTCAGAGTTATGACAAGTGTTTCTGTCTTTCCTCCAGTATATAACTTTTTCCTGCCCTTGTTCCTGCTGTCTTCTTTGGCTCAGTTGCCCCAATCTATTTCCTTAAAACCCTGTCTTCTATTGACTATGTTTTTCTCCCCATTAGGTGAAACATGAAGACAGAAAGGTTGAAGAGGGCCGGAATGGAATAGAATTCACTTCCCCCGGGTGGGATAAACTTTCAGTTTACTCTGGTGACTCTCTCTGCTGGCAAATAGGCTTATGCTATGGAGAAGAGCCTGGAATGTTTCACAATTGTTACCTTTCCCTTCTGCCTTCTAAGGATAAGGCTCCATGCATGAGAACATGATAGGGAAACTGGTAGGGTTCCTGAAAGAAATGTGGAGCCTTCTATGGTTGCAGCCCAAAGGAGTTCCTTACTCTCATGATAGCCCACACTCAGCCTCCAGCAATTCATTAAATTTACTGGTAAATAAGTTATTTTACTGTTTATGGCATCCGGCTGCTTCTGTTCCAAGTAAGCATATCTCAGATGTTATATATCTCAGAATGTGCCTTTCTCCCAGATTTCAGTATGGTGTCTTGCCCTGTGACACCAGTTATCTTTTGAGTAAGGAGCATCACTGATTTTCAGTTTCTCCAGCTTTTTCTTATTGTGAGGCTGGGAGTGATGACTTCCAAGCTCTTTGCTTGTTAGGGTTGAAGTCATCTTATTATTCTTTTTATGGCTTCAGACTCTATAATTATATGCACAGTTTCATTCCTGATATCAATGATTTGTATTTTTATCATCTTTTAAGAATTAACATGTAATTGCATATGTAAAACATAAATGAATTCTGAAAATTTATATTATATAATAATAATGTCCCAATTCACTACTTGCCTTTATTTGTAACTCTTTCATTTGATTTGTGCATACCCTACTATACATGTATTTGTAGTTATATCTTAATAGAAAAAAATTAATGTCATTTGCCACATAAAAGAGGGTGTTAAATTATATATAATTCTGTAGTTTTTTTTAATTTATATTTTCCCAATCTATAGTAATATGTTTAGATCTAACTCATTCTTTTTCATGGATGCATACTATTCTATTTTGGCAATAGACCATAGATTTATTCACTTCTTCTTTGTGGATTTCGTGTTTCTTTCCAGATTTTTTAAATGACAAAAGGTAATGCAGTGAATAATGGAAAAGCTCCCTGGCAACATGAGCAGTACCTTGTTTTTGAGCACAATTAAGGGATATCTGTAAGTGATGAAACAATTGTTTCCCTAGTAAACTTTACCTGAAGTTTGATAATTATGGAAAATACTCTTACTATTTTAATCCAATACACCATTACTGAAATAATTACAATTACAGGGTCTTTATGGTGGAAGTCTCATCTAACATGGTTTTATGGGGATTTAAGAGGTAAAAAAAATCTTTTTTTTAAAGATTTTATTTATTTATTTGACAGAGAGAGAGAGATCAGATCACAAGTAGGCAGACAGACAGGTAGAGAAAGAGGAGGAAGCAGGCTCCCTGCCGAGCAGGGAGCCAGATGCGGGCCTCAATCCCAGGACCCTGAGTTCATGACCTGAGCCAAAGGCAGAGGCTTTAACCCACTGAGCCACCCAGGTGCCCAAAAAACATCTTTCAATAAAAGTTTACCTGTTGCACTGTAGGCAAGAGGAGCTCTACTGAGGAAATGGTCTGTGAAAGGGTGAGGATTCACATTGGAATTTTTAGAAATCCATCAAAATAAAAATAAAATTAGTGTATGAGGCTTTTTATCAAGTACAAGTGTTGTTCTGTACAACTTTTGTTGTTTCTTGTGAAGTGCCCTGAAGATTTCTTTATGGATGCAAAAATTTTGTAAATTTCTTGTTCAAGGAAGAATTGAGGGATAGCCCTCCACATGGGAATAGGTTTTTGCATTTTTGGACATATGATAGAATTGAACCAAGTAAAACAAGTCTAAAATTTACATTTTGGTGTAAATATGTGGCAATTTCATGATTTTCAGGCACTCATTGCCATTTTTATTATATGCTTATAACACTCCCAAAGGGCTAGACCTCTGATTAAAGATAACTATGAAACTTTGCTGAAGAACATGAGAAAACCTGTATAATTATAAATTGCAAAATGTACACTTATAAATTATATTATAAATTTGTTTAGTTGTAACTTGTATAGTTATAATTTAATCTGTAAATTAGTGTCATCTGAATAAATTCTGAAATATTTTATTCTAAGTTTGACAAAGCTGTTCATTCATCTAGAGAAGAAAGTTGCAAAGTTATGGTGTATTTTTAAAATAATGTAGACTTAGACCTTTTTACAATATGGGTATTTGTTTATTCTTTTTGTGAAATATTTGCCTCGAGGAAGATTTTCCAAAGCTTAGAGCTCACAATGAGATATTGTACTGTTTAGCAAAATACAATAAATATTGGTATCATTATCTACTTACCTATCTATCTCTAACATCTATCTAAATATCCATGTGTTAAGTAAAGAAAATGTGTTGTTCCTACTGGCATAGAATATAAAATGGAAGATATTTGGAAGACTATAGGCAAATCTGCTTAAAAAGGAAGCAGTGATGGAATGAGAGGACAGGATAATTCAGTCTTTCTATCTTACAGATGTTTCTAATATTTTCTGTACATGTAATACTTCTGTAATCAGAAAAATAACTGAAATTAAAATCTAAAATATGTTCCTTTAAACTAACTTACGAAGATTATTTAGACCCATATGAACAAGGAAAGATGCTTTAAAATGGTGGCTAACTAAACATAATAAAAAATAAAATAATAGGAAGAAGAAGAAGAAGAAGAAGAAGAAGAAGAAGAAGAAGAAGAAGAAGAAGAAGAAGGAGAAGAAAGTAAATTCCAGTTAGTTAGCATATAGTGTAATATTAGTTTCAGGTGTAGAATTTAGTACATTTCAACACCCAGTGCTCGTCACAAGTGTCCTCCTTAATCTCTGTCACCTGTTTCATCCATCCCCCTTCTCTGATCAATTTTTCTCAAAAAGAGGGAACAAATATTTAGTCAAACATCCTAGGAAATAAAAGTTTTCAAGGTTTTCAAATTTAAGAAAATAAATAAAAATAAATAATAAATAAATAGAATGCTGCTTAGCTCACTAGAAGAACTATTTTTAAACAGTATGTAAACATGTATTTAAATAAAATAAAAATGTGCAATTATATAAACCTGAATTTTGAAACCGACCATCTGTCTGTGATGGATTTCTGATGATACAGTATATATTTCCTTGATACTCTTCAATATCTTATTTGATTTTTTTAGCGAGTAATTTTACAATCAGGAAAAAAAAGGCTAAAGATAGTGTGTCCTTTGTTAACACACACATGCACACACAGCCATATCTTTACATTAGGGTGAAATTTTTCATGGTCTGGAGAGTATTTCCTATTGTGGCTACTTCCCTGATGACCGGGTTCTTTCTAATAGCTGGATGTTCAAGTGACAGAGCTACCTTCAGTTGGTAGGTAATCTTATTCATATATCAGTGTTTTCTCAGGAGAAAGAGAAAGAAAAATAGGGGGGTAGAGATAAATTTTTTGTCAGTTTTCAAAGTGTAATTTATGTACAATAAACTCCACTAATTCAAAGTGTAGAGTTCATTGAGTATTGAAAAACATATACCTCCATGTAACCACCATCAAATTTAAGAGAGAGAATATCTCCATCAACCCCAGAAGTTCCCTTATGCCTTTATGCAGTCAATACTGCCTCCACTCACTCTAGGCAACCTTTAATATGATTTTGGTCATTATAGTTTACATTTTCTAAAACTCTTAGTAAATTCTAAAAGTATGAAATTAATGAGTCATGTGGTCAATTTATGTTTACATTTTCTAGGGAAAAGGTCAAACATGCAAACACACCACTATATTTCATCCCTGGAATACAATTGCAGCTAGAGAGTGAGACTGTGTATCTGATTACTACTGATCCTTTTCTGAATTCAATTTGGCTACAGGTTTAATTCTAGTCTAGCCCAGACCTTCTCATATGTATCGCATTGGGTACAAGATAACTGCTTCTTCCTGTATATTTCCTGATTATAGATCCTGTTTCTACATCCTTTGCCAATGACAGCGGAAGTTTCCACTGAGAGATGGACTATATTTTCTCATCTATTGATTTTGAGTTTGTCCATTTTGTTACATTGGCCAATGAGATGTAAGTGGTCGTGGCATTATCAGAGACCTGAAAAAGCACTTTTGCATTTCAGCCTTAATTCTGGCACTTTGGCATCACCATGACAGTATGCCAAGACTGATATAACCGGGCATAAAAGATGAGTGTACCAGAGCCAGGAATGCCTAGGTTTCTGAAATGAGGCCTATCCAAATCAACCCATAGTCAAACAACACACATCCATGCAAGTGAACCCAGCCATAATTAGGAAAACTGCCCCCATTGAATCCAGACTAAAATGCTTACCTGCAGACTCATGTTCTAAATAGTTATTGATATATATCACTGAAGTCTGTTGTTTTTTTTAAATACAGCATTATTATGACAATAAATAAGGAATGTAACATTAAAATTGATACAACTTAAGAAATGATCTTAGAATTAGGTCTGTTTAGGGTAATGTGAAACTAAGATTAAGAAAATGAATTTTAAATAAGGGAGATGAAGACCTCCCCATCACATCGCTACATTCCATATTCAGATTTAATAAAGTCACAGAAAAGAGATGCAGTAAAAAGCAGCTTATCTGGTGTATGAGGAAATTAGTCATGTGACTAGGAAGTTTTGAAGCTAAAACGGGAACCCCAATTTTTCTGCATCCTTAGCAGGTGAACATTACTCTATCAGTCATTACTGTTTCAGAAGAATGTGTATTTAAGTTAATGTATGATGTTATTTTACAGTTGTGATTTTTGCCCAAAAGATTCAATGTACACATATCTGCAATTAAAAAAATTTTACATAATATTATGTGATTTTATATGTTTTTAGCATTCAACCTAATTGGTTTTTTTATTATTCTTTTAATATTTACTTTATTATCATGTCAACACAATAAACTATAGAAAAATGAGAAAATAATGATAAAATTTTAATAAAAATGTTCATAACCCCATTCATCCAGAGATATCCACTGCTAATTCTATAGTATTTTTCCATCCAGATGTATCATATATGTGTCTATACATATATGGAATTCAACCTAATGGTTGTAGATAGCTGCATTATTGCAGTTAATATTCTAGTGTATGTTTCTATAAATAATGTCACATCCTGTTTACTCACTTGGCATATGAAAATATATTTAATTAACATCTTCTCTCTTCTGAGAAAACAAAAAACAGATTAGTGCACTTGCTTACAAGAGCTAAAACTGAGGCAGAGACAAACAAATGACAGACAAGGGCAAGGGAAGCAAATAGAAGAGGAATAAAATGAAAGGCACTTAGACAACTAGGCACTCCCTTATACAGGCAGCACACTCCAGCCTATAGAAAATTTTGCCCTCGCCTAAACATACGTGTGAGTGTGTGTGTGTGTGTGTGTGTGTGTAATAAAATGGGATAGGCTATTTTCAGCTCTATTTTAATTTTTAAAAACCTGATCAATAAATTTTAAAATATGTTAAAAATTAAGAAAATATACATCATCAGTGATCACACAATTAAGATAATATTTGGATCTATGAATTTCTAAATTTTAATATCTTATAGGAAATTGTTATTTTAAACTTAGTAGTCTATTTTATAGTCATCATAATTTGAGTGTCATTTTGAAGAATATGTGTTCATCTTTCAAGCTTATAAGTTGCAGTTGTTTTTCTGATTAAAAGGTAATAAATTTTGAATTTTAAAAACAAGAAAATGATCAAATGAGGATTTTAAATTATTCTGTCTCCTCACTCTTTAAAGCCTTCCCAAGGCATTTTAAAAATATGTTGTAAAAAAATAAAAATAATAAAAGTATGCTGTACAAATTCTTGTATAAATTGTTTTACATTTTGTGCCAATAGGAAAGTAAAAAATTACTTTTCTCTCATTCAATCTCAATGTAGATATTGACAGATTAAAAAACCAATAATAGGGTGCCTGGGTGGCTCAGTGGGTTAAAGCCTCTGCTTTCGGCTCAGGTCATGATCTCAGGGTCCTGGGATCGAGGCCCGCATCGGGCTCCCTGTTCAGCGGGGAGCCTGCTTCCTCCTCTCTCTCTGCCCGCCTCTCAGCTTACTTGTGATCTCTCTCCCTCTGTGAAATAAATAAATAAAATCTTTAAAAAAATAAAAAATAAAAAAATAAAAAACCAATAATAGCAAAGTGATAATAACTTTAACATATTTTAGATACAATTAGCATAATATAAAATTAACTTAAGTGTAAAATTCAATAATTTTGGATTAAAATTAGAAAGTTATGCAACCATCACCACAATTTATACATTCTATTCAATTTTAGAAAATTTCCAACACCTCAGAAAGATCCTCTATGCCCATTTGCGGTCCATCCCTGCTTCCTAACTCAGACCCGGGCAAACATTAATGCACCTTCCATTTCTATGAATTTGCCTTTTCTGGTTATTTCATATCATTTGAAACATACAATATATGGCCTTTTTCCCTGGCTTTTTTCATTTGACAAAATGTGTTCAAAGTTCGTCTATACCATAGCATGAATCTGTACTTCATTCTTTATATGGTCAAATCGTATTTCACTGTATAGACAGAACACATTTTATTTACCCATTCATCAAGGGACATTTGGGTTACTAAATTTATTCCTAAGTATTTTATTTATAACGTATTATTATATAAATAACCAATTTTTTCATTTTAGTTTTGGATTTTTCATTGCTAATATTAAAAAACACAACAGATTTTTATATATTGATCTCATATTCTGTAATCTTACTGAACTCAACCTTAATAATTTATTTTGGATTATTTAGAATTTTTTTATTATTTAAGACAATGTCTTATGCAAATAGAAATAGTTTTATTCCTTCCTTTTCAGTATGCATGCCTTTTATTTCTTTTTCTTGGCTAATTGCCTTGCCTAGAACTTCCCAGTATATTGTTAAATAGAAGTGGTAAGAGCAAGCATCCTTGTCTGCTCTTGATCTTAAGAGGAAAGCTTTTAGTCTCTCACCAATGCGTATGATGCTAGCTATGACTTATTTCCAGTCTCTCATTTATCACTGTCCTTTCTTTTTGTCCAGTATGTTAAAGCCATTATTTCATTTTTTTCTGATTATTTTGGTTGTTTCACCTGCATGTGTGGTAGGCTGAATTAGGGACCTCTAAATACCTCCACATCCTAACACCCAGAATCTGTGAATATATTACTTTATCTTGCAAAAAAAAGGCTTTATGGGTGTGATTAAGTTAAGGATCTTGAGAGATAATATAATATAATAATAATATAATAATATTAATTCTGCATAAATTATTCCTAAGGAAAAAGAAGAGACAAAAACAATTCCCGCCTCATTACATGAAGCCAGCATTACCCTAAAATCAAGAAAGAAAACTAATAACATGAAATAGAAACTATAGCCCAATATGCCCCATTAATTTAAATGTGTTTTTTAGCAGATTAAAGCAACAATACATAACAAGAATAATATACTATGATCAAGTAGAGTTCATCCTAGGAACAGAAGAGGGGTTAACTTGTTTCCCTTCCTCCAGTTACATGTCTCCAAGTGGCACTCTTTTTTTTTTTTTTTTTTTTTTTTTTTTTAAAGATTTTATTTATTCATTTGACACAGAGAGAGAGATTACAAGTAAGCAGAGAGGCAGGCAGAGAGAGAGGAGAGAGGAGGAAGCAGGCTCCCTGCTGAGCAGAGAGCCCGATGTGGGCCTCGATCCCAGGACCCTGGGATCATGACCTGAGCCGAAGGCAGAGGCTTTAACCCACTGAGCCACCCAGGCGCCCTCCAAGTGGCACTCTTTATGAGCATAACCTAACAGTGAACCAGGTAGAAAATTAGAAACAGAATTAGCAGAGACCACACTTATGTCACAGAGTCAGAAATGTAAAGCTGATAGTTTTAAATAGGCTTTATACCACTGCTTACTAAGGCATAGTTAACACAAAAGAAACAACAATAAGTACTTTAAATAATCTGCCTTTCTTATTTAATAAATAGGAAAAACATAATAAATAGGGGAAAAAACTATTACATCAGAAATATCACAATAAAAATTCAACCACTGAGACCAAAAGCTTTATTAAGGCACTTGTACTTTATGCATATAGTAATGAAGAGCCATTAACATATTTTAATTAGCTATATAATAAGTTAAAATTTTTCCTTTCTAGTTGTAATTTTCCAAAGTGGTGTTTAGATAACTAAGAGGTGTGCAAACAATCCACTGCAGTCCAGGAAAAAATGCATTAATGTTTTTGTTATATTCATTGTATCTCACAATTCACTTGCTTCAAAGTTTGTGCATTCATAACTTACCTTTCCCAAATTTCCTTAATACGTGAAGATATATTATAAATGAAGATACATCTTTCAGGGGTATTACAAAAATATTTCATGGAGATCAGTGCATAGTCAAAAACAGTTTATGGACTTTGGCTTTACAGAATCTGAGATCACAGAGCCCTCACACTATGGGGGTGTCACCCAAGGACATAGAAACAAGGGAGGAAATGGAATAACTAGTGACTCAGCCTCTTCAGTCTGTTTTCAGCAGTGGCTGCCAGCCTCCGCTCAAAACAGGAATAATCAGCCTTTATATTTGCAATCACATATTTAATTTCTCTCCCTCCTCCACACCCTCCCATATACACACACTCGTGGTGATGAGAGACACACAAATTATCTTTATTTTTAAGATCTTATTTATTTATATGACAGAGAGAGGTTACAAGTAGGCAGAGAGGCAGGCAGAGAGAGAGGAGGAAGCAGGCTCCGTCCTGAACAGAGAACCCAATACTGGATCCCAGGATGCTGAGATCATGACCTGAGCTGAAGGCAGACACTTTAACCCACTGAGCCACCCAGGTGTCCCACCCAAATTATCTTATTTTGATGCAAGTATCACACACTTTCTGCCTGTAAACATCCATGTTAAGTGTTTTTCTCCCAGGGTAAGATAACATAGTTCAGGTGTCATAGAAACCAAAAGTACATTATGTTTCCATGGTTGACATCAGTTTTCTATGGCAACTGGATAGAACAAATTCATCCTCAGAGGCAAAATTTTCATCTCTACCTCAGATATTTGAGCCTCCCAATCCAATAAGTGAATGAATAAATATTAGAAGAAACACCAGAAACTTACTTCAGAGATATGCATTGGAGGGAAAATATTTCTATACAGTGGTTCAGGGAATCAGTTTAAATAGAAAAGTTGACAAGTTTGGCTTTCCTGTCAGGCACACACCTGTGTTCAAACCCCAACACAGTATACTTTTGCAAGATGTTTATAATATATGCTGGGTCTCAGAAGTCACCTAATCCAAGTTCCACTCACTTTCACATGGCAGAATGATGCAAATTCTCAGCAAGATGGAAAATCCAGATATATCTGAGACATTTTCATATCCCTACAGTAAGTACTTCAGGTGTGACTCACATGACAGAAGGGATCAGAACATTTCTGTCTACCTGCAACTAGAACCCTCACTCATAAACACACAGACAAGGGATACTTGGAACTCCAAATACCAGAAGCTGGTTTATAGATGTTCCTGTCAGCACATGCCTTTGCCAAAGAGCTCTGCCTCTGTGAAATAAATAGTGCATCTCAGTCATCATAGAAATTAGATTGTCATATAAGTCATAGGATTAACTTCTCCATTCTCTGACACCCTAAATTATCTTTAGAGCCAGAGCCTAAAACCATAATCCTGTCACTTAAAATATGCATATGCTTAGGGGCACCTGGGTGGCTCAGTTGGTAAAGCAGCCAACTCAATTTTGGCTCTCAGGTCATGATCTCTGGGTCCTGGGATTGAGCCCCATGTTGGGCTCTGGGCTCAGTGGGGAGGCCGCTTGAGGATTCTCTCTCTATATCCCTCTGCCCCTACTACTGCTCCTGCTCTCTCTTTCTCTAAAATAAATTTTTAAAATATTCACATGCTTAAAGAACAGAAATATTTACAGGATTTGTCATTATATTAAATTGTGTCATGACAAAAAAATTGACAAAATCAAAGCAGCCACAATAGGAGGAATAACAGGGGCATCTGCATGGCTCAGTGGGTTAACCATCCAACATGATTTTGGTTCAGGTCATGATCTCGGGGTCATGGGATTGAGCCCCTCTTTGGACTCCATGCTCAGCAGGAAGTCTGCTCGAGATTCTCTCCCTCTCCCTATGCCCCTACCCTTGATTGTGCACACTCCCTCTCAAATAAATAAATCTTTAAAAAGGAGGAATAACAATAAACAATGATATGTTCAGAAATTAAATTCTGTATATCTATTATAAAGATGAGGGCAGGGGCACCTGGGTGGCTCAGTTGGTTAAGCGTCTGCCTTCAGCTCAGGTCATGATCTCAGGGTCTTGGAATCAAGGCCCACATCAGGCTCTCTGCTCAGTGGGAAGTCTGTTTCTCACTCTCCCTTTATGCTCTCCCTCTCTCTCAAATAAATAAATAAAATCTTTAAAAAAAAGAGATGAGGGCAGTTTAAATGTACTAACATAGAAAAATAGTAAAATAAAGTCAAGTTACAGCTACCTTTGAAAACAGTATGAAGGTTCCTCAAAAAGTCAAAAATAGAAATAACATGATCCAATAATTCCACTACTGGGTAGTTACTCCCAAGAAAATGAAAGCACTAATTTGAAAAGATAGATGAACCCTTATGTTGATTGCAACATTATTTTCAATAGCCGAAATATGGAGGTAATCTAAGTGTCTATCAATAGACAAATGGATAAGGAAGATTTGGTATATGTATGAATGGAATAGTACGGAATGGAGTGGAATATTACACAGCCATAAAAAGGATGAGATCATGCTGTTGGCAACAACCTGGATGCACTAAGTGCAATAAGTCAGATCGAGAAACAAATATGATTTTGCTCATATGTGGAATCTACAAAAAACAAGTGAATAGGGATGCCTGGGTGGCTCAGTTGGTTAGGTGTCTGCCTTCGCCCCAGGTCATGATCCTGGGGTCCTGGGATTGAGTCCCATGTTGGGATCCCTGCTCTGCGGGGAGTCTATTTCTCCCTCTGCCTCTCCCTCCTGCTCCCTCTCCTTGTGCTCTCTCTCTGTCTCTGTCAAATAAATAAGTAAAATCTTTTTTAAAAAAAGGTAAAAAACAAGTGAATAGGCAAATAAAAAGCAGAAGAAGACCTATAAATACCAAGAACAAACTGAAGGTTGCCAAAGGGTAGGGGGGAACAAAATGGGTGAAAGGGAGTGAGAGGTACAGGCTTCCAGTTGTGGAATGAATAAGTCATGGGAATAAAAGGTACAGCATAGGGAATATAGTCAATGGTATTGTGATAGCATTGTATGGTGACAGATGGTAGCAACACTTGAGGTGAGAATAACATAGCCTGTAGAAAAGTTGAATCACTATGTTGTACACCTGAACTAATGTAACATCATGTGTCAACTAAAATAGAAAATTTTTTAAAAATCAAGTTACAGTTGGGGTACCTGGGTGGCTCAGTTGGTTAAACATCTGCCTTTGGCTTATGTCATGATCCCAGGGTCCTAGGATCAAGCCCTGTGTGGGTCTCCCTACTCAGTGGGGAGTCTGCTTCTCCCTCGCCCTCTGCCCCTCCCCCACCATATGCTTGTTCTCTTTTTCTCTCAAATAAATAAAATCTTTTAATTTTTTAAATCAAGTTACAGGAATAAGTTTTAAAAAGTGTGAAGCATTATAAAACATATTGAAAATAATGCTGTATGTTTCTTCTTTAAACACAATTATTGGTAAATGCACAGATAAAAGGACTTGAAGGGTATACACTAAATTGTTGAAATGGTTGCCTGTAAAGGCAGGAGAGTAGCACTATGGAAGGTTTAGAGAAATGAAACTTTAGAATTCCTTTAATTTTAAATATTTCACAAGGAAAAACAATTGATGTTTTATAAATGCTACTAAATATTACAGGCATACCTCATTTTATTGCATTTGTCTCTATCGTACTTTACAGATACTACATTTTAAACAAATCAAAGATTTGTGGCAACCTTGCATCAAACAATTCTATCAGTGCCGTGTTTCCAAAAGCATTTGCTCACTTCAAATCTCTGTCACATTCTGGTAATTTTCACAATATTTCAAACTTATTCATTATTATTATATTTGTTATGGTGACCTGTGATCGGTGAGTATGACTCACTAAAAGCTCAGATTATTAACATTTTTAAGCAGTAAAATATTGCTTAATTGAGGCATGTACATTTTTTAGACATAATGCTAATGCATGCAATAGAGTATAGTATAGTGTAAACATAATTTTTATAAGCACTGAGAAAACAAAAAATTCATTCAACTTGCTTTATTATAGTATTTGCTTTATTGCAGTGGTCTGGAACTGTACCTCCAATATCTCCAAGGTATGCTTGTAGTTTTCTTCTTTTTTATAAACAAGGGAAATTTATTTCTCACAGTTCTGGCAGCTGGGAAGCCCAAGATCATGGCACTAGCAGCTTCAGTATCTGATGTGAGCATGCTGCCTCAGTGACAGCTATTTTCTCACTGTAACTTCATGTGGCAGAAGGGCAATGCCTGTACTTTTAAAAGCACTATACAAAGACAGGAAAAGATAAGTCTGTTACGTGTGAAAGAAAGAACCAGATAAATGTAGTGATTTTAATATCAGATAAATAAAATTCAAGGAGAATAGATTTGGACTTACAAGACTATTTTTTAAAGATTTTATTTATTTATTTATTTAAGAGGAAGAGAGAGCATGAGAAGGGAGAGGTCAGAGGGAGAAGCAGACTCCCTGCCAAAGAGCAAAGAGCCTGATGTGGGACTTGATCCCAGGACTCCAGGATCATTACCTGAGCCGAAGGCAGTTGCTTAGCCAACTGAGCGACCCAGGCGCCCCTACAAGACTATTTTAAAATATTAAAAGAAATACTCATAACAAACTTTAATGCATCCCAAAACAAAAATTTAATTTATACAGAGAATCTTCTAGAACTATAACAAATTAAAAATCCATACATATAGCAGGAAACTAAAACACCACTCTTTAAAATGAACTGATTAGGGTGCCTGGGTGGCTCAGATGGTTGGGCATCTGCCTTCGGCTTGGGTCATAATCACAGAGTCCTGGGATAGAACCCCCCTCATCAGACTCCCTGCTCAGTGGGGAGCCTGCTTCTCCCTCTCCCACTGCCTCTCCCCTCAATTGCACTCTCTCTCCCAAAGTAATAAATAAAAAATCTTTAAAAAAAGGATTGATTAATGTAATACTTTGGAGAACCAGAGAGTGGACTGTTTCAAGTTGAATTGTGTCCCCCAAATAGATATATTGAAGTCTTAACCCAAGATGCCCACAAGTGTAACCTTACTTAAAAGCAGGGTCTTTGCAGATACAATCAAGTTAAGATGAAGTCATTAGAGTAAGCCCTAATCCAATATGACTGGTGTCCTTATAAGAAGAGGAGAGGTGCCTGGAAGGTATAGTTGACTAAGAATCCCACCCTTGGTTTCAGCTCAGATCACAGTCTTGGGGTTGTGAGACCGGGCCCTGTGTCAGGCTCTGAGCTCAGTGCAGAGTCTGCTTGAGATCCCTCTGCGTCCCCCCCACTCATGCTCTCTCTCTCTCTCTCTCTCTCTCTCTCTCTCTCTCTCTCTCTCATAAATAAAATCTTAAACACTTCTTTCAGCATTATTGGAAAATTATCAATCATTTTCTCTTTAAATATAGCCTATGCTCCTTTCNCTAAGTGACAATGAAGGAAGAGATTGGAATTATGCTGCCACAAACCAAAGAATGCGTGGGGCTATCAGAAGCCAGAAAAGGCAAGAAAAGATTTTCCCCTGGAGGCTTTAGAAGGAGCATAGCCCTTCTAACAGCTTGATTTCAAACTTCTAGCTTCTAGAGCTTAGAGACAATAAATTTCTGGTTTTAAGCCACTCAGCTTGTGGTTTCAGTGGTTCTGGGAAACTAATACAATGTTCTTTATCAAACTGAGAAAGTTCCCTTCTATTTGAATTTTTCTGAGAGCTTTATTTCTTATCGTGGATAAGTGTTGAATTTGGGGGGGTTTCTGCATAGATTGATAAGATCATATAATTTTCACTTTTAGCCTGTTAGTATGATGGATTAAAATGACAGATTTTTAAATATTGAAATAAACTTGTACCTCTGGAATAAATCCCATTGTGTATAATTATTTTTCTACATTGCTGAATTACATATGCTAACATTTTATAAGGAATTTTCATCAGTGTTCATGATGGATATTGGTATAGTTTTATTTTTTGTATGCTGTCTTTGGCTTTTCTATAAGTGTAGTATTAGCTTTACAAAATAAGTGGGATGTATTCCCTCCACTTTCATTTCTTGGAAGAGATTGTATATAATTTGTATTAATTCTTCTTTAAACATTTAGCATAATTCTCCAATGAAATCGTCTTGGCCTGGAGATTTCTTATTTGGGAGGTTTTTAAAAGAGATTTTATTTGTTGTGATGAGCACCAGTTGTATGGAAATATTGAATCACTATATTGTACACCTGAAACTAATATTACACTGTGTGTTAACTAAGTGGAATTGAAGTAAAAACTTTATTTTTTCTTTCTCCTAATTTTTATTTCAATTCCAGTTAGTTAACAGTGTAATATTAGTTTCAGGTGTAGAATTCAGTGATTCAGCACTTCCATACAACACCCAGTGCTCATCAGAAGTGCCCCCCTTAATCCCCATCACCTATTTAGCCTATCCTCCTACCCACCTTCCCTCCAGCAGCCCTGAGTTTGTTCTCTATAGTTAAGAGTCTGTTTCTTGGTTTGCCTCTATTTTCTTCCCCTTATGTTCATCTGTTTTGTTTCTTAAATTCCACATATGTTGAAATCATATGGTATTTGTCTTTTTCTAACTGACTTAGTTCACATAGCATAGTACTTTCTAGCTCCATCCATGTCATTGCAAATGGCAAGGTTTCCTTCTTTTTGATGGCTGAGTAATATTCCTGTGTGTGTGTGTGTGTGTGTGTGTGTGTGTGTGTGTGTGTGTGTGTGTACATACTACAACCGCTTTATCTATTCATCAGTCGATGGACATTTGGGCTCTTTCTATAATTTTGCTATTGTTGATAATGCTACTATAAATATCTGTGTGCATATTTCCCTTCAAATCAGTATTTTTGCATCCTTTGGGTAAATACTTAGTAGTGTAATTGCTGTGTCATAGGGTAGTTCTATTTTTAACTTTTTAAAGTTAAAAATATACCGCTTTCCAGTGTGGCTGCAGCAGTTTGCATCCCACCAACAGTGTAAGATGGTTTCCTGTTTTCCGCATCCTCACCAGCACCTGTTGTTTCCTCTGTTGTTAATTTTAGCCATTCTGACTGGTGTGAGGTGATAAACAATTGTAGTTTTGATTTGTATTTCCCTGGTGTTGAGTAATGTTGATTATATTTTCATGTGTCTGTTAGTCATCTGTATGTCTTCTTTGGAAAAATGTTTAGTTGTGTCTTCTGCCCATTTTTAACTGGATTATTTGTTTTGTGGTTGTTTAGTTGTATTTCTTTTTTTCTTTTTAAAGATTTTATTTATTTATTTGACAGATAGAGACACAGCGAGCGAGGGAACACAAGCAGGGGGAGTGGGAGCGGGAGAAGCAGGCTCCCCACCAAGCAGGAAGCCCAATGCAGGGCTTGATCTCAGGACCCTGAGATCCTGACCTGAGCTGAAGGCAGACGCTTAACAACTGAGCCACCCAGGCACCCCTAGCTGTATAATTTCTTTATAGATTTTGTATACTAACACTTTATCTGATGTCAATTGCAAATATCTTCTTCCATTTCGTAGGTTGCCTTTTAATTTTGTTGATTGCTTCCTTCACTGTGCAAAAGCTTTTTATCTTTTCTTAAATTCAATTAGCCAACTTATAATACATCTTTAGTGTCAGATGTAGTGTTCAATAATTTATCAGTTGCATATAACACCTAGTACTCATCACATCACATGCCCCCCTTAGCTTGATGAAGTCTCAGTAGTGTATTTTTCCTTTTGTTTCCCTTGCCTCAGAAGACTTATCTAGAAAGAAGTTGCTATAGCCAGTGTCAAAGAGGTCACTGCCTGTGCTCTCCTCTAAGATTTTAATGGTTTCAGATATCACATTTAGATTTTTATTAACATATAATGTATTATTTAAGGTGTGTCTCCTTCCCCATTTTGAATTTATTTTTGTGTATGATATAAGTGGTCCAGTTTCATTCTTTTGCTTGTTGCTGTCCAGTTTTCCCAACACCATTTGTTGAAGAAATTGTCTTTTTACATTGGATATTCTTTCCTACTTTGTCAAAGATTAATTGACCATGTAGTTGTGGGTCGATTTCTGGGTTTTCTATTCTGTTCCATTGATCCGTGTGTCAGGTTTTGTACCAGTACCATACTGTCTTGATGATAACAGGTTTGTAATAGAGCTTGAAGTCCGTCATCATGATGCCTCCAGCTTTGCTTTCCTTTTTCAGGATTGCTTTGGCTATTTAGGGTTTTTTGTGGTTCCATATAAATTTTAGGGTTGCTTGTTCTAGCTCTGTGAAAAATGCTGGTAGTATTTTGGTAGGGATTGCATTAAATCTGTAGATTGCTTTGGGTAGTACAGACATTTTAACAATGTTTGTTCTTCCAATCCATGAGCATGGAATGTTTTTCCATCTCTTTGTGTCCTCTTCAATTTCTTTCATAAGCGTTCTATAGTTTTCAGAGTACAGATTTTTTACCTCTTTAGTTAGATTCATACCTAGGTATATTATGGTTTTTGGTCCAATTGTAAATGGGATCGATTCCTTGATTTCTCTTTCTGCTGTTTCATTTTTGGTGTATAGAAATGTAACAGATTTCTGTATGTTGATTTTGTATCCTGTGACTTTACTGAATTTGTATAACAGTTCTAGCAACTTTTTGGTGGAATCTTTCAGGTTTTCTGTATAGAGTATCATGTCATCTGAAAATGATGAAAGTTTGACTACTTCCTTGCCAATTTGGGTGCCTTTTATTTCTCTTTGTTGTCTGATTGCTGTGGCTAGGACTTCCAGTACTGTGATAACTAAAAATGGTGAGAGTGGACGTCCCTGTCTTGTTCCTGACTGTAGAAGAAAAGCTCTCAGTTTTTCCCCACTGAGGATGATATCACCTCTGGGTTTTTCATATATGGCCTTTATGATGTTGCAGTAATTGTACTTTGTTGAGGGTTTTTATCATGAACGGATATTGTACTTTGTCAAATGCTTTTTCTGCATCTATTGAAAGGACTACATGGTTCTTATCCTTTGTTTTATTAAGGTGGTATATCACATTGATTGATTTGCAAATATTGAACGACCCTTGCAGCCCAGGAATATCCCGCTTGATTGTGGTGAATGATTCTTTTAATGTACTGTTGGATTTAATTTGTTAGTATTTTGTTGAGAATTTTTACATCCATGTTCATCAGGGATATTGGCCTATTGATCTCTTTTTTAGTGGAGTCTTTGTCTGGTTTTGGAATCAGGGTAATGCTGGCCTCATAGAATGAATTTGAAAGTTTTCCTTCCATTTTGATTTTTTTGGAATAGTTTGAGAAAAATAGATATTAACTCTTCTTTAAATGTTTAGTAGAGGGCACCTGGGTGGCTCAGTCAGTTAAGCGTCTGCCTTCAGCTTATGTCATGATCCCAGGGTCCTGGCATTGAGTCCCACATTGAGCTGGGAGTCTGTTTCTCCCTCAGCCCTTCTCCCCCATTCATGCTCTCTCTCTCTCTCAAAAATAAATAAATAAAATCTTTTTAAAATAAACATTTGGTAGAATTCACCTGTGAAGACATCTGGCCCTTGACTTTTATTTGTTGGGAGTTTTTTTTTTTATTACTGATTCAATTTCTTTTCTGGGTTTTGGTCTGTTCAAATTTTCTATTTCTTCCTGTTTCAGTTTTGGTAGCTTATTTCTAGGAATTTATCCATTTCTTCCAGGTTGTCCAATTTGTTGGCATATAATTTTTCATAATATTCTCTTATAACTGTATTTCTGTGGCATTTGTTGTTATTTCTCCTCTTTCATTTGTAATTTTGTTTGGGTCCTTTGTTCTTTTTGATAAGTCTATTTTTTATTCTTTTTTTTCCCAAAGAATCAGCTCCTGATTTCATTGGTCTGTTCTACTGGTTTTTAGTTTCTATATCATTTATTTCTGCTCTAAACTTTATTATTTCCCTTCTTCTGCTCCTTTACGCTTCATCTGTTGCTCTTTTTCTAGCTCCCGGTGTAAGGTTAGGCTGTTTATTTGATTTTTCTTTCTTCTCGAAGTAGGCCTGTATTGCTATATACTTCCCTCTTAGGGCTGCTTTTACTGCATCTCAAAGGTTTTGACCATTGCATTTTCAAAAATGTGGAATGCTTCAAATATTTGCATGTCATTCTTGAGGAGGGGCCATGTAAATCTTCTCCATAATGCTCCAATTTTAGTATATGGGCTGCCGAAGCAAGCACTTAATAAAAAAATTTTTAAAAGCAAAAAAAATAAAGTAGACTTTATTTAAGAATGGCTTTTCATTTATATTAAAATTGAGAATCTAGTGCAGAGTTCCCATATATCACCTCACATGGTTTCTCCTATTATTAACAGCTTATGTTATTATGGTACATTCATTGTAATTAATGAACCAATATTAGTACTCTATCTTTAAATGAAGTATAAATCTTATTCAAATTTCCTTGGTTTTTACCTGATGTATTTCTGCTCCAGGACTCCATCCAGTATTCTACATTACATTTATTGTAGTATTTCCTTAGGTTTCTCTCGGCAGTGAAAATTCCTCAGACTTTTCATATTGATGGTAACCTTGGCAGTTTTAAATTGTATTGGTCAAGTGTTTTGTAAGAATACCCTTCTACTGGAATTTTTATAATTTTTAAACCATGATTAAACTAGGATTATGGTTTTCCTTTTTTGAAGAATACAACATGGATAAGTTGCCATTTTCATCACCTTGTATCAAAGATAAATACTCTCAACATGACTTATCACTATTGATACTGACATTAATCACTTAGCTGAGGTAGAATTTGTCAAATTTCTTCACTGGAAAATTGCCCTTTGTCCCTAGCCCCCTTAATATACTATATTTTGGAAAAGGAATTCACTTCAGTCAGCAGACTATATTTCAGGTATGGGGATTTATGCTCTCCATCTTTTAGTGCAGAGTATCTATACAAGTCATTTAGAATTTTTATGCAAGAAAAATTATGTTCTCTTTTAGCTCATTGAGCATCCTTATAATGGTTGTTTTGAATTCTTTGTCTGGTAACTCATATATCTCCATTTCTTTAGTGTGTATTTCTGGAGATTTATTTTGTTCTTTCAACTTGGCCATACTTCCCTGTTTCTTTATATGTCTTGTTATCTTTTGCTAGGACTTGAGCATTTGAAAAAGCAGCCACTCCACCTAGTCTTCAGTCTGGCTTTGTATAAGGATGACCTTCACCAATAAGCCTACCTTGAGATTCTGGAGGCCTCTCAATCCTTCTCTGGGGGTGCATTTTTTCTGGGTTTGTGTGCATAATCTCATAGTTGAAGAGATTTCCCTCTTTCTACTCAGAAACTTCCCTTGATGTATCTTTGTACTCCTAGAGTTTTGCTGGTGTTGTAGCAAGCTGTAGCACATGAGCTCTACCTAGTGTCTATCCTCAGTACTGTAGATTTTTTGGCGTTAGACCATGAAGTGACCTTTGTTCTCAGCAGCCCTCAACCTGGTACCAATTCCTGTCGGGGTTTTGATTCATGTAAGAGAACCCAAGTCCCTAAAGCAACCCCCTGAAGTCAGAATGTTGCTTGTGCCTTCCACTCTTTTCTTTCCCTCCCTGCAAAGAAGCCAGGTGTTGGACATTTTCTTACTACCACACTGTCCTGTACCAGACATGGGAGCTTTGGTGAGTAACTACCAGCAATTTTCTGACTACCTTCAATGTGGTTCTTCTTAGGCATATGCTGGCCTGTAGTTCAGGAATTTCTTAACTGGTTTTCATGAAAGCAATCGGTCTGTGCAATGTTATGTTCATGTATCCATGGGGTAAGGAGGATCTGGGGCTTTCTGTTCTGCCATCTTGGTTACAGTACTCCACTAACATTCTTTTAATACAGATTGAAGATATTTATTGGGATTTTGCTGGATTTATAGATTATTTTGAAGAGAATGTATAACTTCATAAGTTTTTTTCTCATATCACCCATCAAGTACTCATAGTTTATTCATAATGCTTAAATGGCAATAATTATGACTTGGAAATTGTGAAACTGCCCTCTTATTTCTTAAAGAAATGGAAAAGTTTAGACTTTCCCCTTATATTCTAAATATAAATCTGTGAACCAATACAAGTAACTATCCCAGTTAACAAGTTTTTCACAATAAGAACTCAATTTTGCTATCCTTTAATTAAAAATAAAACACTGCAGAGAATTTCAGTTCTGCCAAAGTGAAGTTGCCGCACTCTTCCCAGGACCTACCCATAATAGAAAAAAATCTCTGGATATAACAGAACAAAAAAGCATAGGAATTAAAAAGGGAACTAAAAGGAATCAAAGGAATTAAAAATAAAGCAGACTACAAAGTTGCCTCTAGACTTAAGGAACAACAAAATAGTAAGTTACCTCGGTTTCCTTGTTGCCTTTCATATATCCTGAACAGGGCATTTCATAGGCCTTGAAAACAAACCCCCAAAAGGTAAATTTAAAAAATTCCAAAAAAGCCTGTTCTCCTTAGTGAAAGTACTGCAGAAAGAGTAACATGACAATAGAAAACCTTTTTTGACAATATCTGTCCTATTCCAGCCAAACACCAATGGTAAAACAGTACTCCTCCCACCATGGTTTCAGTAAATCAGAATAAGCCAGTAGGGCCCAACCTGCCCTTGCCCCACAGAAATAGGCATCAGCACTCAAATTTCCCCACCTGCCTCTGACAGTAGCAGAGGGGCACAGCAGAGATCTCTGATAGTATCCAAGGGGCACAGCAGGGAGGTAATCTTCCATTCCCCATCTGGCAGAAGCTGGCAGTACTCTGGTTCCCTAGCAATGGTAGTGTTAGCAGGTTCCAGCAGCCATTTAATTCCCTACCCCACACATCAATGAGACTGGACAAGGTGATACAAGTTGGAGCCATTTGGCAATCCACTTTACCCCCAGTAGGAAGCTGAGACTTCCCCCTTCATCCAGCATCAGCAAGACTACATAAGGGAAGGCAACATGAGGTAGACCTAGTCATTATTCTCCTATCCTCTGCCAATATCAGTTTGGAAGTGTTTCCTCTTTTTAAATTTTTTAGAAGCATTTAAGAAAGATTTGTGCTAATTATCCTTTAACAATTCAGGAGAATTCACCAATGAAAATGTCTGATCCTGGGTTTTTCTTTGTTTTTTGATTACTGAATCAGTCTCCTTACTCAATTTTGCTCCCCTCACATTTTCTATTTATTCATGATTCAGCCTTGATAGGTTGTATGTTCCTATGATTTTATCCATTTCTAATAGAGTAATCAATTTGTTGGCATTTAACTTCATAATAACCTCTCATAATCCATTTTATTTCTGTGTCTTCAGTTGTTATGTCCTCTTTTGCATTTCTGATCTTATTTATTTGAGTCTTCTCTCTCTTAGTTAGTCAAACTAAGGGCTTGTCAATTTTGTTTATCTTTCCAGAAAATTAATTCAGTTTTTTTATTTTTTCTATTGTTTTTCTATTTTCTATTTCATTTAATTCTTCTTTGATCTTTATTATTTATTTTCTCCTGATAACTTTGGGTTTAGTTTGTTCTTATTTTTCTAGTTCCTTGAAGTGTGAAGTTGGGTTGTGTATTTGGGAGCTTTTCCCTTTTTTTAATGAAGAGAATAACTAAAAAATTCCCTCTTAGTATTGCTTTTGCTGCATCCCAGAAACGTTGCTGAAAGTGAAAAGGCAACTTAAAGAATGTGAGATATTTACAAACCATATATCTGATAAAAGCTTAATATCCAAAATATATAGGGAAGTCCTACAACTCAATAGCAAACACAAAACAAAACAAATTTAGTAGTTCCCCTTACCTGCACTTTCACCTTCAGTTATCTGTAATCAACTACTATCCAGAAGCAGATGATCCTCAACAGTAGCAGTAGTACTACATCACAGTAGTAGTCTAATACTACATCACAAGGCCTACATCACTCAACCTCATTTTGTCTTGTCACATGGGCATTTTATCATCTCACATCATCACAAGAAGATATTTTGAGAAAGAGAGAGTACATTCCCATCACATTTATTACAGTTTATTTGTATAATTGTTCTATTTTATTATTAGTTGTTGCTAATCTCTTACCATGTTTAATTTATAAATTAAACTTTATAATAAGTATGTATATATAGGTAAAATGTAGTATATATAAGGATCAGTACTATCTGAAGTTCCAAATATCCACTGGGGTCTTGGAACGTATAAGGGAAGTTACTGAAACACAATTTAGGAATGGAAAAAGGACTTAAATAAACATCTCTTTAAAGAAGACATTCAAATGATCAACAGGTATATGAAAAAAGTGCTTACCATTACTAATCATGAGGGAAATGTAAATCAAAACCACAATTAAATATCATCTTACTCCTGTTAGGATGACTATCTTTTAAAAAAGAGATACCAAGTATTGGCAAGGATGTAAAGAAACCCTTGTACACTGTCAGTAGGAATGTAAAATGATACCAATGATATGTAAAATAGCATGAAGGTTTCTCAAAAACCTGAAAATAGAACTAACATATGGTCCAGAAATCCTACTTCTGTATTTATCTGAAGGAAATGAAATTAGGATTTCGAAGAGATATCTGCCCTCACATATTCATTGCTGCATTATTCATAATAGTCCAGAAATGGAAACAACATAAATGTCCATTGACAGGAGGATATATCAAGAAAATGTGGTATATACATACATAAAATGAAATTCCATCCATCCCTAAAATAAAAGGAAGGAAATCCTGCCATTTGGAACAAAATAAATGGACCTAGAGGACATTATGCTAGGTGAAGTAGCCAGACACAGAAAGACAAATACTGCGTGATTCCACTTATATGAAGTATCTAAAATCATCAGTTCATAGAAATAGAGAGTGAAATGACTGTTTCCAGGATCTAGGGGAAGGAGGAATGGAGTGTTGCTATTCAACAAGTATAAAGTTTTAGTTAGATGAATAAGTTCTACAGAGCTGCTGTACAACATTGTACTGGCACTTAACAATACTGTTTAATATACTTAAAGAAGTTCATAAGAGGGTAGATATGTTGTGGTGTTCTTACCACAATAAAAAAAAACAGAAGAAGAATTATTTGTTGTCGGTAATTAGTTTAAATGTAAACAGATTAAGCCCTTAAATAAAAGGTTGAAATTAGCCTGTGGGTTTTTAAAGAACATGATCTGATTATATTCAGTTTAGAAGAGACACACTATAGACAGGTTTAAAGTAAAAGGGTAGAAAAAAACATTTTATGCAAATAGTAACCAAAAGACAGCTGGGGTGGTTATACTAATATCAGACAGAAAGAACTTTAAAAGCTGTTAAAACAAAAAAGAACATTATTTCTTCATAAACATGTCAGTCAGAATGATATAGCAATTAGAAACATATACCCACATAAAAACAAAACCCCAAAATAGAGGAAGCAAAAATTGACAGAATTGAGGGGAGAAATAGTTAATTCTACAATAACAGAGGTTTTAATTTCCCACTTTCAAAAATGCAAAGAACAACTAGATAGAAGATCAAAAAGGAAATAGAGGCCTTGAAAAACACGAAAAACCAATAAGATTTAATTGATGTATGCAGAACATCCCACTCAACAGCAATATCAGAAAACACATTCTTTTTGGTGTACATGAAACATTCTCCAGTGTAGACCACGTTAGGCCACCTAACAATATATTTTCTTTTTTTTTCCTGCTTTTATTCAAATTTACTTGGCCAATATATAGTACATTGTTAGTTTTGACTTAATATTCAATGATTCATTATTTGCACATAACACCCAGTGGTCATCACAATTAGTGTATTTTAAAAATGAAATTATATTAAGTATTTCCTTCGACCACAATGGGGGAAAATTGGAATCAAAGAAACAAAGAAAACTGGAAAATGTGCAAATACATACAAATTTAAAAATACTAAAAAAAACAATGTGTCAAAGGAAAAAGCACAATTGATATTAGAAAAAAACATTAAAATAAATGCATATGGAAACAAAACATACCAAAATTTATAGGTATAGTGAAAGCAGTGCTCAACAAGAAATTTGTGGCTATAAATGCCTATTTTTAAAAAGAAGAATAATCCCAAAATATTTTTTTTATTCTTTGCCCCAGGGGTACAGGTCTGTGAATCATCAGGCTTACATCTTTCACAGCACTCACCAAAGCACAAACCCTCCCCAATGTCCATAACCCATCCACCCTATCCCTACCCTCCCACCCCCCCCAGTAACCCTCAGTTTGTTTTGTGAGATTAGGAGTCTCTTATGGTTTGTCTCCTTCCCAAAATATTTTTTAAAAATAAGAAAAATCCCAAATTGATAACCTTACTTTACAGCTTACTGAGATAAAAAATGAAGGACAAGTAAACCCAACCCTAGGAGAGAGAAGGAAACAATAAAGATGAGTAGAGAGAGCTAAATGATAGATAATATAAAAACAATAAAGAGAATCAACAAAACCAATAATTGGTTCTTTGAGAAGATAAACAAGACTAACAAACCTTTGTCTAGATTGACCAAGAAAAAAAAGAAGACTTAAGTCATTAAAACCAGAAAATGAAAGTGGAGACATGTTATGGGCTGAATTGTGTCACTCCAAAATTCTTATGTTTTAGTTCTAGCCCCTATTCCCTCAGAATGTGACTGTAAATCTTTAAAGAGATAATTAGTTTAAATGAAATAATTGAAGTGGGCCCTAATCCAATATAATTGGTGTCCTTATAAGAAGGGAAAATTAGAGCACAGCTACACATATGAAGACCATATGAAGACAAAAGATGGCCATCTACAAGCCAAGAAGAGAGACCTCAGAATGAAATTAATCTTGCCAACAACCTGATCTTGGATTTCTAGCCTCCAAAACAGTGAGAAAGGGCGCCTGGGTGGCTCAGTGGGTTAATGCCTCTGCTTTCGGCTCAGGTCATGATCTCAGGGTCCTGGGATCGAGGCCCGCATTGGGCTCCCAGCTCAGCGGGGAGCCTGCTTCCCCCTCTCTCTCTCTCTGCCTGCCTTTCTGCCTCCTTGTAATCTCTCTCCCTCTGTGAAATAAATAAATAAAATCTTAAAAAAAACAGTGAGAAAATATGTTTCTGTTGTTTAACCCAACTAGTCTGTGTTATGGCAGGCCTAGGAAACTAATAAAGAACATTACAACAAACCTTACAGAAATAAATCATAATAGGAATAGTATGAACAATTACAGACCAACAAATTAGAAAAGCCAGAGGAATGGACAAATGTCTAGAAACACAAAAAATTACCAAAATTGCTTCAAGAAGAAATAGAAAATCTGAATACGTCTACAACAAATAAAGAGATTAAATCCATAATCAAATGCTTCCCAACAAAGAAAAACCCAGAACAAGATGAGCTTCATTGGTTAAGTTCTACCAAACATTTAAAGAAGAGTTAATACATTCTCAAACTCCCCAAAATATCATACAGGAAGAAATACAACCTAACATTCTATGAGGCCAACATTACCTTATTACAAAAGTCAGATCAAAACATCACATTAAAAGAAAAATATGAACCAATATCCTTTATAAAAGTAGATGTAAAAATCTTCAACAATATACTAGCAAACCAAATCCGAGAGAATATTAAGAGTATTATACAAATGATCAAGTGGTATTTATCCCAGGAATGAAATAGTAGTTCAACATAAGAAAATAAATCGATGTAATATATCATGTTAATAAAAGGAAGGGAAAAAAACATAAGATGAATTCAGTTAATGCAGAAAAGGGATTTGACAAAACCCAACATCATTTCATGATAAAAGCACTCAACAAACTCCACATGAAAAATGAAATTTATTTAAAAAAAAACCACAGCTAACATTATACTCATTGGTGAAAGAAAGAAAGAATTCCAGTTATGATAAGAACAATACAAGAATGACTACATTCACCACTTCTATTCAGGACTGTGCAGGAAATTCTAGCCAGAGAAATTAGGCAATAAAAAGAAATAAGCAACCAATTGAAAAGGAAGAATAAAATTATCTCTATCGCATATCTCTATTTCTTCTCAAATGATCTTATACATAGAAAATAACAAAAAGTTCACAAAAAACTCTTGGAGCAATGAACACATAGCACAAACTTGCAGGATATGAGATCAATACACAATTATCAGCTATATTTCTACACACTAGCAAAGAGCTATCCAAAAAGAGAATTGGCAAAACAATTCTCTCTAAAGAAGATATACGAATGGCCAAGAAGTACATGAAAAGATGCTCAATATCATTAGTCATTAAGGAAATGATAATCAAAACTGTAGTGAGTTACCACTTTATAACCACCAGGATGGCTATAATAAAAAAAATGGAAAATAATAAGTGTTGGAGAGAATATGAAGAATTTGGAATACTTGTACATTGCTGGTCAGAATGTAGAATGGTTTAGTCTTTATGGAAAAAAAAGTTTAGTGTTCCTCAAAAAGATAAATGTAGAATTACCATGTAACATCAGTTCCACTCTTGAGTATACACTGAAAAAATTGAAAACAGGTATTCAAACAAAACTCGTACATAAATGCTCATGACAGCACTATTCATAAGAGCCAAAAGGTAGCTATTAACAACCGAAATGTCCATCAGTGGATTAATGACCAAACAAAATGTAGTACAACCATATTGTGGAATGTTATTCAGCCATAAAAAATAATGAAGTACTGATACTTGCTACAACATGGATAAGCCTCAAAAACATTAAGCTAGGTAAAAGAAGTCAGACACAAAATGCCACATATTAGATGATTTTATTTATATGGCACATCTGTAATAAGTAAATCTATAGAGACAGAAATCTGATCAGTGGTTTCCAGGAGTTGGAGGGAGAGGAAAATGTGGAGTTATTGCTAATATGTATGTGGTTTCCTTTTGTGATGATGGAAATATATTGCAACTAGGTAGAGGTTGTGGATGTACAAAATGCCACTGAACTGTATATGTTAAAATGGTTAATTCTATGTTATAAGAATTTTACCTCAATAAAAACAAAGAAAAGCAGCCAATCAGGTCAGGAACTTTATTAAGATGTTTGTATTAACAAGTTTGAAATTAAGTGGGAGCCATTTAAATATTATAATAAGTGATGTGACAAGACAAAATTTATACTTCAAAGTAGTAGATTCCAAAGTAGAGTGAGACTGATCCAGGAAATACACAAGAAGGTCCACTAAAGTCAAAGAAGAAAATATTAGAATTTTCAATTACATTCATCTTTATTCCTTTATAATCTTCAAATTTGGTGTGCTTCATAATGTGAGAATATTTATTTACTACTTGGGGGGACAAGTGTATATGTGTATTTCAGGGCTGCATGATGATAAATGTTTGGAGACTTTAATTTATAAAACTCAAAGACCACAACACAGTCATCATCTGAAGACACAGAAAGTGAAAAATAATGAATGATGACTCAGCCACTTCAGTATCTATTCAACAAGTTCTAAAAGCCTCTCTCACAAAACAGTACTATGCAGACATCTTTTTTACCAGTTAAATTCTTTGTCCTATAACCACACAATTGCATACACATACCACACGTTAAACACATATACACACAAAATAAAAACTAAAAGTTATGGGAGATACCAAAAAGGCCTGATATTGATATAGTTGTTCTAACCTTATTGCATCAAAATACACTGGCTAAATGTTCCTACTTCAAAGACACATTGGAATATCCCAAATGGTATAGAAACCAAAATGTCATCATAATGTTTTGTTGGATGTCAGCTGTCTATGGCAATCAGAAAGTACTAATTCATCCTTAAAGACCAAAGATTAATTATACTTTAGTCACACAAATCCAGCCCAATATAATGAATGAATGAAAAAATAAAATCTTAGAGACAATGTCAATCATTCACCAATGAATATACATTGGGGAGAAAGGAGATATTTTAAACACTGGGATATAGAAGGAGAAAACGATGCTTAACAGATTGGTATTTTTAAAGTGAGACAGAAATAGATAGAATCCAGTCCTTATTTAGGAACACCTTAGATCCTGACTTAATACACTGCCAGACTATAATGCACTTCAAATGCTACACAGCTGTCACCATTTAGGTGGCAGCTATGACTCTGAACCTCAGAGTGCCTCAAGTTTGAATATCTGCCTAGAAGGTTCTGGTTCCCTGCATCCACCCTACAACAAACACACACTAAATTCTTTTTTTTTAAAGATTTTATTTATTCATTTGACACAGAGAGAGAGATTACAAGTAGGCAGGGAGGCAGGCAGAGAGAGAGGAGAGAGGAGGAAGCAGGCTCCCCGCTGAGCAGAGAGCCTGATGTGGGCCTCGATCCCAGGACCCTGAGATCATGACCTGAGCCGAAGGCAGCGGCCTTAACCCACTGAGCCACCCAGGCACCCCACACACTAAATTCTACAAAGATTGGGTTACTTGACATTTCTGATATCAGATCCTGGTATACAGTGGATCCTGTCAGTGCATAACTCCTCAATATTTCTACTGCAAGACAAAAAATACTGCAACCCCCATTGACACAGTTGTTAGTCACCTGGGACCTATCAATGGGGCCCTAAATTTATTCTCAGAGGTGTAACCTTATAGAACACCTCAACTGCTCACGTCTGTTTCACAATGCTAAAACTGTATGAATGAATGGATGGATGGATGGATGGATGGATGGATGGATGGATGGATGAGTTATGACAGAAAATGCCTAATGTGCATGCAATAGTTTCTTGTGGCTGACAAAACAAAGTACCACAAACTTGATGGCTTAAAACAATAACAATTTATTCTTTCAGGGTTCTGTAGCCCAGAAGTCAAAAATAAAGGTGTCAATAGGGCTAGTTTCTCCCAAGTCTCTAGGGAGACTTCACTGTCTCTTCCAGCTTCTGGTGGTATCAAGCATTACTTGGCTTGTGGCTGCCTAACTCCAATCTCTGCTTCCATTTTCACAAGGCCTTCTCTTATGTCTCTAATAATAACTTCATCAGATTTAAGACCCACATAAGTAATCCAGGATGATCTCTTCTCAAGACCTTCAACTTTATTATGTCTGCAAAGACCTTTTTCCAAATAAGGTAGCATTAACAGGATACAGGTATTAAAATATGAATACATCTGTTTGGGGCCACCATCAAACACACTACATTGCATATAGAAACTAATCCAATAAGAAAGCCAAACCTGAGTAATATGTGGGAGTCAGATTTTCTTTTCATATAGAAAGTGGAGATTCAAGAAAGAGAGAGAATAAAGGAAGGAAGGAAGGAAAGAAGGAAGGAAGGAAGGAAAGAAGGAAGGAAGGGAGGGAGGGAGCTGT
>LNAC01000485.1:844589-926603 GCA_002007465.1 Ailurus styani
AATAAAGGAGGGAAGGAAGGAAAGAAGGAAGGAAGGAAGGAAAGAAGGAAGGAAGGGAGGGAGGGAGGGAGGGAGGAAGGGAGCAAGGGAGGGAGGGAGGGGAGAGGCTCTTGTCACAACAGTCCCAAAGGTCTGTCATGATGCTGGGTAGGTTTGTACAAGTTGAATATCCAAAGACTCTCTACCACTTTGGAATAATATAAGGAGCAGAGAGCATAATGAGAATGAGTTCCTTGGGTTCAGAGAAAGGCAATCCAGATACTCAAGCACTGGCAGAGCCAATTTTTCACAGCAGTCAGAAATTACTAATTCATCCTCAGTGGCAGTTGGAAAATAATTCCCCCTTTAGTATAGATCATATGCAAAAAAAAGCCTGACCTTTACTTTTTCTAAATAGAATACACTAGACCAGTGTATATGAAAATGGTTGTGAGAGAAAAATAATTCCCTTAAAGAGAAATACTGACAGTGTCCTTTGTAACAGGGACCCAGGGAGATAATATTTGATGTGTCTCATTGGGGAAATTGAATTCCACAGGAAATGCTGAAACTTACACTTTGACATTGGATAATGATGTCTGAGATCATGGTAAAAAATTTTAAATAAAATTAAGTAAAGTTGTTGAGAACTGTATAAACTTGTCATCAGAGTAAAAGCAATTTCTGTCACATGTAGTTTTTCGGACTAGACAGACAGAATCAAGTCTTTGTGGTAGAACCCAGGAAAGGGTCCTTAACTATGTTACATGCTAATTCATGTGCTGCATTTCAAAATATTAATTCTCTTCAGAAGTTAGAAAACACAAATCAGTATCCAAGCTATACTTGCAGCATTTATTTCAAGATTGTAAGAAAGGAGACCGGAACCACCAGCCACTTATAGACTCTGTGTGTATACAAATATCTTGTGTGAACAGAAAGACTCACTTTCCAAAGATAAAGACAAAGGTGTGAGGGGTGTAACCTATGGAATTACTTTATTTTTTTATTTTTATATCCATTGTTTATTTTTTCCAGACATTAGATCATTCATATTATTCTGTTTACTAATTTCATACAACTTGACAACATTATATGTAACTTCTTCAAGTTCCACCTCATTATTTTAAACAGTTGCATTACTCCTCCACTATTTATATATATGTATCATGCCACACAATAATTCATTACTTCCTTTAAAAATTTTAATTTCTTCTCTTTCTCTCCTCTGAGCTTATTTATAACTACAAATAAGTGCTACTTGCTTACAGGACCCAGCACTGTGGTCTGAACAGTGAGAGGAAAAGAGAAAAACACTCAAGGCAATAAGGCAACTATTGACAGAGTCCATATGTAGCAACCTCCAGATCCATGGAAAATTCCATCCTCACCTAAAGACACAATTATGTGTGCATGAGGAGAGGGGAGATTATGATGTAGGAAAATTATATATGCCATATTTAGCTCAATTTTTCTGGTTATTAAAGTGGTAACTGAAAAATCCAAAAAGATGATAAAAATTATAAGTAGGACAAACATTCAGAGACATTTTGTATTAACACTTGGGTTTATATACTTAAAATTTTCACTTTCTTCATACATACATATTTGAATGAACTATTTGTGAATTTTCCCTTTTAAACTCAAAAGTGGATTTTTCATATTGACATCCATTTAAATGGCAGAGTAAGAATTGCAGGTGCCTGTTCCTTCGTTGAAACACCTAATAACCAGGCAAAAACTGTCAGAATCAACCTTACGAAAACACTATAATATAGTTAAAAGATTAAACAGCAACCAAAACAGTTAACTAGAAGAAAGGCCACTGAAACACAGCACTCAAAGAAATCTCTGCCAAACCACTAACTTAGCTTAGCATTAAAGTAACAAGTCTTCAGAGATAGTACAAGACAAAGTACACTCTGTGAAAAATTGCTTAGAAGAAACACTAACAGTGAACACATAAAACCTACAACAAGCAACAACAAATCACAGGGAGGATGAAATATCTGAATTCCAGAATTAACACATCATAATGCTTAAAATGTCCAGTTTTCAACAAAAAAATATGAGGCATGCAACGAAATGAGAAATATAGCCCATTCACAGGAAAAAATAAGTTAATTAACAGAAGCTTTCTATGCAGAAGGACAGACACTGGACTCAATAGAGCTAGGACTTACTAGAAAACTCAGCTGACTTAAATATGCTCAAAGAGCTAAAGAAAACCACTGACAATGAAATAAAGGAAACTAAGAGAATGGAGTCTCACAAAACAGAATATTAATGAGATAGAAATTATAAAATCCAACAAAATAAAATTCTGGGGCTCAAGAGTACAATAACTGAAATGAAAAATTCACAAGAGAGGTTCAAGGGCAGATTTGAGCAGTCAGAAGAAATATCAGCAAATTTAAATAGGTCATTTGAGATTATTCAGTCTGAGGAGCAGTAAGAAACTATAAAGAATAAGAATGAATAGAACCTAAGAGACTTGTATGACACCATCAAGTGAACCAACATATATATAGTAGGGGCCTCAGGAAGAAAGGAGATAGAAATAAGGGGGAAAAGAATATCTGAAGATATAAAGGCTGAAAATTTTCTGACTTTGAAAAAAAAGGCACAAATCAATAGCTGTCAGCCAAGGACACTTATAACCAGCAAAATTAAATACAAATTAGTGCATTTCCGGATTACAAACAAAAAAGGCTAAAGAAGTTCCTTGCTAGTACATCTTCTCTGAAAGAAATGCTTAAGAGTCTTTAAAAAAAAAGAGTCTTTCAGATAGAAATGAAAGGTGAGTAGATAGTAATTCACTGCCATACAAAGAAACAAAAAACAGTAGAAGATGTAATGACATAAGTAGATATAAAACCAATATTATTATATTTTTGGTTTGTAACTCATCTGTTTTTCCTATATGATTTAAAAGACAAATGTATTTCAAGTTATAAACTAAGATTAATGGGCACACAATATAGAAAGATGTAATTTCTGAGAATAACAACATAAAAGAGGGATAACAGCAATGTATAGAGAGTTTTTAAAGCTTTTAAAACAAAGTGATATTTATTTAACTAGGTTGTTATTAGTTTAAAACGTTCATTGTAAGGCCCAAGGAAACCACTAAAAAAATTAAAAAATAAAAATAAATAAGAATTAAAATGATATACAAAAAATAATCACAAATGAAGAAGAAGAATTAAGGAACAAAATAGGTATGACATACGAAAAACAAATACCAAACTGTCAAAAGTAGTTCATTCATTATCAATAATTACTTTAAGTGAAAAAGGATTAAATTCTAACTTAAAAGTCAGAAATATGAGTTTCCCTGATGGCTAGTGATGATAGACATTTTTTCACGTGTCTGTTGGCCATTTGTATGTCTTCTTTGGAGAAGTGTCTGTTCATGTCTTCTGCCCATTTATTGACATGATTATCTGTTTTTTGGGCGTTGAGCTTAAGGAGTTCTTTATAGATCTTGGCTATCAGCCCTTTGTCTGTAGTGTCATTTGTGAATATCTTCTCACATTCCATGGCTTGCCCCTTTGTTTTGTTGGCTGTTTCCTTTGCTATGCAGAAGCTTTCATCATCACTAGCCATTTGGGAAACTAAAATCAAAACCACATTGAGATACCACCTTATATCAGTTAAAATATCCAAAATCAATAGGACAGGAAACAAGCGTCAGAGAGGATGTGGAGAAAGGGGAACCTTCTTACACTGTTGGTGGAAATGCAAGTTGGTGCAGCCACTTTGGAAAACAGTGTGGAGATTCTTCAAAAAATTAAAAATAGAGCTACCCTATGACCCTGCAATTGCACTACTGGGTATTTACCCCAAAGATACAGATATAATGAAAAGAAGGGCCATATGTACCCCAATGTTCATAGAAGCAATGTCCACAATCACCAAACTGTGGAAAGAGCCGAGATGCCTTTCAACAGACAAATGGATAAAGAAGATGTGGTCCATATATACAATGGAATATTACACAGCCATCAGAAGGGATGAATACCCACCTTCTGCATCAACATGGACGGGTCTGGAGGAGATTATGCTAAGTGAAATAAGTTAAGCAGAGAAAGCCAATTATCATATGGTTTCACTTACTTGTGGAACATAAGGAATAAAATGGAGGAGTTTAGGAGAAGGAAAGGAAAAGTGAATTGAGGTAATCAGAGGGGGAGACGAAGAATGAGAGACTGTAGACTCTGAGAAACAAACTGAGGGTTATGGAGGGGAGGGGGGTGGGGAGATGGGTGAGCCTGGTGGTAGGTATTAAGGAGGGCATGTATTGCATGGAGCACTGAGTGTGGAGCATAAACAATGAATCTTGGATAACTGAAAAAATAAAATAAAAAATAAATTAAATAAATAAAAAATAAAAGTCAGAAATTGGCAGAATGAATAAATAATGTGTTCCTGCTGTATACTGTTTATAAGACTTATTTTGTATCCAAAGATGCAAATAAGTTGAAAGTAAAAGAATGGGAAAAGATATTCCATGCAAATAAATAGTAGCCAAAAAAAGAGCTGAGATGGCTATATTAATATGAGACAAAAAGAAATTTGAGTCAAAATTGTTATAAGAGACAAAGAAGAACATTACATACTGATAAAAAGATTAAATAATCAAGAATATATAGAATATATAATGAAGAATAATCAAGAATATATAACAATTATAAGCATATAGACAGGCATACCTCATTTTATTGCACTTCACTTTATTATGCTTTGCAGATATTGCATTTTGTTTTTACAAATTGAAGGTTTATGGCAACTGCATTGAACAAGTCTATTGGCACCATTTTTCTAACAGCATTTGCTCTCTTTGTATCTCTGTGTCACATTTTGGTAATTTTTATATATCAAAATTTTCATTATTATTTTATTTTTTATGATGATCTATGATCAACGACCTTTGAGGTTACTATTATAATTGTTTTGTGGCACCACAAACTGCACCCATATAAGACAGCAAACTTAATTACCAAATGTTGTGTATGTTCTGACTCTTCCACTGATTGGCTATTCCCTCATCTCTCTCTTTCTCCTTGGGCCTCCCTATTCTTTGAGACAAAAAAAAATTGAAATTGGGCCACTTAATAACCCTACAATAACCTCTAAGTGTTAAAGTGAAAGTAAGTCACATGTCTTTCACTTTAAATCAAAAGCCAAAAATTATTAAGCTTAGTGAGGAAGGCATGTCAAAAGCTGAGACAAGCCAAAAGCTAGGCCTCTTGCACCAAAAAGCCAAGTTGTGAATGCAATGGAAAAGTTCCTGGAGGAAATTAAAGGTGCTATTCCAGTGAACATCAGAATGATTTAAAAATCAAAATAGCCTTATTGCTGATATGGAGAAAGTTTTGGTGGTCTAGATAGATGATCAACCAGCTACAGTATTCCCTTAAGCCAAAGCCTAATCTAGAGCAAAGCCCTAGGTTTCTTCAATTCTGTGAAGACTGAGAGAGGTAAGAAAGCTGAAGGAAAAAGGGTGAAATCTAACAAAGGTTGGTTCATGAGGTTTAAAAAAAGAAACCATCTCCATAAGATATAAAAATGCAAGGTGAATCAGCAAGTGCTGATCTAGAAGCTGTAGCAAGTTATCCAGAATAGCTAGCTAGCTAAGATAGTTAATGAAGGTGGCTACATTAAACAACAGATTTTCAATGTGAATGAAATGACCTTCTTTTAGAAGAAGATGCCATCTAGAACTTTAATAGGGAGGAGAAGCCAATGTCTGGATTCAAAGCTTCAAAGGGCAGGGTCACTCTCTTGTTAGGGTCTAATGCAGCTGGTAACTTCAAGTTGAAGCCAATGCCCATTTACCATTCCAAAGATCCTGGGATCCTTGAGAATCATGCTAAACGTACTCAGCTTGTGCTCTATAAATGGGAGAACAAAGCCTAGATGGCAGTTCATCTGTTTACAACATGGTTTACTGAATATTTAAAGTTCACTGTTGGGACTGAGTGCTCAGAGGAAAAAAAAAACTTTTTTTTTCAAAATGTTACTGTTCAAGAAGAAGTCAAACTCTCACTCTTTGCAGATGACATGATACTTTATGTGAAAAACTCAAAAGACTCCACCCAGACATTGCTAGAACTCATACAGGAATGCAACGACATGGCAGGATATAAAATCAATGCACAGAAATCAGTTGCATTTCTACACAATAACAATCAGACAGAAGAAAGAGGAATTAAGGACTTGATCCCATTTACAATTTCACCAAAAACCATAAGATACCAGGAATAAACCTAACCTAAGAGGTAAAGGATCTGTACTCTAAAAACTACAGAACAATTATGAAATAAATTAAGGAAGACACAAAGAAGTGGAAAAATATTTCATGCTCCTGGATTAGAAGAATAAATATTGTTAAAATATCTTTGCTACCTAGAGCAATCTACACATTCAATGCAATTCCTATCAAAATACCATCGAAATTCTTCACAAAACCGGAACAAATAATCCTAATATTTGTATGGAACCAGAAAAGACTCCAAATAGCCAGAGGAATGTTGAAAAAGAAAACCAAAGCTTGTGGCATCACAATTCCAGACTTCAAGCTGTATTACAAAGCTGCAGTCATCAAGTCAGTATGGTATTGGCACAAAAACAGACACATAGATCAATGGAACAGAATACAGAACCTGGAAATGGACTCTCAACTCTATGGTCAACTAATCTTCAACAAAGCAAGAAAGAATATCCATGGGAAAAAGGGCAGTCTCTTCAACAAATGGTGTTGGGAATATTAGACAGCCACATGTAGAAGAGTGAAACTGAACCATTTTCTTACACCATACACAAAGATAAACTCAAAATGGATGAGAGTCCTAATTGTGAGACAGGAATCTATCAGAATCCTAGAGGAGAACACAGGCAGTAACCTCTTCAACCTTGACTGTAGGAACTTCTTGCAAGACACATCTCCAAAGGCAAGGGAAACAAAAGCAAAATAAACAATTGGGACTTCATCAAGATAAAAAGCTTCTACACAACAAAGGAAACAGTCAACAAAACAAAAAGGCAACCTACAGAATGGGAGTACATATTTTCAAATGACATATCAGATAAAGGGCTAGTATCCTAGATCTATAAAGAATTCATCTAATTCAACACCCAAAAAACAAATAATCCAGTGAAGAAATGGGCAGAAGACATGAACAGATGTTTGTCCAAAGAAGACATACATAAATGGTCAACAGACACATAAAAAAGTGCTCCACATCCCTTGGCATCAGGGAAATACAAATCAAAAGCACAATGAGATACCACCTCACACCAGTCAGAATGGCTAAAATTAGTAAGACGGGAAACAACAAATGTTGGCTAGGATGTGGAGAAAGGGGAACCCTCTTACACTGTTGGGGGAAATGCATGCTGGTACAACCACTCTGGAGAACAGTATGGAGATTCCTCAAGAAGTTAAAAATAGAGCTACCCTATGACCCAGCAATTTCACTGCTAGGTATTTACCCCAAAGATACAAATGTAGTGATCCAAACGGGCACCTGCACCCCCAATGTTTATAGCAACAATGTCCACAATAGCCAAACTATGGAAAGAGCCCAGATGTCCATTGACAGATGAATGAATAAAAAAGAAAAGAAGATGTTGTGTACATACATACATACACGCACACACACACACACACAATGGAATATTACTCAGCCATCAGAAAGAATGAATACCTACCATTTACCCTGACATGGATGGAACTGCAGGGTGTTATGCAGGATGTAAGTCAATCAGAGAAAGGCAATTATCGTATGGTTTCACTCATATGTGGAATTTAAGAAACAGTACAGAGAACCATAGGGGGAGGAAAAACTGAATGGGAAGTCATCAGAGAGGGAAAAAACCATGAAAGACTCTTAACTGTAGGAAACAAACTAAAGATTGCTAGAGGAGAGGTTAGTGAGGGAATGGGATAATTGGACGATAGGCATTAAGGGGGGCACATGATGTGATGACCACTGAATGTTATACACAACTGATGAATTACTGAATTTTACATCTGAAACTAATGATGTACTACATGTTCGTTAATTGAATTTAAATTTTAAAAAAAAGAAAGAAAACCTCTGTGTTTGTTTTCTTCACTGGATTGTGAGCTCCTGAATGATAGTTACATGCCTTATTTATTTCTTCATATAGTGAAGTATGGAAGTGGTTCTAAAGTGCTGTACTGGGATGCCTGGGTGGCTCAGTTGGTTAAGCAGCTGCCTTCGGCTCAGGTCATGATCCCAGAGTTCTGGGATCGAGTCCCGCATCGGGCTCCTTGCTCAGCAGGGAGCCTGCTTCTCCCTCTGCCTCTGTCTGCTTGTGCTCTCTCTCTCTGACAAATAAACAAAATCTTTAAAAAGAAATAAAGTGCTGTACCATGTCATACTTGTGAATCAGTCATATTAATATTACTAACATTAGAATAATAAATTTTAAGATGACTCATTTTGTTTTGATACACCTATGTGTATATGCATATACATATACATTAATTCTAGGTTCCCAAAAATAATGTCATCCTTGGTTGTATTCTGATATGCCTTTCTTTCTTTCTTTCTTTCTTTCTTTCTTTCTTTCTTTCTTTCTTTCTTTCTTTCTTTCTAATACTTAAATGAACAAAATGAGGAAAGCTTATCGTTGGCAACCATTAACTTTCTCCCTTCGTGTGTCTACAGAGCTCTGATGCATGAATTATGATAAAAATCGTCTATTTTGGCATGGGAATCCATGAAATGTCCTAGAAAAAAGCAAATTAAATATGCTCCAATGTGTATATGTAAAAGAAACTACCATATCCTGGGAGTGATAAACATGTTTTTCATATTACTAAAAAAAGTAATCATAGTGTTAATAAGACAGATAGAATTAGATATAATAGTAGTAGTAGTAGTAGCACTAGAGCAATGGTAGTAATAAAAAGGAAACTTTGCTGAATGATTACTTTCTTTCCAGATATTATACTTTGGATTTTCATGTGAATTTTCACATTTTAAGCTCACAACAAAAATACCAAGAGACACTTAATAATTCTACAGTTCACATTTGTAATGGGAATTAATTGAGAAAGCATGTGGAAAATACATTGGAAACTGAAAAGCCACAGAAATAGAACTGGAGGGTATTATGCTGAGTGAAATAAGTCAATCAGAGAAAGACAATTATCATATGATCTCTCTGATATGAGGAATTTGAGGGGCAGGGTGGGGAGTCATGGGGTAGGGAGGGAAAAATAATGAAACAAGATGGGATGGGGAAGGAGACAAACCATAAGAGACTCCTAATCTCACAAAACAAACTGAGGGTTACTGGGGGGCGGGAGGGTAGGGATAGGGTGGATGGGTTATGGACACTGGGGAGGGTTTGTGCTTTGGTAAATGCTGTGAAAGATGTAAGCCGGATGATTCACAGACCTGTACCCCTGGGGCAAAGAATAAAAAAAAAAAAAAGAAAAGCCACAGAAATGCAAAAACAATCATAGTATAATGACAATAAATTCCATAACTACAAAATCCATTTGAATACGATAGGTTGAATTCCTATTTGGAAACTACTTATCTAACTACTAAGAAGTAAATTCTCTCAGAAATTTTAATATGAGTTAAAATTATCTTTTTCCCATACCCAAGGATTTCTAGATGTTAGTGCGTCAGGAAGCCCCCAATGATAAAGCTGGATTAGAAGATATTATGATTTAAAACACTTAACAGTGGAATTATGGGGCAAGATGTTTATTTAAAACTATTTCAGAAAATCATCCAAGTAGAATAGTTTGAAAATAATAAGGATATAGAGATAAGATGTTATAGCAAAAAGTAAATACACAAAAATCAATAGGTCACCTGTCCACAAACAAAAATCAGTCATTGCACACGATAAGAATACAAACATAATGAAAACAGGTGCAAAAATATGAGTGCTAGGCACAACTTCATTGTATCCTTTCCAGACATTTAAGAAGAGGCAGCATTTCCTAAAGAAAAATAATCTGGACTGCGTAATTTATTAGGTACTTATACCAAGGGATGAACAAGGTCTTATTAAGCATCATACATCATACAGACCTGTGGCTTATTTCATTTAATTCTCATAGTCCCTTATCATGCAAAATTACTATGCATTTTGTAACATAGGATAGTTTTCTGTTTGAAAGAGGCAATATATTTAAAATACTTCTGTTACCTGAAATGTGAAGAATACACATAAGTGATTATATTGTCACCACATTTATTTCCATACCCACCAACCCAAATTCATTATCGACAGTGATAGCCTCTTCAGAAATTACTTACACACAATTATTTTTTGAAAAGTTATTACTAATGAAGATTAACACCCTCTCTGCATCTCCCATGTTTAGTGCCTCTATCTCTCTATTGTGTCTGGAGTCCATGTGGCTACCAGGCCCAAATGTATCAACTAAAAGCAAAATTGTTCCCATTGCTGACAACCAGACTGCACACCTAATAAAAAGTGATTATTAAAAATGTTCTTATTTTTACTACTCAAAGTAGTAGTAGTAATATCTTTTGTGCTGCCATTAATACTATGAAGAGGAAAAAGAAAAAGAATAGTTATATTGCATACCTGGTAACTTACCAAGCATACAATATCTTGAGGGCTTTTGGATGGATTCTCTCTTAACCTTCTTAATAAACCTGTATCTCTTTGGGATGACTGGGTGGTTCAGTCTTTTAAGTGTCTGCCTTCAGCTCAGGTAATGATCCCAGGGTCCTGGGATCAAGTTCTGCATTGGGCTCCTTATTCAGCAAGGAGCCTGCTTCTCCCTCTGCCTGACATTACCCCTGCTTGTGCTCTCTCTCTCTCTCTCTTTCTCTAACAAATAAATAAATAAAATCTTTAAAAAATCATTTTTTAAAGATTTTATTTATTTATTTGACACACTGAGAGAGAGATCACAAGTAGGCAGAGAGGCAGGCAGAGAGAGAGGAGGAAGTAGGCTCCCCGCTGAGCAGGGAGCCCAATGCAGGCCTCGATCCTAGGACTCTGGGATCATGACCTGAGCCAAAGGCAGAGGCTTTAACCCACTGAGCCACCCAGGCACCCAAATAAATAAAATCTTAAAAAAATTTCTATCACTGAATCTTGTACTAATTGAAAGACATGGGTTTATCATGAGGATTGATCAAACAGCATGAGCAGATACTTTTGGAACTGGAAAAGCAACAGATAAATTCATAAATATTATTATCACTGCAAAATTCTGTACCTAAAAAAATAATTCTGACATGTTCATTTCCTATTTACAACCTAATTAATCACCAGGATGTATGTTTTCTTTTCTGCTTCTATTAGGGATAGTTTACCACCACTATTTAGTTGGTTTCCTTTAAACCAAAACGTCTAGGTATTGATGCTTTAGTTGATAGCTTGGAAAACCTTACAGGCACTGGCAGGAAAGCCCTTTCAATCCATTATGGGAAAGAGAGTTTTCAGAATTGAGATGGCCCCTTGCAATTCACTGATTATCATGATATAGAATGAGGCTTTATTTAATGTAACTCAGAAAATATAAAGCTATCATTCTCCACATAGAAATATGTGAAATATAATGACAACCATGTATAGTTAAAGCTGAGAGGAAAATAAAGAACATTTAAATATCGAAGAATCATAATACCGATTTTGACTAAGAGACAGCAATGGAATATACAGTCTTTTTTCTTGCATTTGCCTAGGCTGACTAATTATGTGAGTGAGAAACAGTTTTAAGAACTTGATTAGGAAAATTAATTATTTCCTTAAACTATAAATGAATTCACACTACTCATTGTGGGGCCATGAAAAATATCAATTAATCTCTAAAAATCACCACTGATTCCCTTTTCCAAATACATTATCAATTTGACAACCATGATTTAATATCTACATTTGATATTAACCAAGCGATATCCAACTAGATTAACCTTGAAAAAGATACACTAATTTGAGACACATAAGATGCACTAAGAGACAATCAGATGCACCAGCTCAAGAGCAAGTACCAAATCATAAAGTCAACCTATAAAGCAATTATGAAAACAATATGTTGAAGACTAATTTAATGATAAAATGTTCAATAGAAGAGAACACATAAAATGGAGCAATCTGGAAGTATTCTAAGTTCTAAGCAAAAGCACCATTTAATTACCCCATATTCTATATATACACAGGTTGAAATATACAATATGTATATACCTCACCATAAATATCCATGGAATATTCTAAGGAGAAAAGGTGTTGCATAACCTTGGGGCATAGTATGTTTCTTTTTAAATGAAAGAAATTCAACGCACCATCGGGATGTAACATTGAATATTGATCTATATATGTTTGCATGCTTGTGAAAAATAATATTAAAAGATAATAAGAACCTTAAAATTAACATTTAAAGTGAAATATCTATAGGGGAGATCACTAGCATTTCGTTATTTGTCAATAATTATGCTGAAACATTACTGAATTTGATATGGAAATTATATAGAACACCATGCACATATTAAACAACTTGTTATAAGGTGTTCAATAAATCTTTTAGGGCATAAGAATATCCGACACGTTAACAGATGATCAAAGAACTATTATCGTGAGTAACATAGGTTGCATTAAGAATAATAGTAACAGTAGTAACATGGATGATGATTATAAAAAGGATGAAAAATATTTTATTTTATTTTATTTTATTTTATTTATTTTATTATTTTTTTGGCTAATAGTTTTGTTGTTGTTGTTGTTGTTGTTGTTGTTGTTATTTGCCCCAGGGGTACAGGTCTGTGAATCACCAGGCTTACACATTTCACAGCACTCACCATAAAACAAACCCTCCCCAATGTCCATAACCCATCCACCCTATCCCTACCCTCCCACCCCCTAGTAACCCTCAGTTTTTTTCGTGAGATTAAGAGTCTCTTATGGTTTGTCTCCTTCCCGATCCCATCTTGTTTCATTTTTCCCTCCCTACCCCCCATGACCGCCCGCCCTGCCCCTCATGTTCCTCATATCAGAGAGATCATATGATAATTGTCTTTCTCTGGTTGACTTATTTTGCTTAGAATAATACCCTCTAGTTCCATCCATGTCGTTGCAAACAGCAAGATTTCATTTCTTTTGATGTAGGCATAGTAGTCCATTGTATATATATACTACATCTTCTTTATCCATTCATCTGTTGATGGACATCTAGGTTCTTTCCATAGTTTGGCTATTGTGGACATTGCTGCTATAAATATTTGAATGCATGTGCCTCTGAGGATCACTACCTTTGTATCTTTAGGGTAAATACCCAGTAGTGCAATTGTTGGGTCATAGGGTAACTCTATTTTCAACTTTTTGAGGAACCTCCATACTGTTTTCCAGAATGGCTACACCAGCTTGCATTCCCACCAACAGTGTAGGAGGGCTCCCCTTCCTCCGCATCTTCGCCAACTTGTTAATTTTGGCCATTCTGACTGGTGAGAGGTGGCATCTCACTGCGGTTTTGATTTGTATTTCCCTGATGCCAAGTGAGGTTGAGCACTTTCTCATGTGTCTGTTGGCCATTTGGATATCTTCTTTGGAGAAATATCTGTTCATGTCTTCTGCCCATTTCTTGATTTGGATTGTTTGTTCTCTGGGTGTTGAGTTTGATAAGTTACAGATTTTGGATACTAGCCCTTTATCTGATATGTCATTTGCAAATATCTTCTCCCATTCTGTCAGTTGTCTTTTGGTTTTGTTGACTGTTTCCTTTGCTGTGCAAAAGCTTTTAATCTTGATGAAGTCCCAATAGTTCATTTTTGCCCTTGCTTCCCTTGCCTTTGGTGAGGTTCCTAGGAAGAAGTTGCTGCGGTTGAGGTCGAAGAGGTTGCTGCCTGTGTTCTCCTCGAGGATTTTGATGGATTCCTTTCTCACATTGAGGTCTTTTATCCATTTTGAGTCTATTTNATTCTTGTCTCACATTGAGGTCTTTCATCCATTTTGAGTCTATTTTTTTGTGTGGTGTAAGGAAATGGTCCAGTTTCACTTTTCTGCATATGGCTGTCCAGTTTTCCCAACACCATTTGTTGAAGAGACTGTATTTTTTCCATTGGATATTCTTTCCTGATTTGCCAAAAATTAGTTGACCATAGAGTTGAGGGTCCATTTCTGGGCTCTCTATTCTATTCCACTGATCTATGTGTCTGTTTTTGTGCCAGTACCATACCATCTTGATGATGAGAGCTTTGTAATAGAGCTTGAAGTCTAGAATTGTGATGCCGCCAACTTTGCTTTTTTTTTTTAACATTCCTTTGGCTATTCGGGGTCTTTTCTGGTTCCATATAAATTTTAGGATTATTTGTTCCATTTCTTTGAAGTAAATTGCTGGTATTTTGATGGGGATTGCATTAAATGTGTAGATTGCTCTAGGTAGCATAGACATTTTCACAATATTTATTCTACCCATCCATGAGCATGGAATGTTTTTCCACTTCTTTGTGTCTTCCTCAATTTCTTNACATGGAATGCTTTTCCACTTCTTTGTGTCTTCCTCAATTTCTTCCCCGAGTACTTTATAGTTTTCTGAATACAGAGTATTTACCTCTTGGGTTATGTTTATTCCTAGGTATCTTATGGTTTTGGGTGCAATTGTAAATGGGATTGACTCCTTAATTTCTCTTTCTTCTGTTTTGTTGTTGGTATATAGAAATGCAACTGATTTCTGTGCATTGATTTTATATCCTGACACTTGACTGAATTCCTGTATGAGTGCTAGCAGTTTTGGAGTGGAGTCCTTTGGGTTTTCCACATAAAGTATCATATCATCTGCAAAGAGTGAGAGTTTGACCTCTTCCTTGCCGATTTGGATGCCTTTTATTTCTTTTTGTTGTCTGATTGCTGAGGCTAGGACTTCTAGTACTATGTTGAATAGCAGTGGTGATAGTGGACAGCCTTACCTTGTTCCTGACCTTAGGGGAAAAGCTCCCAGTTTTTCTCCATTGAGAATGATATTTGCTATGGGTTCTTTGTAGATGGCTTTGATGATATTGAGGTATGTACCCTCTATGCCTACACTGTGAAGAGTTTTGATTAAGAAAGGGTGCTGTACTTTGTCAAATGCTTTTTCAGCATCTATTGAGAGGATCATATGGTTCTTGTTCTTTCTTTTATTAATGTCTTGTATCACATTGATTGATTTGCGAATGTTAAACCAACCTTGCAGCCCAGGAATAGATCCCACTTGGTCATGGTGAATAATGCTTTTAATGTGCTGTTGGATCCTATTGGCTAGTATTTTGTTGAGGATTTTTGCATCCGTATTCATCAAAGATATTGGTCTGTAATTCTCCTTCTTGAATGGGTCTTTGCCTGGTTTTGGGATCAAGGTAATGCTGGCCTCATAAAATGAGTTTCGAAGTTTTCCTCCCATTTCTATTTTTTGGAACAGTTTCAGGAGAATAGGTATTAATTCTTCTTTAAATGTTTGGTAGAATTCCCCTGGGAAGCCGTCTGGCCCTGGGCTCTTGTTCGTTGGGAGATTTTTGATGACTGCTTCAATCTCCTAACTGGGTATGGGTCTATTCAGGTTTTCAATTTCTTCCTGGTTCAGTTTTGGTAGTTTATACTTCTCTAGGAATGCATCCATTTCTTCCAGATTGTCAAATTTGCTGGTGTAGAGTTGCTCATAATATGTTCTTAGAATTGTTTGTATTTCTTTGGTGTTGGTTGTGATCTCTCCTCTTTCATTCATGATTTTATTAATTTGAGTCCTTTCTCTTTTCTTTTGGATAAGTCTGGCCAGGGGTTTATCAATCTTATTAATTCTTTCAAAGAACCAGCTCCTAGTTTCATTGATTTGTTCCACTGTTCTTTTGGTTTCTATTTCATTGATTTCTGCTCTGATCTTTATTATTTCTCTTCTCCTGCTGGGTTTAGGCTTTCTTTGCTGTTCTTTCTCCAGCTCCCTTAGGTGTAGGGTTAAGTTGTGTACTTGAGACCTTTCTTGTTTCTTGAGAAAGGCTTGTATTGCTATATACTTTTCTCTCAGGACTGATTTTGCTATGTCCCACAGATTTTGAACAGTTGTGTTTTCATTTTCATTTGTTTCCATGAACTTTTTAAATTCTTCTTTAATTTCCTGGAAGACCCATTCATTCTTTAGTAAGATGTTCTTTAGCCTCCATATATTTGAGTTCTTTTCAACTTTCCTCTTGTGAGCACATAGAAACAAGAAACACAAATTCTGTAAGTGAGTCATTGTGTTGGTTTCAATACATATGTATTCTAGCTATTAGGAATATATTACCACAAGGGCGTCCTGGCTGGTTCAGTCAAAAGAGCCTGCAACTATTGATCTCAGAGTTATGAGTTCAAGCCCTGTGTTGGGTATAGAGGTTACTAAAGTAAAATAAAAACGAGATGCACCTGGGTGGTTCAGTGGGTTAAAGCCTCTGCCTTCCACTCAGGTCATGATCTCAGAGTCCTGGAATTGAGCCCTGGATTGGGCTCCCTGCTCAGCAGGGAGCCTGCTTCCTCCTCTCTCTCTCTGCCTGCTTCTCTGCCTGCTTGTGATCTCTCTCTGTGTCAAATAAATAAATAAATAAAACTCATTAAAATAAATAAATAAAATACAATAAAATAAAAACTAACACTAAAAAAAGGAGTACAGTACCACCTATCAGTTGTTGATATATGAGTATATATTCCTCATTCTGGAGGATGATATTCCAACTCTGCAAGGTGTTGTTTTCTGTCTGATGTCTTACCTAAGTCTTTAACAGGCCATTCAATCAATGTATTGGGCCAGCTGAAGCTGGATCATATGTTATATTATTAGACCAGTGGTCATTTGTCTGTTGCCACACCTTCTTCACCATGGAATGGGTCCCTTGAATCAGACATTTTGCAAGCTTCAAATTGCGATACCAGCAGAAATACCAAAGGCAGAGAAAGCAAGCTAAACCCATATCTGGAGAAAGTGTCAATTCTGTTAAGGACAAATCACATCATCCTCTATGGCAGAATGGTCTGAAATAATTAACTGACTACAGAGATTCTGGCCATTCTCAGTGAGTGCTCCATGGTTTTGAACCCATGTATTGCCTCCTTCCTTATCATAATGGCTATTCTATTCATACACCCATTGTGCAAACACTAGGGTGGACAAAGGACAGAAGCTGGCTGACATGCACAGAACAAGTCAGAGATAAGGTTGTGCAAATGTAATTTGGAGATCCAAATATGCCTGCTGCACCTGGACTCAGAGGTGGTCTCTGCTAAATGAAGTTGCCATTCTTTTATCCATGACCTTTCCAGAGGCAACAACAGCAGAAAGATGTCCTCCATGTCACTTCTAACTCACAAATAATCTCAGAAGTCTGTCTAGTTGGTAGAACCTAATTCACTCTCAGAGCTCTAACCGTAATTAGGAGGGTAGAATGGAGTTTCCATTAATCAATCTACAATACCTACTATATTTATTAGAAATTTATGTACTTTGGGACACCTGGGTGACTCAGTCAGTCAAGTGTCTGCCTTTGACTCCGGTCATAATCCCAGAGTTCCAGGATCAAGCACTGCATCTTGCTCCCTGCTCAGCAGGGAATCTGCTTCTCCCTCTCCCTCTACTTCTACCCCGCTTGTGCTCTCTCCCTCTCTTTCACTCCCTCTCTTTATCAAATAAATAAAATCTTTTAAAAAAGAAATGTATGTGCTTTTACTCAAAAATGCAATTAGTCTATTATTCTTAGTTATCTTTACCAGGTTTGTGTTAATGTTTTGCTAGCTTCCTAAAATTAAATTAATATCTATGCATGTTTTTGTGTGCCTGGATTACTTTGTATGGCATAAGAGATACCTACTCTTTGAAGATGTTTGGGAGATATTTAACAATTTTTCTAATTTCTTTTTATACTTAATATTTTTATAATAACAATTGCTTCATATATGTGAATAAGGAATAGGATAGGCCATGCTAAGGAACAAACAAAACAAACAACTCAGCATAATCAAATGGCTGCATAAGGCAGTTCTCCAAATGGTAAGTCTTATGTTGCTTTGAGATGTGGCACTGCTATCTCAACCTAAGACCTCCTCTTTTACCATAAAAAAGAAGAAAATTACACAAAAGCAATTAAATGTTCCTGTCATTTGTCCTCACAACCCATTGGCCATCATTAGTCATATGGCTCTATTTACATCCAAAGGGATGGTAAATGTGGTATTCTATATGACCAAGAGGTAGAAGAAAAATTGATATTGGTGAACACTAATGATCTCCATCATAGTCTGCCAAATATTTGCTTCATTCTTCTTTCCACAGGGAAACCATACTTACCTCCTGTCCAAGGAAGACTGTTAAGAAGGCCAAGAAGTCCCTCAATCTGCCATCTACAAGCTAGAAAACCAAGAAAATCAGTGGTGTAATTCAGTCTGTGTCTGAAAGACTAGGAATTCCAGGCTGATGGTGCTAATTCCCAGTATGAATCTGAGAGCCCAAGAACCAGAGTATTGATATACAAGGGCAGGAGAAAAATGAATGTCTCAGCCTAAGTAGAGAGAACAAATTGCCCTTTCTTCACCTTTTTGCTCTATTAAGGCCTTCAATAAATTGATGGATACCCACCCACATTGGTGAGAACAATCACTTTATTCAGTCTAGTGATTCAAAGGTTGATCTCTTCTGGAGACATCCTCACACCCAGAAACAAGGTTTTACCAGCTATCTCAGCATCCCTTAGCCCAGTCCAGCTGAAACATAAAGTGAACCATCACACCAATCAAAACCAGCAGCAATCATCAAACGCTACTGTCACTCCTGTGAACGGTACTAACATCTTTTTCTAGCCTTTTCCGCTATATTTTCCTACTAGCATAGTTATCCAAACTCTTCCCTTATATTTACAAATTCCTTCATCATATGAGCTAAGTCTACCATAAGTTACAATTTCACCAAAGTTTTGCCACTGAAAACTCCTACCATGAAACCACATAGCCAATGACATACTTCAGGTTTCTGTTAAGTCAATACCATACTTTCAGTACCAGTTTCTGTATTAATCAGGTAGGTTAAGCTAGGATATGGTAGCAAACAGTCCTATTATCTCAGTAGCTTAACACAGCAAAAGCATACTTCTGACTCACACAAATTACATTGTGGATCCAAGCAATTCTCCAAAATATCTTCCTTCTATATGGTGACTGAGCAATCAAGCTACTTTAAACTTGAAGCTCTAGCATCTTAACACAAGGCATCCTCAGTTGCTGCAGCTAGAGAAGAGAGGTGGCAAGAGAGTTGCACATTAGCAGTTAAATATTTCTCTATTTTTAAGTTTTAACTTTAATTCCAGTTAGTTAACTTACAGTGTTATACTAGTTTCAGGTGTACAATATAGTGATTCAGTAGTTGTACACATCACCCTATGCTCATCACAAGTGCCCTCCATAATCCCCATCACCTATTTAACCCATCTTCCCATTCTCCTCCCCTCTGGTAACCATCAATCATCAGATTGCTCTCTATAGTTAAGAGTCAGTTTCTTTTCTTGATTGCTTGCTCTCTCTCTTTCCTTTTGCTCATTTGTTTTCTTTCTTGAATTCCACATATGAGTGAAATTATATGGTAATTGTCTGACTTATTTTGCTTAGTATTATACTCTCTAGTTCCATCTATGTCATTGCAAATGTCAAGATTTCATTCTTTTTTATGGGTGAACAATATTCCATTATATATATATATATGTATATATATATATATGTATATATATATGTATATATCACCTCTTCTTTATCCATTCATCAATCAATGGGCACTTGGTCAGCTTCCACAATTTGGTTATCAAAGATAACACTGCTGTAAACATAAGGGTGCATGTATCACTTTGAATTAGTGTTTTTGTATTCTTTGGGTAAATACCCAGTAGTATGATTGCTGGATCATAGGGCAGTTCTATTTTTAACATTTTGAGGAAGTTCCATACTGTTTTGACACTGGTTGCAACAGTTTGCATTCCCACCAACAGTGCAAGAGGGTTCCTTATTCCCCACATCCTCACTTGTTTCATGTTTTATTGATTTTAGCCATTCTGACAGGTGTGAGGTGATATCTCATTGTAGTTTCAATTTGTATATTTCCCTGATATTAAGTTATGATGAACATCTTAGCAATTAAATCCCTTAAAACAAAAAATATAATTTCTGTTCATAGACTGTTGTCCAGAACTAGTTAGATGGCCCTAATTATAAGAGGGCTAGGAAAAATACCCTTCCAATGTGCATAAAATAGAAGAAGAACCAGACATTGTTGAACTCCTGTAATGTATATCTCAGATACTATTGGAAATATTATAGCTTATAGGTAAAGAGTGCAACTGGAGTTCACAAGCCCTAAATTCAAGCTCTAACTTTGATATTTGCTACCTGACAAATGGCTTAAACCCTAAGCCTTGGTTTTAAGTACAGATAATAATAGCTATCTAATGGATAATTATTTATTTTAAGTGTTATTATGCTTGTACATTGTTTACCACAGCTCCTGGCATACAGGAAACATTCAACTTATTGTTCTATATAATACATGGTGCATAAAGACATTGTGATCCACTAAGCTGTGATCATGACCAGTAAAATATGCTGCAGATAATCTCAGGGACATCATGGTAGTACCACTTGTAATATACACTTTATGACAGTTCTCAGTCATTTACCAGTCTTCAGCAAACTGGGAAAATACTGATACTGTTACACTCCCCACAATAAATTAGAGTGAAGACCATGATAATAGCAATGTATTGACGAGAAGAAAATTAATGTGACAGAGACTAATTTCATCTTGCTAAAATATCAAATTTTGTAGAACAATGGTCATTTACTATGATCAGGGGTACTCCAAAATTACATGGTGAAATAGAAGTTTGAAAAAGAAACACATAGCAATAGCAAGTAAATGACCCTGAAGAGCCTCTGAAAAGAGCTGTTTGTAATATCATTTTTATCTGGCTTCTGCAAATGCTATTACAACACCTCCTAAGTAATTTTATCCAAACTTTATCTACCATCAATGAGGATTTTTGAATAAATAAAATTTCATAATTCATATTACTGGAATGATGTTTTGGCCCTTCTAAGGAAATAAGCGTATATTACAAATAGAGATTTTTCTGTGAAATGACTCATAAGTTAAACATATTTTGTATGTTCATGGCACTGAATACTCAGGTTTTATGCAGTATGTTATTTTTTCTACTTTTAGATACTAAATTTATTGTAAGTTGTAAGCTTATAATGATATATTCATATCAGACAAAAGGTTTTAAAATTTGTATTTTTTAAATCTGAGATCAAATATTCTTCAAGAATTATAAAATTAGCATGTGTTCACTGAAAACAATAGAATAAAATAATATAATCCAATTAAAAATACCACATTATATATATAATTATATTAAATGTAATTACCACACACACACACACACACACACACACACACACACACCTTTCCTTCTTCACCTCCAAACTCCAGTTCTATACTTTTCTCAATATTCTGGGTCTGTGTATGTATTTTACTTGGTATATCATGAATATCTCTCCAAGTCATTAATATAGATATAACTTATTCTTTCTCTGGTTGCTGAAGAAAATGCTCTATTATGAATATACAACAATTTGTTCAAGCTTCCACTCATTGGTGAATATTAGCTTCCAATATTTTGCCATTATAGGTAATGCTTCACTAAGCATTCTTTTTTTTTTTTTTAATTTTTTTTAATTTTTTTAAATTTTTTTTTTAAGATTTTATTTATTCATTTGACACAGAGAGAGAGATTACAAGTAGGCAGAAAGGCAGGAGAGAGAGAGGAGAGAGGAGGAAGCAGGCTCCCTGCTGAGCAGAGAGCCCGATGCGGGCCTCGATCCCAGGACTCTGGGATCATGACCTGAGCCGAAGGCAGAGGCTTTAACCCACTGAGCCACCCAGGCGCCCCACTAAGCATTCTTATATGATCCAGCAATTCTACTTTTGGGTATTTATCTGAAGAAAACTGAAATATTAATTTGAAAAGATATGTGCACGCCTATGTTCATTGCAGCATTGCTTACAATAGCCAAAATATAGATGCAACCTAAGTGTCCATTGGTAGATGAATGGCTAAAGAAGATGCGGTATGTGTCTACAATGGAGTATGGCTTAGTCATTAAAAAAATGAAATCTTACCATTTGCAACAACATGGACGGACATAGAGCATATTATGCTAATTTAAATAAGTGAGAGAAAGACAAATACCATATGATTTCACTTATATATGGAATCTAAAAGACAAAACAAATGAACCAACAAAACAAAATGGAAACAGACTCGTAGATACAGAAAACAATCTGATGGTTGCCAAACAGGAGATGGTAGGGGTTAGGCAAAATAGAGGAAGGGGATTAAAAGGTATAAACTTCCAGTTGCAAAGCAAATAAGACATGGAGATGTAATGTACAGCATAGGGAATATAGTGAATAGTACTGTGACAACTTTGGTGACAGATGGTAGCTAGATTTATTGTGGTGATCACTTTGTCATATAAAGAGATGTTGAATCACTATGTTGAACATCTGAAACTAACATAATATTGTATATCAACTACATTTCAATAAAAATATAAGCATTCTTATGCTTATATCCTGTGTCAATAAAAAATATGCATCTCACAGTGACAGAGGGATACGAAGAGTTAAATTTCTCTCATATTGAATCTGAAGTGAAAAATATCTGGGATAATATATACCAAAACATTTTATAGATAGTATCTTGGAAAGGGGCCTAAGAGTGGGGGTCACAGGACAATTAAATATTATTTTACAGATTTTCCCTGTTATTTGCTTATCTAAAACATATACTACCTTTATATTCAGAAAAGTAAATGAAATTAAAAATTTGAAGATATACAGAAATTATTCCTTCTGCAACCAATTAACAAAGTAATTATATGGGCAATATCAACATGGAAGGATGCTAAATATGCTGAGTGGTTTTTTAAAAATTATTTTCAAATAATTTATTACAAATGTATGAACAGGAGTCCAGGGTCTCTCATGGTTTGTCTCTGGGAAACAAATTAAGGGTTGTAGAACAGAAGGGGGTAGAGGAATGGGGTACCTGGGTGATAGGCTTTATGATAGGCATGTGATCTGATAAGCACTGGCTATTATATGCAACTAATGAATCATTGAACACTGCATCAAAAACTAATGATGTACCATATGTTGGCTAGCTGAAAAAATAAAAAATAAATAGCCTCAACTGAAAAAAATAAAAACAACTAATGATGTACTATGTGTTGGCTAATGTAATTAAAAAATGTATGAACAGTATATTAGTTCCTAGGGCTTCCATAACAAGATACCACAAACTAGGTGGCTTGAAACAAGAGAAATTTATTCACAGTTATGAAGGCTGGGAGTCCAAAATCAAGGTGTCAGCAGATCCATGCTCTCTCTGAAGGCTGTAGGGGCCTCCTCCTTGCCTCTTCTACCATCTGGTAGTTACTGGCAACTATTGGATTCCTTTGCTTGTACATGCATCATTCCAATATCTGCCTCTGTCTTCACATGGCCTTCTCTCCTCAGTGTCTGTGCCTTCCCATAGCATTTCTGTCTATCTCTATATCTCTTTTATTCTCTCTTTATAATATTCATATTCAATTAGGATCTTAATTCAGTATGATCTCATCTTAACTTGATTATATCCGCTTAAGGCCTAATTTCCACATAAAGTCACATTCACAGGTAACAGGGGTTAGGACTTCAACATGTCTTTTGGGGGGATACAATTCAAGCCACAGCAATAGAATAATGATATGGAAGTTTATAGATCTAAATATAAATACCAAATGTTTCTGGATGATAAGGTACAGATTACATACATTTCCTTCTATATAATTTTCAGCAACTGTTAAGGTTTTTCAATGAACATTTGTAAAATCTAATATTTATAAAGCTGAAATGGCCTATTACTTTTGCAACACACACACACACACACACACACACACACACACACACACACACACACACAGCCTTATCCTTAGGTGAGGATGGAATTTTCCACGGGGCTAGTTTGGTTAGTACAGTGCTGCATATGTACTTGATATCAAGAGTTGTCTGACTGCTTGGAGTGTGTTTCTCTTAACATTTCTTCCTTTAGATCACAGTATTATAATCAGAGTAAAAGGAACTGAAAATGATACATCCCATTTTGTTAGACACACCACATCTCTTCACACATGAACACATATACATCCTCGTCTTTAGTTAAGAATGGAATTTTCCGGGGCACTTGGGTGGCTCAGTGGGTTAAGCCTCTGCCTTTGGCTCAGGTCATGATCTCAGGGTCCTGGAATAAAGTTCCACATCTGGCCCTCTGCTCAGCAGGGAACCTGTTTCCCCCTCTCTCTCTGCCTTTCTTTATGCCTACTTGTGATATCTCTCTCTCTCTCTCTCTCTCTCTCTCTCTCTCTCTCTCTCTCTCTCTCTCTCTGTCAAATAAATAAATAAAAATAAAATCTTTTAAAAAAACAGAATTTTCCATGGCTGAGCAGTGCAGCCTGTACATCTTTCACCTGTAGTTGCTTGACTGCACTGGGGGTGTCTTCCTTGTCATCTACCTATGTAAATGACTAGCTCTGGTCAGCAGCTGCTACTTATCAGTATTTCCATGCTTTCTAAGAAGAGAAGAGAGATCATGGAGGGGTAGGGGAAAAAGAGAATGAGGATGAGATAGAGAAGATATTAAATCTTATTTTTCTTACTGGTTATGATACTGTATGAATTATTTACCTATATACATATACACATACATATAATGGAATACTAAAGTAGCCTATAAAATGATTGAAATGAAACTCTTGATATGGAGTGATATTAAATTATATGAAAGAAGCAAATTCAAAAATAGCATGGTTAAATGATTCCTTTTTGGGAAAAAATGATGCTAAAAACTGACCCCCTAAAAACTGACCTCATCATGTTGCACACCCCTCTCCTTGTTTTTTCCCTTGTGGTAGATTTGTCCCAAAATCCAAGAAGACTGCATTACAGACATAGTGCTTTAGTTGAATGATGGTTCAGAGTCTGATTTTTTGCCAACTAGCAAGGCAAAATGCAGTTATGACTTCAACACATTCATTATTTCCACTTTTCAAACAGATTTGGAGGGAGAGTGAGAATTAGTGACTTGAAACATAGCTCATGACACAATTCATAGCATGGTTAGGGCTACTTTCAAAGATTCCACCACAAAGATGGTAGACCAGGAGCGAGAAATGAGTGATTAGAAGAGCAGGCCCACCTGCTGTGAATATAGATAGAAATGGGTTCTGATTTGGGCTCCCCCACTTCCCAGCTGTGTGACCTGGAGCATGAGCCCAACAGTATTCAGTTCCTTGCCCCATTGCAACATTGTGCTAGGTCTTTCTTTATCTAATTTGCATATCCAAATAGATGAAAAATGAAATCTATTATTTATATTTGGATTTAGTTAATTGTTAATGAGGTTGGGGAGGTTTTTTTTGGGCAAAGGAGGGCTGTTTGGTTTTTACATAACCATTGGTCATTTTTACTTTGTTTGTGGGAATGTCACTTCCACTCAAATTTCATAGGCCAAAGTCAGTTTATGGCAATGCCTAAATCCAAGGATGTTGAGAACATCCAATTACACACCTAGAATAAGAATCAGAAATATTAGGCAGTCAATGATATTGACTACTATAGAAAGATTTCCAGAAGTGGTTAATGACAGAGATTTGAAATTTCCATAAATATAACTTTCAATGTTCAAAAGTGATACAGCAATCACATTTCAATAAAAATGTACAAAAGTACCTATTTCCACATATCCTTTCCAGATCTGGATGTTATCATACTTTTTAAAATTTTTTTAATGAAATACAACATATGTTAAGTATCAATGTACACGTTAATATGTTTGCTTATGAAATGAACACACTCATGGAACCAACACCCAGATCAAGATATAAAACATCACGTGCACTCCTCCATGTCCCTCTGAGTCATTAGCTCCACAATGTAAACCACTATTTTGACTTCTATCACCATAGATGAGTTTTGCCTATTTTTGAACTTTATAAAAATGGAAAAATATATGCATATTCTTTTGTATCGAACTTCCTTTGTTCGATATTATATGTGAAATGTATCCATGTTGTTTGTGATAGTACTTCATTCCTTCCCACTGTTGCTACAATTTTATTGGATAAATATATAACATCATTAGTTTGTTGTTGATAGGCATTTGGGTTATTTACTATTTTGGACTATTACAAATAATGTTGCTGTGAACATTCTCATACTTTTATTTTGGTTCACATAAATGGGATTTCTGTTGCACTTATAAAAGTGACCGAAATTACTGGGTAATATGGTAAGCTCTTATTTGTGTAAACCGTGGTTTTCCAAAGTAATTTTATCAATTTATGTTCCCACCAGCAATGTATTAGTTCTCACATCCTTGCTGACATGTCTATTTTTTTTTTAGTTTTAGCATTCCTCAATGGATGTAGAGTATTATCTGATTGTGATTTTAATTTGCATTTACTTGATAACTAACAAAATTGAGTGCCTATTTATTGTTTCATTGACCATTTGGATATTGTATTTTTGATGCAGCTGTTCAAGATTTGCCACTAAAAACAATTGGGTTGCCTCTTTCTTTTGTAACTCCTGGTGTTGCTTGTGTGCTCAATTAGGGGTGGACCTGGTACCTCTTTTGTGAAGCAGCAGTTGAGGGGATTCTGACACTCATCATGGCTGATGAAAAGACCAAGGAATGAGTCAAGACTGAGAACAATGACCATATTAATTTGAAGGTGGCAGGACAGGATGGTTCTTGGTACAGTTTAAGATTAAGAGGCATACACCACTTAGTAAACTAATGAAAGCTTACTGTGAATGATAGGTTTGTCAATGAGGCAGATCAGATTCCTATTTGATGGGCAGCCAATCAATGAAACAGTCACACCTACACAGTTGGAAATGGAGACTAAAGATACAGTTGGTGTGTTCCAACAGCAGACAGGAGGTGTCTACTAAAATGGGACCCTGCTACTTTACTCCAGAACTATTCCTCCAGATCAAGAAGACATTCTCAATTAGAAAACCACAATCTGGGGGAGGGCCCTGGGTGGCTAAGTTGATTAAGCATCTGGCCCTTGATTTTGGCTCAGGTCATGATATCGCGGTGGTGAGATAGATCCCCATAATCCAGCTCCACTCTGGGTACGGAGCCTGCTTAAGATTCTCTTTCCTGGGCGCCTGGGTGGCTCAGTGGGTTAAAGCCTCTGCTTTCGGCTCAGGTCATGATCTCAGGGTCCTGGGATCGAGGCCCGCATCGGGCTCCCTGCTCAGCGGGGAGCCTGCTTCCCCCCTCTCTCTCTGCCTGCCTCTCTGCCTCCTTGTGATCTCTCTCCCTCTGTGAAATAAATAAACTCTTTAAAAAAAAAAAGATTCTCTTTCCTCCTCCCTATGCCCCTCCATCTCTCTTCCCTCTCCCTCTCTAAATAAAAAAAAGAAAAAAAGAAAAAGAAGAAAGAAAAAAGAAAACCACAATTTGTTTCCAACACATCCTGTGTACTATGGTATAGTTTTCTCTATTCTTTCATGTTCCCCCTCCCTATAACTATGTTATAAGTAACTGTTTATGTGCACAAGAATACTGCATTTTTTTTTAACCAAATGGCCGGTGGTGTATTTTGATCAACATCAAATGGAGATGGAATGGGGAAAAATACTGGTTCTGTGAAAATGCCCTTTCTCCATTAGTGGCATGCTCATTCAGCTCTTATCTTTATATTCCAGTAAGTTGATTTGCTCTCACTGTTTAACAAAAAAAGAACAACATAAAAATCCTTGCATACTTTGTTCAATTGGAGAATTTTAATGTTTTTCATTTACCATTGTAAAACCAAGGACAATTTTATCACTTTCTTGTATGTAGCTGTTACACATAGAACAATCTGTCCTTAAGTAGGGATAAAAAAATGAATCCTAGATAGTTTTCCATTCAAGCCAATCATCTTGTTTAAACAGACTTCTTGTTCAAAACGAAAAAATAATAATAATTGGGTTGCCTTTATCCTTATTGATTTGTAGTTCTGTATAATTCTGAATATAAGTCCTTTCTCAGATATAAGTATTGAAAATAGTTTCTCCCATTCTGTGACCTGCCTTTCACTCTCTTAAAAATGTCTGATGATTCACAGACCTGTACCCCTTGGGCAAAGAATAAAAATAAAATTTTAAAAAAATGTCTGAATTTTAATAAAGTAGAACTTATTTTTTTGTTTAGGATAAGTGCTTCTTTTGTCCTTTGTAAGGAATGCTTGACTATATTAAGATCACTAAAACATTGCCCTATATTACCTTCAAGAACTTTTATTTGTTTCACCTCTCACTTTTAATCTATGGTCCACTTGGAATTAAATTTTGTATATAGTTTGAAATAGATAAAAAGGATTGGATTTATTTGGTAACCCAGTTGGTCCAGAGACACTTACCAAAGGACAATTTCTCCCCTATCGCATTGTGATAGATTTTTTTATCAAAAATTGAATGACAATATACATGTAGATCTCTTTTCAGACTCTACTATATCATTGTTCAATTTTTCTATATTTGAAACACTAATTGGGGAGGGTTTGTGCTTTGGTGAATGCTGTGAAAGATGTAAGCCTGATGATTCACAGACCTGTACCCCTGGGACTAAGAATTAAAAATAAAATTTTTTTTTTAAAAATGAAACACTAGCACATTGGTTAAACTATTACAGCTTTGTAAAATAATTTTATTTCTTTAAATCTTCAAACTGTTTTTTCTACAGGATTTCTAATACTGTTATTGCCATTTCTAATTCTACATAAAACTTAGAATTCATTGGTCAATTTTCATTTTAAAAAGCTTACTGGGATTATTATTTTGAATCAGAGATGAAATTAGAGAAAATTAGCATCTTTAAAATATAGAGTCTTCCATTTGCATTAACAAAGACAGGACTGTGGGCGCCTGGGTGGCTCAGTGGGTTAAAGCCTCTGCTTTCGGCTCAGGTCATGATCTCAGGGTCCTGGGATCGAGGCCCGCATCGGGCTCTCTGCTCAGCAGGGAGCCTGCTTCCTCCTCTCCCTGTCTCTCTGCCTGCCTCTCTGCCTACTTGTAATCTCTCTCTCTGTGTCAAATAAATAAATAAAATCTTAAAAAGAAAAAACAAAGACAGGACTGGAGGAGATTATGCTAAGTGAAATAAGTCAAGCAGAAAAAGACAATTATCATATGGTTTCATTCATATGTGGAATATAAGGAATAGCACAGAGGATCATAGGGGAAGGGAGGGAAAACTGAATGGAAAGAAATCAGAGAGGGAGACAAACCATGACAGACTCTGGACTCCAGGAAACAAACTGAAAGTTACAGAGGGAAGGGGGGTGGGGAGATGGGGTAACCGGGTGATGTGTATTAAGGAGGGCATGTGTTGTGATGAGCACTGGCTGTCACACACAACTAATGAATCGTTGAACTCTACATCAAAAACTAATTATGTCCTATATGTTGGCTAATTGAACATAATTATATATATACATATATATTATATATAATACACTATATAATATTACATAAACATTATACAAATATATAATATATATTATATATTATTGTAAATATTCATATATTATATATGATTAATATAATATATAAATATTATATAAATATATAATGTTATATATTATATATGTACATATATATATATATATATAGAGAGAGAGAGAGAGAGGTCTCCAATTCGTGGCCAGTGTACAATGCTCTTTTATTTAGGTCTTTGTTAATTTCTCTCAATGTTTTTGTAGTTATCTTTGTAAAGGTATTATACATCTTTTGTTCATTTTAATCCTCAATATTTGATACTTTTTGAAACTAATACCACTGGTATTTTTCATTTTATTTTCTGTGTGTCATTAACATAGAAATATAAATCACTTTTGTATACTATGATGGTTAATTTCATATGTCAAGTTGATTGGACCACAGGGTGCTTAGATATTTGACTGAACATTATTTCTGGGTGTGTCTGTGAGGGTGTTTCTGGATAAGAATAACATTTGAATAGGTGGACCACGAAGTATTTTGTCCTCCCTGGTGTGAGTTGGCATCATCCAGTCCTTTGAGGGCCTGAATACAATAAAAAGGCAGAGGAAGAATCTAGCCCTTCCTGCCCGATTGTTTGAGCTGGGATATCAATCTTCTCCTGCTGGCCTGGATCTTCATTGTCAGGCCTTCAGACTGACTAAATTACACCACTGGCTTTCCTGGATCTCCAGCCTGCAGATGGCAGATTGTGGAACTTCACAACCTCCCTAATTGTGCAGTTCCTAATATATCCCTAATATAAAGCAATTCCTTATAATAAATCCCTTTCTATATCCTATTGGTTCTGTTTCTCTGGAAAACACTAACCAGTACATACAGTGATCTTATATCAGGCAAACTTGCTAAATTTATTTATTAATTCTTATAAGTTTTTGTAAATACTTTTAGAATTTCCATATTTATAAACATTTCATCTGTAAATAATGAAACACTTATTTCTTCCTTTCCAATCTTTGTAAGTTCCATTTCTCTTTCTTAATTTATTTTCAATTTTTTTAACTTTATTTTTTCAGTGATCCAATATTCATTGTTTATGCACCACACCCAGTGCTCCATGCAATATGTGCCCTCCTTAATACCCACCACAGTCTCACCCATCCCCCCTCCCCTCTCTCCTCCATAACCCTCAGTTTGTTGCTCAGAATCCACAGTCTCTTATGGTTCGTCTCCCCCTCCGATTTGCCCCAATTCACTTTTCCTTTCCTTTTCCTAAAGTCCTCCATTATATTCCTTATGTTCCACAAGTAAGTGAAACCATGTAATAGACTTTCTCTGCTTGACTTATTTCACTCAACATATCCAGTTCAAGATTAATTAGAAATGGTAATACAGAAAACCAGGTCTCATTTCTGATCTTAGAGGGAAAGCTTTCAATATTTTACTATGAGTAGGTCTCGTGTTGGGTATGTTTTAAAACCCTGTATCATATTAAATTTTCCTTCAATTCCTAGTTTTCCAAGATTTTTTCACATAAGTGTTGAATTTTATCAAAGGCCTTTTTTCTGCCTCTATTGTGATGATCATATATTCTTTTCTGTTAATGTGATGAATTACATTATGCCTTTTATTTATTTATTATGTTCAGTTAGCCACCATATAGTACATCATTAATCTTCAATGTAGTGTTCAACGATTCATTAGTTGCATATAACACCCAGTGCTCATCACCACACTGCCTTTTAAATGTTAAGTCTTTCTTTCATTCTTAGAATAAATCCAACTTGATTATAATGTACTATCCTCAGCATAATACCCTCCAGTTCCATCCATGTCGTTGCAAATGGTGAGATTTCTTTTCTTTTGATAGCTGCATAGTATTCCATTGCATATATATACCACATCTTCTTTATCCATTCATCTGTTGATGGACATCTAGGTTCTTTCCACAGTTTGGCTGGAGCAGGGTGTGGGGTCGTGGGGGTTAGGGAGGGAAAAATAATGAAACAAGATGGGATGGGGAAGGAGACAAACCATAAGAGACTCCTAATCTCACAAAACAAACTGAGGGTTACTGGGGGGTGGGAGGGTAGGGATAGGGTGGATGGGTTATGGACATTGGGGAGGGTTTGTGCTTTGGTGAATGCTGTGAAAGATGTAAGCCTGATGATTCACAGACCTGTACCCCTTGGGCAAATAATAAAAATAAAATTAAAAAAAATTAAAAAAAATAATGTACTATCCTCATAATCCCTGGATTTATATTGCTAATATTTTGTGTAGGAGTTTTGCATCTACATTCACAAGAGATTTGGTCAATGGTATGCCTTCTTATAATGTCCCTGATAGGTTTTAGTATCAAGATTATAATGGCCTCATAAAACACATAACAAAATGTGTCATTCACTCTTTTTTCAATTTCTGGAGGAGTTCAAATAACATACATGTTATTTTTTCCCTGAAATATTGTTAAGAATTCACTGTGAATCCATCCAGGTCTAATATTTTCTTTGTAGGAATATATTTAATTGTGGAACCAATTTTTTTAATATATATAAGACTATTTGGATTTTATATATCTTCTTGAAGGCAGTTTTGGTAAGTTATGGTTTTTATATAATTTGTGCATTTTATGCAAATCATCAAATTTATTATTCACAATATAGTCTCATCTTTTAATATCTATAAATTCTGTACTGATGTCCATTTTTCATGACTGATACTTGGAATTTTTATTTTCTCTGTTTTTCTTATAATATTGCTACAGACATCAATTTAATTTGGTCGGTTCTTTTCAAGGAACCAACTTTTCGCTTTGTTATCTTCTCTATCTTCTTTTCTGTCTTTTTATCTTCTCTGTCTATCTTATCTTCTTTTTTCTAATTTTTTTATTTCTGCTCTTATCATCTTTCTCCTCTTTTCTTAGAGTTTAATTTGCTATTTTTTAACCTTATTGAGGTGGATGTTTACATCATTGATTTTTAGCCTTTCCTCCTTTCTAATATATACATAAAGGCTTAAAACTCTCTCTCTAAACATTGCTTTAGTTGCATTAGACAAGTTGTAATGTCATCATTTTATTATAATTCAGTTAAAATATTTTATAATTTCTATTCTAGTTTATTTTATTTTTTAGAAAGAGACAGAGAGCTCATGCACATGTGTGAGGGAAGGATGGGCAGAGGGAGAAGGAGAGAGAAAATCTTAGGCAGCTTCCACTCCCACCACAGAGCCCAATGTGGAGCTCCATCTCATGACCTGAAATCATGACCTGAGCTGAAATCAAGAGTTCAATATTTAACTGACTCAATCACCCAGGCACCTCTATAATTTCCATTTGAATTTCTTTGATATTGGGTTATTTAGAATCATATTGCTTAATTTCTCAATATTTGGAGATTTCTAGTCTTTTTGTTATTGATGTCTACCGTAATTCCACTGTGGTCAGAGAATATACTCTGATTTCAGCCACTTGAAATTTGTTGAGAATTGCTTTGTAGCTCAGCATATGGTCAGTTTTGATAAATAGTCCAGGAACAATTTGAAAAGAATGTGTATTCTACATTCATTGAATATAATGTTCTAAATATGTTAGGACATATTTGTTAGTCTTGTTCATGCTTCTATACCCATTCCTTTTATTTTGTCTGCTTATTCAAAATCTCTACACATGTTTGTAGATTTATCTATTTATGTTTAGAGTTCTGTCAGCTTTCACTTAATACATTTTGGAGCTATTTTATTTTGTGCATACCACTTAAGGTTTTTTCTAACTTGTTGAATTGATTCTTTAATCATTGTGATATATAGCTTTTGACGAACATCTCCTCATATATCTCACCCTACAGCCCACAGCTCTGGCAGCCACCAATCTACTCTGCTTCTGTGATTTTGGCTTTTGTAGATTCCACGTGTAAGGTAGATTATACAGTATTAGTCTTTCTCTAACTTGTTTCACTTAGCAAAATGCTCTTAAGGTTTATCTATGTTGTCACAAATGGCAGGATTTCCTTCTTTTTTATGGCTGAAACATATAACACTATAATATTACATATATATGTATATACATGTATGCATATACATTATGTATATATATCTGCAAAGAAGTGTGATCAACATTCTGCATAAAATTTCCTCTTGAGGCATTACCTGACTTTTAACCTGTGCCTGTTCAGGATGAGAGGCAAAGAAACCAAGTATAAAGTAGCTGCTAAAATTTGACAAAGCTAAACAGTGTCATAATATTACAGAATGCTAAGAAGGCAAAAAGAGGAATTCAGGAATCTCCAAAGTACCCTAGTAAACAAACTCGGTTTTTAGATGAGCCCTAGTAAGTGTTGCACCATGTGAGTAAAGTTAAACTGGCACTTTGACTCCATTTACACCTTCTCATCTTTTGTGCTATTATCATGTATTTTAATTGTACATATGTTTTAAACTCCAAAAGATACCATTGTTGTTTTTTTGAATAGAAAATATTTATGTAGATTTACCTATATCAATTCTTTTGGTGTCCTTCATTCCTTCTTAAATTACCTTGTTTCCATTTGGGATCATTTCCTTTTGCCTAAATAGCTCCCTTTAGTATTTCTTTTAGTGCAAGTCTGATAGTTAGAAATTCTCTCAATTTTTGTGTTTCTGTTAAACCTTTTTGATTCACCTTCATTTTGAAAGAATTTTTGCCTGGTCGGAAGATATTTTGCTCGGCACTTTGGAAATGTCAGGTCATTTTCTTCTTTCATTATTTCTTTTGAAAATTCAGTTGTCAGAATTATTGTTGCTTCTGCAAAGATAATGTGTCTTTGTTCCCTAGTTATTTTAAAATTTTTCTCTTTGTTTCTGGTATCTATCAGTTTTACTTTGATGTATTGATGTCTGGTTTTCTTCCTCACTATATTAGTTTTCTATTGTTGCCATAAAAATTACTATAAGTGTAGTGACTTAAAAATACACAAATTTGTTGTCTTATAGTTCTGTAGGTCAGAAGTCCGGTGATGTGTCTCAATGGCTAAATAAAGTTGTCAGCAGGGATGCGTTTCATTCTGGAAGCTCTAGGGGAAAATCCATTTTTTTACTCATTTAAGCTGTTCACAGAATTCAATTCCTTGTGCTTACAGGACTGAGGGCCCTGTATTACTGCAGTCTGTAAGCTGAGGGTCATTTCCAAATTCTAAAGACCACCTTCATTCCTTGGCTTATGATCCCTCCTCCATCTTTAAAGCCAACAATGATTGTTCAAGTCCTCATTTTCACATCTTTCACTGCTGTCTTCCTCTTCCACTTTTAAGGGCCCACCTAGATCCAGCACACTCTTCTTATCTTAAATTCAGCTGATAACAACACTGTTTTTATTTACAACTTTAATTCCTTTCTACCATGTAACATAATACATACACAGTTCTGAGGATTAGGATATGAACATTTTTGGGGATGAATTAGTTTGCCTGCCACAGTCATCATGCTGCTTTAGATTCATACAGCATCTAGAAAATGTAGCTTGAGAACTTTCTTTGGTTGTAAAAAAAAAAAGCCTTGTCAAGTATTTCTTCAAATACTGTTTTTGCCTTCTTTTTCTCTTGTTCTCGGATTCCAGGTGCGTATATGTTTGATCTTTCCCTATGCTATCTCCATCTCATTCTTTTTTCTATATTATCCAATGTTTTTCCTCTCTGAACTTTAGTCTGGACGCTAGACCTATTACTGTCCTGTCCAGTAATCCTCTCTTCTGTTCTGTTTAATCTTTGTGAAATTTATCCATTGAATTCTTAATCTGAGTTATTTGATTAATTATTGATTTTTCATTTGACTTTATACTTTTTGTACCTCTGGCAAATTATCTATTATTTATTTATTTATTTTTAAGATTTTATTTATTTATTTGACAGAGAAACACAGCGAGAGAGGGAACACAAGCAGGGGGAGTGAGAAAATGAGAAGCAGGCTTCTCGCAGAGCAGGGAGCCCAATGCGGGGCTGGATCCCAGGACCCTGGGATCATAACCTGAGCTGAAGGCAGACACTTAACCACTGAGCCACCCAGGCACCCCTATCATTTATTTATTGAACATATTATTCATAGTTACTTTAAAGGCCATTCATTCTGTTTACTCCAACTTTTTAATCACATATGTTTGTTTCTGTTGTTTGTTTTCTTGGATCTTTTGTCATTTGGTCCTGTTTCCTAGCATATCTAGTAATTTCTTTATTGAATTTTAAGCTTCATGCATAGAAAATTGTAGTGGTTCTGAATGATCTCTCCCTCAAAAGAAGATAAAATTTTTTTTTCTAAACAACAGACATAGTGGGATTAGATCATCTTAACGCAGTTGAGGCTGATGTATTGCCAGTTTAACCTTATTCACATGGTGCGACTCTTACTAGGGCTCATCTAAAAACCGAGTTTGTTTACTAGGGTACTTTGGAGATTCCTGAATTCCTCTTTTTGCCTTCTTAGCATTCTGTAATATTATGACACTGTTTAGCTTTGTCAAATTTTAGCAGCTACTTTATACTTGGTTTCTTTGCCTCTCATCCTGAACAGGCACAGGTTAAAAGTCAGGTAATGCCTCAAGAGGAAATTTTATGCAGAATGTTGATCACACTTCTTTGCAGATATATATACATAATGTATATGCATACATGTATATACATATATATGTAATATTATAGTGCTATATGTTTCAGCCATAAAAAGGAAGGAAATCCTGCCATTTGTGACAACATAGATAAACCTTAAGAGCATTTTGCTAAGTGAAACAAGTTAGAGAAAGACTAATACTGTATAATCTACCTTACACGTGGAATCTACAAAAGCCAAAATCACAGAAGCAGAGTAGATTGGTGGCTGCCAGAGCTGTGGGCTGTAGGGTAAGATATATGAGGAGATGTTCGTCAAAAGCTATAAACTTCCAGGTATAAGAGGAATAAGTATTGAAGATCTAATATCAGTATGATAATTATAGTTAATAATACTGTAATGAATACTTGAAAGTTGCTGAGAGTAAATCTTAACTGTTCTCAGCATAACAACATCTACAAAAATTTGTAATTATGTGAGATGAAGGTTGTGTTAAACAACCTTATTGTAATCAGTTCACAATGTACATCTTAAACTTAAACAATGCTATGTGTCAATTATATCTCAATAAAGATGGAAAAATGTAAAGTGGACTAATGTCTCCAATTCAAAATAACAGCTGCCATTTTTTTCAGGATTTGATAAGCTAATCCTAAAATTCCCATGCAAATGTAAGGGACCCAGAATAGTTAAAATAATCTTAGAAGAGAGGAACAAAACTGGAGCACTCACACTTTCTAATTTCAAAACTCACTGCAAAGGCACAACTATCAAGACTGTGGGGCACTGGGATAAGAATAAATCTACAGGGATGCCTGGGTGGCTCAGTCAAACACTTGCCTTCAGTTCTGGTCATGATCTGAGGGTCCTGGGATCAAGTCCCGCAGCAGTCTCCTTGTTCAGTGGGGAGCATTCTCCTCCTTCTGCCTGCTGCTCTCTCTGCTTGTGCCCCTTCTCTCTCTCTCTCTCTGACAAATAAACGAATAAAATCTTAAAAAAATAGATCTATAAATCAGTGGAGTAGTATTGAGAGTCCAAAAATAACCTTAAAATTATGGTTGATTGATTTTTTGGACAACCGTAGCAAGACAACTCAATGGGGAAAGCGGTCTTTTCAACAAATGGTGATGGAACACCTAGATCCATAGACCAAACATGAAGTTGGACACCGACTTCACATCACTTAAAAAAAAATTAACTCGGTATGGAACATAGACTTAAATGTAACCACTAAAAATCTAACTTTTAGTTAAAACTTTTAGTCGTATTTAAAACTTTTCATTAAAAAACATAAGAGTAAGTCTTTGGGACCTTGTATTGGGCAATGGTTTCTTAGATATGACATCAAATGCATAAGCAAGAAATATATATAAATATAAATTAAAAATGTTTATTCTTTGAAGGACTCCATTAAGAAAGTGAAAAGACAACCCATGCAATCAGAGAAAATTTCTGCAAATCACATGTCTGGTAAGTGGCTTATATCCAGAAGACATATGACTCAATAATAAAAAGATAAATAACTGAATTTAAAAATAAGCAAAAGATCTGAATTGACATTCCTCCAAAGAATATATAAAAATTGTCAATAATAAGCACATTAAAAGATGCTCAAAATTGTTAGTCATTACAGAAATGCAAGTGAAAACCACAATGAAATACCATTTGACACCCAGTAGGATGGTTACAGTAAACCAAGACAGAAAGTAACAAATGTTGACAAAGATGTCGAAGAACTGAAACTTTTATATATTGCTGGTGGGAATGTAAAATGGAGCAACACTTTGTTTTTGTTTGTTTGTTTGTTTGTTTGTTTGTTTTATTATTTGCCCCAGGGGTACAGGTCTGTGAATCATCAGGCTTACACCTTTCACAGCACTCACCATAGCACAAACCCTCCCCAATGTCCATAACCCATCCACCCTATTCCTACCCTCCCACCCTCCAGTAACCCTCAGTTTGTTTTGTGAGATTAAAAGTCTCTTATGGTTTGTCTCCTTCCCCACCCCATCTTGTTTCATTATTTTTCCCTCCCTCCCCCCATGACCCCCCACCTTGCCCCTTGGAGCAACGCTTTGGAATACAGTTTGGCAGTTCCTTGAAAAGTTAAAAATAGAGTTGCCATATAAGCCAACGATTTCAGTCCTAGGTATTTATACAGGAAATTTGAAAACATATGTACCCACAAAATCTCATACACTAATATTCATAATCACCTTATTCACAATAGCAAAAAGTGGAAACAATTCAAATGTCCATCAACTGAGAAATGAATGAACATAATTTAGTATAGCTATAAAAAGAAATATTATTCAACAAAAACAAATAATAATGTATGGTACAACATAGATGAAACTTGAAACCATTATGCTAAGTGAAAGAAGCCAGACACAATGTTATGTTTCCCTTTATATGAAATGTCCAGAATAAGCAAATTCATAGTGACAGAAAGTAGATTAGTGTTTTCAGTGGTTGGGGCAGGAAGTGGGAATTGGGAATGTCTACTAATATGTTTAGGGTTTCTTTATGGGATGATAAAATGTTCTAAAGTTAGATTTTTGTGATGGTTGTATAATTCTTTGAGTATACTAAAAACAATGGAGTTTTCCACTTTAAATGGGTGAGTTGTATGTTCTGTGAATTATATTTCAATAAAGCTGTTATTTTTAAAATAAATTAACATAGACATCTTTAGGTAAATAGCCCATTGAGTACCAACTTTCTGGCCCAGGTCTATTTCAGGTAAGGCAACCCAGCATACACACAGATTTTTGTAGTTCCAAAATGTCATCAAATTTAGCCACACATTTCAACAAACAGAAATTCTTGAGAGGAGAAATATAAACACTGAAGCATGCTAGATACCACAAATGAGGATAAGCAGGAATAAATTAATCTGTAGAATCCTGAAAGTTTACTGGCAGTCTCCCTTTCTCAAGTAGGGAAACAAAGACCTAATAAATTAAAATCGATCAAATCCATATTCTAAAATCCTGGTCTCTTACAGATATATAATACTGAGATTCAGAAGAAAAGCTAACACACTGAGCTCTATTTAAAAACAAAGAAACAAACAAACAGTAGTATTTGAATAGACAGATGAGAAGGGGGAAGAGCATCAATTAACTATTTATTGTGCATCTAATATGTACATAGGATAAACAAAAGCATGGGGAAAATATGAGCCTTTGTCTGAGCTCCTGAGGGGCAGAAGGAGCCTAAAACCGTCTGTTATGGTGAGCTTGTGTTAGAGACCTTTGTTTCTAAATATATAGCCAACAAATAAATCAAAACATATTTGTTATCAGATAGAAAGGGAATATTAGAACATTCTTGATTCCAGTGAGCTAGGGGTATTGTAAACTATGCAGATTCATCCTTGTACACGGAGGATATGTAGTTAATAAAATTATCAAGAGCAGCCTTAAAATGAAAGATGTTGGAAAAGGGCAGCACTGAGCTGGAGGTTGTAGTGCTCTGGTTGCCAGGCAGCCACTCTCAGGCCTCTTTTGTTACCGTGGTGATGTTTAGAGAGCTTACCTAAATACTCTTTGAGATAGCATCCGAGCTCTCCACATCCCTTTAACACCAACTAGTCATGCCACTTCTTTTTCTTCCTCCCCCACATCTCTACCCACGCTGTCATAATCTTACGAATGAGATGAACCTACAATGCCCGATGCCTCAGGCTGGGAAATGATGTTGACTTGCCTCCCGAATGCAAATAAATTAAATAATAATGAAATGAATGAGAAGATTAAGCAAGATTATTCAAATAAAAATAATCAAAATTATAATAAAATAAGGTTTTTCAAATAGAACGTTGATCTATCTGGGGGATAATTCAGGATCTGTCCAGCTTCATGTCATGGAAAGGACATTGGCTTGGTAATCAGTAGTTCTGATGCTCTGTCAATTACCACTGGGTGGTCTTGGTCATGTGAGTTCCCTTCTCTGTGCCTCAGTGTCTTCATATGTAGTAAAAGGAGGTTAAACTATAGCAGTTTTTTTTTAAGCTTTTCTGGCCAGAATCAACAGTAAGAAAAACATTTTACATCACGACTTAGTATACACACACACACACACACCAACAAATCTGAAACAAAAATTTTATGAAACAATCCTTACTCTTATTTTATGTGATACACTCTGACATTTTATGTTCTATTCTTTTTCATATTTTTAATTGCTGGTTATGAACCAGTAAATTGACTTCATGCCCTTATTAATGCCTCAAAATAAAGTTTGAAAAACACTGAACTAGTGCCTATCTAATGGATCCTATTGTTCTAGTATTTTATGATTTTATGTTATGCCATTATCTTCTTTTTATTTATTTTTATTTATTTTTTTGTGTGTGTGCTTTGTTGGTTTCTTTTTTTTTATTATTATTCTTTGCCCCAGGGGTACAGGTCTGTGAATCACTGGCTTACATCTTTCACAGCATTTACCAAAGCACAAACCCTCCCCAATGTCCATAACCCATCCACCCTATCCCTACCCTCCCACCCCCCAGTAACCCTCAGTTTGTTTTGTGAGATTAGGAGTCTCTTATGGTTTGTCTCCCTCCCCATCCCATCTTGTTTCATTATTTTTCCCTTCCTACTACCCACGACCCCCCACCCTGACTCTCAAGTTCCTCATATCAGAGAAATCATATGATAATTATCTTTCTCTGATTGACTTATTTCGCTCAGCATAATACCCTCCAGTTCCATCCACGTCGTTGCAAACGGCAAGATTTCGTTTCTTTTGATAGTTGGATAGTGTTTAACAAACACTAGCATTCATTGAATTGTTAGTATATGCCAGACACTCTTTTAAGCACTTTATCCATATGAACTTACTTAATTTTTCAACAACCTTGACTACTTTCATTAGTCCAATTTTTAAGATGAGGAAAATTAATGTGGCTGTTATCTGCACACCAAATTTAGTGACTACCAAAATTAATTTCATGATGTACTTAAGGTGTTTCGAATATCCTAGAATATCACCATTTAATAAAATAAAATATTATCTTCTCTGCTCTTACTATTTTACATTTTGGGGGGGATTTAATAGATCATCCAGATCTGAGGGGAGGAAAAAAATTAGTAACCTAAATGATACCCATTATTGGCTCTAAAAGTCACTTAATTACTCTATTGTTTAAGTAACCCGAAAACAGACACTTATAATGCCATATTGGGGAATATTTATACATAGGCATGATAACTACCCACCTAGACAACTTAATTTTTAGGGATAGGCACTATCAGCATGTTGTCAGTAGAACAATACGAGACTCAAAATGTGTACCCATAGTCACTATACATTTTTATTGTGGGTAGCATTGTAAAAGAAAACAAAAACAAAAGCAAAAAACATAGGTTCTATTTTTCCTGATTCCACTAATTAACTACTGAGCACCACTGCAAATATTCACGTTTTATGAATTAGCTGGAAGGGCTTAGAATATGATACTACAATACTATTCTGCATAAACTTTACCAAATATATCATTTAGGGGGGTGCTGATGGAGCAGATTTGGATGATTTTGAACCAGTTCTTCTTGGATAAATAATAGAGATAGTTGATATTTAATGTCTCTTGCAGTAAATCCAATAAAAATTCAAAACTTCATTTATTCATTTAACAATTACTACTGAGCACCTACTATATGCTACATACTTATTTTTGCACTGACGATTCAGCAGCAAATATAACAAAGCACCAACACTCAGGGAGGTTAATTATTTTGTGTTTTATAAGTTTGGAATTTTGTTTAATGTATTTGTTTAGAGGGCGCCTGGGTGGCTCAGTGGGTTAAAGCCTCTGCCTTCGGCTCAGGTCATGATCCCAGGGTCCTGGGATCGAGGCCCACATCGGGCTCTCTGCTCGGCAGGGAGCCTGCTTCCTCCTCTCTCCTGCCTCTCTGCCTACTTGTAATCTCTCTCTGTGTGTCAAATAAATAAATAAAATCTTTAAAAAAATGTATTTGTTTAGAGAAAGGCACGCTTATATATATTCCCTTTGGTGAAGAGACAGTGGGAATTACATATTTCATTTATTTAAAATATTCAAGTGCTTCTTATGCATGGCAGTAAAGAAAGAACTATGCAAAACAAAACAAAACAAAAGGAATAAATCAGTTTTTGCTCTTAAAAAACTTACAGTCTATTTAAATTAGTGGTTCCTAACCAAGGACAATACTGTCCCTCAGGGGACATCTGTCCACATCTGGAGATATTTTTGGTTGTCATGACTTGGGTGGAGGCGGGATTAGTTCTACAAGCGTCTGGTTGGTAGAGGCCAGGAACACTGCTAAACATCCTCCAGTGTACAAGACATCCCCACAACAAAAAATTTTGTGTCCCAAAATGTCAAGAGTGTCCAGGTTGAGAAATCCTGAGTTAGAGGGACAAACTACATACATTAGAAGTTTTGTTTTTAATTACAAGGTATTGGATGATAAATGCTAAATGAGTGACACATACAAGGTGATACTGATGAGAGAACATTCTAGAATGAATTGGTGGTGGGAGTCTTCATGAAGGAAGTGGGGGTTCAATCTCCTGCTCGAAGCAGAGGAATGCCTACAGAGCCCTGCTACCTCTCTGACTTCATGTCCTACCACTCTCCCTCTTACTCTTCCACCCCAGCCAATGGTTTTTGCATTTCCTTGAAAATACCATGCATTCTCTGATTTCATGGAATCTGCTTTTGCTGTTCCCTTAGGTTCAAGTGTACTTTCCTAAGATTCATATACCTACTCCATCACTTCTTGTAAGTCTCCACTCTGTTGAGTGTTTTAATAGAAAGCCGTTTCCGAATCATCATACTCCTCTATATACAATATTAACTCCTGTCCCCTCCATTCCCTTTCCCCTTATTATGTTTTTTGGTCTCTGTAGCAAGATTGTACCTGGTCCAGAGCAGATATTCTAGACACATGTGTAAAATTAATGAGTTTATTAAATATTAATAATTTCAGGGTTTTTCAGCCCAAGCAAATGAGAAGAAGCTTGACTAAAGGAGTCTAACTACTGTTATTCCCAATGGCCTAGAACAGTGCCCGCCTCATGGTAGAGACTTCATAAATAGTTAATAAACAGGGGCGCCTGGGTGGCTCAGTGGGTTAAAGCCTCTGTCTTCGGCTCAGGTCATGATCTCAGGGTCCTGGGATTGAGCCCCAAGTTGGGCTCTCTGCTCAGCAATGAGCCTGCTTCCTCCTCTCTCTGCATGCCTCCTCTCTCTCTCTCTCTCTTTTTCTCTCTCTCTGCCTCTCTGCTTACTTGTAATCTCTCTCTCTCTGACAAATAAGTAAATAAAATCTTTAAAAAATAGTTAATAAACAATAATGAAATAGAGAGAAATAGAAGATTACTATAATCCAGACAAGTCTATAACCATCTTTGAAACGTATTCTTAGGACAATTACTACATTCTCTCATTTTATCGCCCTTTACTTCACTGCACTTCATGAGTATTCTGTTTTTTTACAAATTTGAAGGTTCGAGACTTCAAAGGGAAAAGTAACTTCAGATGTGGTGGAAATAGCAACAGAACTAGAATTAGAAGTAGAGCCTGAAGATGTGATAGAATCTCATGATAAAACTTTCAGGGATAGGGAGTTCCTTCTTGTGGATGAGCACAAGTGGTTTCTTGAGATAGATCCCACTCCTGGTGAAGATGCTGTGAAGACTGTTGAAATGACAACAAAGGATTTAGAATATTTATTATGTAAACTTAGTTGATAAGCAGAGGCATGGTTTGATAGGACTGACTCCAATTTTGAGGGAAGTTCCACTGTGGGTAAAATGTTATCAAACAGCATCTCATGCTACTGAGAAATCATTAATGAAAGGAAGAGTTAATCAATGGGACAAACTTCATCCTTGTCTTATTTTTTTTTAAGATTTTATTTATTTGAGGGCGCCTGGGTGGCTCAGTGTGTTAAAGCCGCTGCCTTCGGCTCAGGTCATGATCCCAGGGTCCTGGGATCGAGGCCCACATCGGGCTCTCTGCTCAGCAGGGAGCCTGCTTTCTCCTCTCTCTCTGCCTGCCTCTCTGCCTACTTGTAATCTCTCTCTCTGTGTCAAATGAATAAATAAAAAAATCTTAAAAAAAAAGATTTTATTTATTTGACAGAGAGAGAGATCACAAGTAGCAGAGAGGCAGGCAGAGGGAGAAGCAGGCTCCCCGCCGAGCAGAGAGCCTGATGGGGGGCTCGATCCCAGGACCCTGAGATCATGACCCGAGCCGAAGACAGAGGCTCAACCCACTGAGCCACCCAGGTGCCCCTTCATCCTTGTCTTATTTTAAGAAGTTGCCATAGCCACCACAACCTTCAGCATCCATTAACCTGACCAGTCAGGAGCCATCAACACTGAGGCAACCAGCAAAATGATTACGACTTGCTGAAAGCCCAGATTGTGGTCAGCATTTTTGGCAGTATTCTTAAATTAAGGTATGTTCAATGTTCTTTTTAGCCATGATGCTATTGTACACTTAATAGATTACAGTATAGTATAGACATAACTTTCTATGCATTGGGAAACCCAAAAATTCATTTGACTCACTTTATGGCCCTGTTCATTTTATTGCAGTGGTCTGAAACCAAAACTGAAGTATCTCAGAAGTATGCCTGTATACTAGCACACCTGTGTACATATAACAAATGGCTTATTTTTAATTTGGACTTTCTTATCAGTTTTTCCACTTTATAGCCATTCCGCATACATTCTTTGTAGTTTGGAAATGCAGTTTCTGACATTGTATATCTTAGCTGTCTGTTAAGCCAGGTATTGTATAAAACAAGTACATTTTAAGAATTCTAACGTAAAGGCAACTCTTTACCAAGCCAGTTCTATAATTTTCTGTTTTCATTTGCATTTAATCACTAATTCACCAACCCTACACTCAGGAAGTCACTACAGACAATTATGCTAATGCTCACAGCAATAGCAACTAACGTTTATGGAGGACTTTTGGTGCTAGGGACTTTCCTGAAGGCTGTGCATACGTTATGTGGTTTTGTTCATAGTATAGGAGACCTGTGGTATGGAATTCATGTATATTAATGAACTCTAATCTACTTCCCGTAGCAGGCCCAAGGCCCAAAACCCCAAACACCTGAGCTAGGACTACTCATACCCGGCTTCCAGTCACTTTCTCCTTTCCCTTGCCTCTCAGCACTCTCCTTTTCTAGAACGGCCACGAGTGCTCTTCCCCCTTCCACTTGCGACGTTTTGGGAACCATGGCGACCAACGCTATCCCTTCTCTCCTCTTCCCCTGGCAACCGGGCTGGCACCAGGTGGGAGGATCTGCTACGTAACCGCGCGTGTGACTGCCTAGTAACAGTGCCGGCGAGTTGGAAGCGCGCCGACGGATGGGTGGGGCGAGAGAGCTGACGCCGGGACGCGGAACGTCGTTGCAGCCTCGCTTTGGGGGTGGAGCCTTGCCAGTCCGCGGGAGCAGGGTAGTTAGCGATCATCGCCCGAGCGCGCGGTTTCTCAGTCCGCAGCTTTGGACGGGGCAGACTAGCTTTGCGGAGTGAAGAGAGTACGCAGTTACCCCACCATGTCTGGTGAGTTAGGTCAGCCTCAGGCCGGCCCCTCACATGCCGGGCTAGATTTTCCGAATCCTGAGAGACCTCGGGCTGGGGTCCCGGGAGGGGTGATCCGAAGGGCCGGTTCCCACGGGCGCAGGTCCTGGATCCAAAAGGTCCTCGAGCAGATAACGGATTCACCTCTGCAGTGGGTCACCCCGTCGGAGGTGGTGCCTGTCGCTGTGCTGGCCGTCCAGAGGTACCTGTTAGAGGATGAGCCACGCGACACGATACCCAAACCTCCCCTTTACTGCTATGATGTGACCATCTCGGACGGGGTGTACCAGGAGAAGTGCTACCTGGATCCCAGCCTGAACTTTCTCGTATATAAAAATATTCTTAAAGTTGGCATAGAAATGAGAATTTCCAGGGTCTCATGTCTTTACAATGAAAAAAGGTTAGGCCAGGGGATCCTGTGCATAGATAACGTCCACTGTGGAGACACCCTGGAGGCTATTTCTCTAGAAACTCCATTCAGAAATAGTGCGCACGAGGAGGTACCGGAGAGGCCTTTAAGAGGCGGGAAGAGCCATTACTTGGCCCTGTGGAATAACGAAGATCCGTATGGAGATATCTGGTTAACCAACAAGCAACCCGAGGAACACAATTTTAACAGTAAGTAATCGAAGGGAATGACGGAGGGGTTAAAAAAGAATAGTTTTCGGGAGCTTCCGTTAGTGGGAAAAGAAACGAGGGTGCTTTGGTATTGTTCATTTCAAGCCGCTAGTGGGAATAAACATGCTCTTGGATGTCGGCTTGGCGCTCGCGTAATGAAATTTGCACAGCCCGTGTCTTGCTTTGATTATTCAAGTGGCCATTCAGGAAGTGTCTGAATACATCTCAGATTTAATCTGGCATACATACTTGTGTGTGTGTTTGCCTACGGTGGAATTATCTTCGTTTCATTCCCATTCCATTCCACTTGTGGAAATAGTACTTTTCTGTGTTGGCGAGTGTATAGATTTGAATTCGGCATAAAAGTCATAAATATTTGTGGTTTTGCGTGTTTTAACCTTCATTCAAAGGGATGTTCCGTGATTTATTCCTTAATACTTTGCATTAATGAAACGCCATTTTTATGGCTTAGAGTGTAGCAGTTATGTAAATACTGCTTTTTCGGATGTGTGATTTTTGTGGACAGGCTTGGAATTTTCATTTTTATGTTTCTTATTGCGTATTATGGACAATACTGACCTGAGAAGTTTAATTCTTCTGTACCAGAAGTAGGAAGTTAGCCTGAAAATGCCGGTTCGTCATCAGCAACTGCTGTAAAACGTATTTTATCAGAGATGGAGGGGGAATGATAGTACTATAGGCATGTACGTGTATGGAATGGGGACCAAATTAAATGCAAAATAAAATGAAATAAAAGCGAAAGCACTTAAGAAAGATGATAATTTTCTACATCTACTGCTTTTCCGGTTTTTTTTTCTTTTTACATTGCAGCCATAATATTAGCTTATACGTAATCTTGCTATGACGTGTATCAGCAACAGGCTTGAAAGTGAAAAGATAACTGGATCGAAAATACGCAGTTAAAGTAATATCCAGTTATAAGGAAAAAAAGATGTTATAGAACGTGTGGACAGGATGATTTAAATAACTTAAGCTTTAAAAGCAAGATAGTCATTTCAGGGATGAAATAATGGAATGATTTTTATCTCAAACATGGAATAAGGCAGCACTGCATTACTACTCTGTTGATCATTTTTATTTTTAGGATTGAATACATAAATGAAAAATTGGTGTCTAGAAGAATTAAGAGGGGAATAATAATTTGTAAAAATATATTTCATTTTTTCTGACTATGGAAGTGATATCCATTATTGAACACATATTTTTATTACAAAAGGCAATGTCCATGTTCTAAAAAATCCAAACTATATTTAAAAGTATATTGTTGGCTAGCAAGAAAAAGAGCAAATCAGATTGAAAGGCACTTATTGAACACCTATGGACAAGATAATATTAAAAGCACTTAATTTGTGTAAACATAAAAAAGTATATTAAAAATGTAAGACCCAGATATGGTAAAATTTTGATGACAAAATCTAGAAGTGGGTATATATTGGTGTTCTTTCAAGTTTGCTGTATGTTTAAAATTTTGAATAATAAAATGTCAGGGTGGAATGAAAGACCCCTTTACCTCCTGCTCCTATGCCTTCAGCTTTCCTCTCAAAACTCCAAAGGTTCAACAGTTTGGTATGTATCACTGAAAAAAAAATTCTATGGCGTGGCATGATTTGCTGATTACACTTACTCAAGCATCTTTAATGAATATCTGCACACTTCCACAGTATGCGTATACCATAATTTATATAATCATGCCCATGGGAATGGATAATTATCAATTTTAGGCTGTTACTGTTTTTTTAGTTTTAGATCCAGCACTGAACATCATTAGGATATACACATACTTGTTCATTATGTTCAAGTATTTCTGTGAGATGGATAGATTCCTAGAAGTGAAATTGCTGGGTTAAAGAGTAAATTGTTTAATGTAATGGATATTGACAAATCATCTGAAAAGGTTTTACTGATTTACATTGCCACTTACATATGTATGAATGTCCATTTCCCCATATTGTACTAATTTTAAATTATATCTTTTGACTTTTCTGATCTGTTTGCCAATGGGTAGTATTTACTATATATCATAGATTACATTCTCACACTCTGTCCCTTTTTTCTTTGTTTATGCTGCATTTTTGTGCTTTTTAAAATTTTTCTATTAAGGCATGATATGTACAAAGTGTTAAAGTCTTAAAAATACAGCTTGAAATACAAAAAAATACAGCTTAAAAATAAAGCTTGAAACCACCACCCCACCCCACCCCCAGATCAAGACAGAACATTTTAAGCATCTCAAAAGTCTCCCTAATGCCCTCTCCTGGTCAATATCCTATTGCAAAGGTAAGCGATATTGTGATCTCAAAGACAGCTTTTCAAAATGGAAGTTAGATCATGCCCCTCTCCTGTCTAAATTGCTGCAGTGGCTCCCCATTGCACTTAGACAACAATCCAGACCTCCTCTATCAGGGTAGGCAAGGCCCTGTGGTGTGGGCAAACGTCCTTTAAATGGCCAGGTAGTAAATCTTCTTGCCTTTTTCGGACACAGAGTCTCCAGTCACAGCTATTCAACTTGGCCAGAGTATAGCAAAAGCAGCCTTAGGCAATATGTAAACTAACGGGTTTGTCTGTTTTATTGTAGAACTTTATTTACAAAACCTGGCAGATTTAGCTCAGGAGCTGCAGTTTATAGACCCCTGCCCTACTGAATCCCTTTGCTCACTTCTCTAATCCCTTTCCTCCACCATTTTGTTTCCAAAACACCAGCCTTCTTTTTGATCTCAAACCGCCTTACTGTGTTCTGCCTCTAGTATATGGCTCCTGCTTTTTCCTCTTTCTGGAAAGTTCCTTCCGATCTTCAGGTTTCAGTTCGAATATATAAAACATGTTAGAAAAGGGTTGTTTAAATATGTATTTCCTCCCCATTTATTATTATTGTATCACCATGGAAATGCCCTTCATAGAATTGATAACACTCTGAAATTATTATTTGTTTTTTTCTTTTTCCTCCCACTGGTTTATAAGATCCATGAGGGCTAGGCGTCTGTTTTTTTCACTGCTGTGGGGCATTTCGCCTATACCCACAACAGTGACTGCCGTGTGGTAGGCATTCAGTAGTGTTTACTGAATAAAGGAATGCATTAAATAAATTATATTAATGGATTTTCTAATGTTGAACTATTTTATATCTCTACTTTGTTGTGCTTGTTGTATTTACATCTGTATATTTAAAGTGAATTTATTCCATAGATTTTATTTGTTTAGGGGGTTACTATTTTAGCCCAATATTGATATCAGTTCAATTAATATTAGCCTAGCAGAATGAGTTGGTAAATTTGCTCGTTTTTCTGTGCTTACAGAAAACATTTGTTCATTGAAGGTTTGGTAGAATTTATCCCTAAACCTATTAGAACCTGGGGCCTTGGGCCAGGGTTGGGGGTTGAAAGAATAACTCCTTTTCAGTTTCTCATAGAAAAAGTAATGAAATTAATAACACTTCTTGAGTCTGTGAGAGTTGATATTTAACTAGGAAATCTCATTTCACCTAGATCTCAAATTTGTATGCAGTAGTCTCTATTTTTAAATTTTAGTTTGTATTTTTTAAATATTTTAGTTTTGTTTCATCCCCTTTTACATTCCTAATGTTTATGTGTTTACCCTTTTTTATGGTCAGCCTTGCCAGAGGCTTGTCTATTTTATTAGTATTTTAGAAAAAGACTTTTAACTTTATTAATTAAGTCTATATTGGGAAGATGTTTTCTACTTTATTAACACTATCATCTTTAATTTCTTGTGTTTCTTTTATGCATATTCATATTTTTTGTACTACCTTCTTGAGTTGAATGCTTGGTTCACTTATTTCCTTGTTTATTTCTTCCAAAAGCTTTTGAAATTCCGAAATTTGCCATGGATACTGGTTGGCTACATACACTAGGTTTTGAAGTGTAGAGATTTTATTTTTACAAATTACTTATATTTTCTGATTTTAAATTTGTGTTCCTCTTTAACCTTCAAAATTTTAGAAAAAGCTTACTTATTAGATATGAAATCTATTATAACAGTTTTTAAATTTTTTAAAAGATTTTGTTTACTTTGAGAGGGAGAGCACAAGGGGGTGCAGGAAGGGACAGAGTGAGAGAAACAGACTCCCTACAGAGCAGGGATCCCAGATGCTAAGCTTGATCCCAGGACCCCAGGATCATGACCTAAGCCAAAGGCAGACACTTAACCCACAGAGCCATCCAGGCATCCCTATAACAAGTTTTTAAATTTTAATTCAAGTATTCCATATTCTTATTTTAAAATCTATTTTAGGGGCACCTGGGTGGCTCAGTTGTTAAGGGTTGGCCTTTGGCTCCAGTGGTGATCCCAGGGTCCTGGGCTCGAGCCCTGCCTCAGGCTCCCTGCTCAGCGGGGAGCCTGCTTCTCTTTCTCCCACTCCTCCTGCTTGTGTTCCTTCTCTCACTGTGTCTCTCTCTCTGTCAAATAAATAAAATATTTGAAAATAAATTAATTAAATAAATAAATCTTTTTTATTTGCTCATTTCTCTGAGAAGAATGTTGGCTTCTCTTTATGATGTGGTTTTGTTCATTTCTCCTTCTATTTTCTAAAAGTTTTTGATTTAGATGTTACTATAATGTGTAAAGTTTCATAACATAGTAATATCTTGCTGGTGGATTTTTAACCTTTTGTCAGTATGGAATTTTTTTGTCGTTTTGTGCCTTGAATTCTATTTTGTCTTTATATTTACTACTGCTGCTGTCTTTTACTTGGCATTTTGGGCAGTGGTTCTCACATATGAGTGGGCATCCAGATCACTTCAAAAGTGTTGGGCGCCTGGGTGGCTCAGTGGGTTAAAGCCTCTGCTTTCGGCTCAGGTCATGATCTCAGCGTCCTGGGATCGAGGCCCGCATCGGGCTCTCTGCTCAGCAGGGAGCCTGCTTCCTCCTCTCCCTGTCTCTCTGCCTGCCTCTCTGCCTACTTGTAATCTCTCTCTGTGTGTCAAATAAATAAATAAAATAAAATCTTTAAAAAAAAAAAAAAAAAAAAAAAAAGTGTTTTAAAATGCATATTTCTGGACCCCACCATGAGTTTCTGATTCAGTAGATCTGCGGTAGGGCCCTATTTGCATTCTAGGAAGTTCACTGTGGTAATGATGCTGGTGGTGCAAAGGCCACAGTTTGAGAACCGACCTAGTGTGTGTATCTTTGACCATCCCTTTATTTCTATTTTGTTTTTCATTTATCTTTTTAAAGAAATACATAGCTAAGATTTTGGGGTTTTGACCCAAACCAATTATTTTTCTTTTAAGAGATGAATTTAATCCAATTAAATTTAAAGTCATTAATGATGTTTTTATACCCGTTCTTGCAGAACTACTTTATGATTACTATATGCCATGCTTTATTATTTTTACTTTTGCAAGATTTAAATTCCTTTATCTTATAGTGCTTTAGAAGTTATACATTCATTTGTATTCTCCTAGAGGTTACCCTTAATGTTTCAGTAAAATTATTTAAACTTTGATTTTTGTGTCAATCTCCAGAATTATTCACAATTTATAATATCTTCCTCTTGAACAATACAAGGTGTTTAGGACTGTACCTGGTCATGATGCAATTTGCATATTGGTGTATCAGGTTTGAAAGTATTCGCTTGAGGATATTTGCCATGATAAATGATTTGGATTTATGGTTTTTTTCCTGTGTACTACTTTTGTAATAATTTTTCAGGATTTATCTATGTTTATAAAATGAATAGTTAGAACATGGTGCCATTTCGTTTTTATTCTTTTGCGGTAGTTTTCACTGTATGGTTCAAGGACCTCTAGAGATGTCCCCAAGACCTTTCCAAGGGATTCACATCAAAACTATTCTCATAATACTAAGACTTCATTTATTTTTTGTCATTCTAGTTCTCTGAAAGTATACAGTGGAGTCTTCCAGAGGTTACAGGACATGTGACATTGAAACAAACAGAATGCCAAAGAAATGAGTATCCACCTGTCTTCTATTAAGCTAGACACTAAAAATATTTACAAAAATGTAAACCAATGCCACTCTTCTCATTAGATTTCTTATTTTGGAAAATAGTCATTTTTCAAAATATATATATACATATATATGTATAAAATACATAATAGGTTTATTGTTTTTAAGGGAGTTAATGAATAATTTTTTTTCTTAGTTTTACTTTATAATATGGCAAGTGTTGACATTACCCACATAAATAAAAGCTTTTTGGGGTCTTCTGTAATTTTTAAGAATGTAGAAGCCTCCTGAGACCAGAAAGTTTTAGAATCACTATTCCATTATTTGCTATCTAAGATTTTATATTGAATATCTAGTTTATTTTCATTCTTTCTTGTAAAAATGAACACGTTTCTATGAATTTATACAGATTCTTCATTGTCTATGTACAGCCTGAAATTTCTTTTTGGATTTGAGAGGTATGTATATTTTATGAAGTTTGTGAGTGAAAAACCCAAACTGAGAAAACATTAACCAGGCAGATGTCTGATCACAGCTAACTCCGTGGACCGAATTATAGCGGAAGCAGTGGCTCTTAGAACTCTGGTTTTACAAAAGCATATGACTCTTGAATTTATTCTAGTTAGTGCAAGTACTTGTGCCTTCATTGACCAAGAGTGTTCCACATACATTTCAGATAATCCAGAGTTGATCCACAATTTGACCTAATTAAAAAGGAAATCACTTAATTATGTCAAAGCAAATATTAGGACCTATGATTCTGTGCTACTAATGTTTTGGAAGACTACAGAAGAAAATTACACAAGATGTCTGAAGACTAAAAATAGTGTGTTTTTTTATGATACAGGTGTAACTACATCATTCCACTTAGATTCTTATTAAAAAGAAATTACGAATATGATTTTCATGCCAAAATGTTGAGTAGGCGATACATTATGTAAATTAAAATGGAGGTGGGAGATACCTTGTGAAATAAAATACTGGAATAAATACAAATTCAAGTTTTAACAGATGGGACTGGACTACGAGAGAGCAAAATGTAGATGGAATTGCCGATGGAATTCTTAACCCAGGGAAGAATAAAATAAAACAATAAAAAAATAAAAGTTAATCTTTTAAAGATGGTGAATTTTAAGCAGTTTTTGTATTTGCCAGCAGGCATGGAGATTAAAATTTCAAAGTAAATTATATGACATATGAGAAGATAATGAGTACTATGTAGAAAAATAAAATGGCATAGGGCATAAGGGATCAGATTTCAATACGGTAGTAAGGAATAACATCACTGAGAAAGTGACTTTTTTTTAAAGATTTTATTTATTTATTTCACAGAGGGAGAAAGATCACAAGGAGGCAGAGAGGCAGGCAGAGAGAGAAAGGGGGAAGCAGGCTCCCCGCTGAGCAGGGAGCCCAAGAGAAAGTGACTTTTGAGCAAAACTTGAAGGAGAGGAGAAGGGAAGTCACTCTGTTATCCAGGAAGATATTCCACACAGAGGGAACAGCAAGTAGAAAGGCCCTGGTACAGGACTATGTCTGGCATGTTTGGGAAATACAGAACTTGCACATATAAAACTACGGTGAAGGCAATACAGAAATATGTAATAAAACAATTCTATAAATTAAATATGTAAGTACTTGGTACTGGGAAAATACTCCATGGCATTGAATTTTTCCCACAAAATTTCTTAAGGGAGATGAGTTTATTGAAGTGTAATTAACATACAATGTTATATTGGTTTCAGGTATACAATATAATGATTTAACTGTGCTATACATTTCTCAATGCTCATCAGGATAGGTGTTCTTTTAACCCCCTTTATCTCTTTCACCCATCCCCCCACCCAGGGGGAGATGAATTTAGATCCAAGTCTTTAAGGAAGTAATTACCCAGTTTGACAAGACAGAGGACATTCGAGATAGAATAGTATATTAACGGAATAGTATATTAGTTAATATAGATATTTACCTTCGTGCTGGGTACATAGTATGGAATATTTATATATTAGGTTTTTTTTTTTTAGAGAAAGAGGGAAAATGCATGCGTGCGAGAGTTGGGAGGGGTGGTAGGCAGAGGGAGAGAAAAAATCTTAAGCAAGTTAAGCAGGCTCTCCACGCCCAGCGACTGACTGAGATCATGACCTGAGCAGGAATCAAGAGTTGGCCGTCTATCTGACTGAGCCACCCAGGAACCCCTATATATTAGCTATTATTATTAAAGATAGCATGTATTATTAGGTTTTTTATGTAAGAAGTATATAGACTGGCTTAGCTTGTGAGAAGGAGTTGCTTTGGGGATGGTCTGGCTACCATTTTTAACCATTAAAACAGTTTTTTAGTTACCACAGCATATTATGTAAGACTTTTTTCTATTCTATTTTTTTTTATTCTAGATACCAAAATAATTTCCCTGTCTCACCTTGAAATGACCTGGGCTAACAGAAGGAATTTTCCTGCGTTGCTTGTGAGAATCTTGCATAAATCGAAACTGCGATACTATGGAAAACCTGATAAAAAGATGATTGAACCATACCAGGTATAAATAATGACAAGATATTACATGTTAATGTAATGTTTATAGATTATAGCTTACAGACCTGACTCCATATTAGGATAATTTATATTTGAATAATATTTATAAGTTTAATAATTTTTAGAACATACATATATATTTCAAAGTATTTTTCTATGTAATTTCTTTTTTTTTTTACTTTTATTTTTATTCTTTGCCCAAGGGGTACAGGTCTGTGAATCTTTTGTATGATCTATGTAATTTCTTATACAAAAAGAAATTCTTTCTGTATTTGTACCTTATAGTTCCCTGATTCAGCTGGTCTCCTTCACACTTCTTTCTGTATCTTCAACCTTTTCTTCTCTACTGTGCTTTTCATACCAGCATAGAGATATACTCTATTCTTTCATTAATAAAAAATACAAAAATCTCCTTGGACATCAGGACTCCTCTATTCCCTCTCTTCTTCTCTTCTGGCAAACTCCTTGGAGAAGTAGTCTCTGCTAGATGTTTTCACTTTCTTACCTTCCATTTACTTTTCAACACAGTTAGTTTGACTTTTTTCTTCAGCTGGTCACTCACTAGAGACCTTCTATTTGTCAAATCTAGATGATACTTTTCTGTTACCTTGACTCTCTGTGCCATATAATGCCAATGAGAACTACCTCCCTGATTTCTGTCCTGTTTGTTTTCTTACTTAACATTTTACCATATCTTTACATGTTATCGAGAATTATTTTAGGTGTTTTATTAAGCTTTCATTATAACAGTTATACATACTTTGAGGGAATTTGGAAAATGCAGAAAGCTATATAAATAAAGCTGATAAGTACTATCATCCCAAATTCTACCAGAGCCACTATTAATATTAAAGTATTTTATTCCCGTTTTTTGTGTGTATATATCATGTCTACATATATACATAGCACATATATGCACATATTTATGATACCATATGTATGTCATATATATCACATCTATGTGTATATGTATGCATATCATATATTACATGCCTATATCATATATTAAATTATCTTACAAAATGGAAATCATATTGTACGTACAGTTTTGTATCACTTAACATTTCCATTAGTATTTTCTATCATTAGAAATCATTCATAACTTTTCATGGTTACAGATTTTACCATAACTTACTCAGTCATTCCCCTAAAGTTTTATTTTCTTGTTCTTAAAATTAGAATGCCCTGTAGATAAAAGTAACAAATATGCATGTGCTTTTTCACTCTTTTTTTCTAGACCTTTTTGGAAGTTGCTGACAGTTCAGGCATGGTGTCAGTGATTATGTGGAATGCCCTATGTCCTGAATGGTATAAAAGTTTGCGGGTTGGTTTAGTTCTTCTGCTTCAGGATTATTCTGTTAAAAAGAGTTACCCATTCAGGATGCAGCCTCTGCCTGTGGATCCACAGATCAAAGTAATCTCTACGATGGGTTAAGTATTCAATAAATTTTTTGTTTTATGGCTATTTTGTTTGTATAAATTTGCAAGGTACCATATCAGCCAACTGGTCTTAAAAATTGCTAGATCTGTTAGAACCTGGTAAATCTTTAAATTCCTTTATCTATAAAAATTTCAAGCTGTCACTTAATAAATTATTTATTATTGCATTTATTAAGAAGAAATAATGTGAGACATTTATTGTTGATTAATGAATTAATTCCACTTAGGATGTACTTATTTTGGGGTTTTTTTGTGTTATAATACTAAATTAATGACTTGAATATGCTTTTCTGTTACTATAAGTTACTATCCAAAAAGGCCTTGTCCACATTTTATTTTGAAATAATTTCAAACTTATGTAAAAGTTGAAAGAATAATACAAAGAACTCCATATACCCTTTACATGGATTCAACAACTGTTAACATTTACTTTTATCATTCCCACCTCTCTGTATATATATTTGTTCTAGTAAGTGGCAGCCATCACACATACCCCTTTACCTCAAAACACTTCAGTAATATTTCAATGTGTAATTCCTAACAAGAACATTCGATTCTATAATCACAGTATAGTTATCAAAATCAGGAAATTTAAAAATGACAAATTGCTGTTATCTAGCCCATAGTCAGTATTCAAATGCAATTGAATTGCTGCAATTTTGAAAAAGCTCTTCCTAATTAGTATTGAAATCAAAGTTTTGACATCTTGGCATCATCCTAAATATTTTGGAGCATTGTAATTATTAAATTTTTTTTCAGATATGGAAAATAATTTTTTGCCTTTCCAGTTTTCAAAATTGTAGATTTTATCACTCAACAAATTTAAGTATTGTTTTTGGCTCATAATAGTTTTATATTGGACCTGTTATTTCTACGTATTCTAAATTCCCTAACACATTAAGCTTAATTACTTGGAGAATGTGCCAATGTTATAGCCTTTGTTCACTGTTTCCTTAAATATATGTTTATTTAGGAAAATCTCATATGATTCTTTATTAAAATCTTAAGGATTTGATAGACATCAATCACGTCTTGCTGGATGAACAAGTCATTACCTAGTAGTTTGGTACAGTTAGTCCATTACCTCATTGCTCTTTATTATAGAAAGGTAAGAAATTAAACTAATATTGACATTGGGACTTACTCGAGAATATACAGGAAAAAACTGGCAAAAAGTAGCTAATTCGCAACATGTATTATTATGTCTATCAATTTGTAAACTCTTTCCACAACCGAGCATATCTAGGTGAAAAAAATGCTTTAGTAAAAATTGAGACATTTGTCAATAACAGATAAGGTAAGTAAATTTGTTGATATCACGTAATAAATCACTGGCATACTGAAAAGTAAAAGCTGGTTTTTCTGACCCCTATCCTAGTGTTCTTCTTACAAGATACACTGTTTTCCTGGTGTAACGAGAATTAATTTAAATCACAATTTTTACATGGCTGTGGTAAAATCTAGAAATGCGTCTGGTACTAATAGCTGTTTCTAAACTTTAAAAACATATGGAAAGTAGAACAATAGACAGCATGTGGTCAATAGATAAACAGCTACTAAAACTTAACACTGAAATTGAATCAAGCAGTATGTTACTTCTGCTATATAGAATTACAGAGCCAGATTTTCATAATGGAAACTACCTTTAAGGTAGGAGAGGCTATTTATACTTTCAGGTAAATAATTGTAAATACAGAAATTATTTTTTTAAATGAGAGACATGGATGAGAATATATCGAAAATATTTCTTTTAGTCTTTAAAACAGTTTTACATTTTATCAGTGTTAGCATCAGTCTACTTTGTCCCATACCTTTTTTTTTAAAGATTTTACTTATTTATTTGACAGAGAGAGAGAGATCACAAGTAGGCAGAGAAGCAGGCAGAGAGGAGGAAGCAGGCTCCCCGCTGAGCAGGGAGCCCAATGCGGGGCACGATCCCAGGACCCCGAGATCATGACCTGAGATGAAGGCAGAGGCTTTAACCCACTAAGCCACCCAGGCGCCCCTATCCCATACCTTTTTAATAAGAAATAGGACTTTTTCCCTCTTTATCAGGGGTCAGAGAGCTATTTCTATAAAGCCAATATAGTTTCTGTCATAAGTACACAGCCCTGTCTTTATGAAGTGAAAGCAAACAAAGATAATATGTAAGGAATGGGGATGGCTGTGTTACAGTGAAACTTTATTTGCAAAAACAAGCAACCATCTGCAGGCTATAGTTTGCTGAGCCTACACATATATGCAGATCTCAACCCTGGCTGGACGTTTGTATCACTTGGGGAGCCTGAAAGAACCATAGACATGCCAGGTTCAGAGATTTTGATTTAATCACTCTGAGGAAGGAACCAAGATGTTGGTGTGTCTTCAAAAATCTTCAGGTGATTCTAATGTACAGCTAGAGTTGAGAACTACTGATATGTGATCTTTAAAAAGCTCAAATGGCTTAATGATCTTTTGAGGGGAAATGAGTTTTGTAAACCATGCTAGACACAGAAGATACAAAAGATAAGTAATACGGACTTCTATCCTTGTAAAATTAGTCTAACAGGATAATATATTACACTGTATGTTAACTAACTAGAATTTAAATAAAAACATGGAAAAATAGTCTAATGGTACAGATCAGTAAGATGAACAGATTATAATAAAATCAAGGATTAATGGCAGTAAACAGTAAGAAGATAGATGAACAAAAGTGGAGAGGAAATGAACAGAAATGTAGTTGAGGAAAGAATGAATGGTCAGGAGAGTGGGAGAGTGAATTAGATAGAAAAAAGTGTGAGTGGGGATTACAAATAATAGGGTATGCTATGAATAGGATAAATGAAAAAGAATATATATATTGGGGGCCAAGGTTGGTCAGTAAGGGAATAAGGGTTTGTTGTACTATCACTGCCTTCTAGGTGTTGATGTTGAAAGACAAACTGTTGGGGTAATTTACCTTGATTTATTCTTTCATATTTACATGTATAGTTCCAAGTTACAGACACTAAGGTATAATTTTTTAAAAGACCAAAAAATGGAAGCCTATAAAGGTGAAAATTCTCTTGTAAAACATAGGGCATATTTGCCAGTAATATATGGTTTTGTATATTGGCATTTTGCATATCATTCTGTCCTACCTTTTATCAAATACTATTCAGCTAGCATCCCAAATAAACATTTTAAAATCTTGAGATTTTTTTGACTGTATTGTATAATACCTATTGAAATAATAGCATCAAGTGTTTGGGTTTTGGTAGGAAGGGGCTATTTATTTCATTCAAAATCCTAGCATTTTGGAGCTCGAAGGGAACTTAAATATAATCAGATGACTATGACTATGAAAGTGCTTTGTAAAATGCAAACTATTTTGTAGGTACAAGGTAATATGTAATACAAACCTTCCTTACTTATATGTGAAAAGACTGAAACACTCAAAGGTAAAGTGAATTTTCTAATCACGTGACTGCTAATAGGCAAGATGAGAAATCAAGTATCTTCAACCTAGTTTTGGTTTTTTTTTTTTTTTTTTTTTTTTTTTTTTAAAGATTTTATTTATTTATTTGACAGAGAGAGAGAGAGAGAGATCACAAGTAGGCAGAGAGGCAGGCAGAGAGAGAGGAGGAAGCAGGCTCCCTGCCGAGCAGAGAGCCCGATGTGGGCCTCGATCCCAGGACCCTGAGATCATGACCTGAGCCGAAGGCAGAGGCTTTAAACCGCTGAGCCACCCAGGCGCCCTCTTTTTTTTTTTTTTTTTGAGACAGAGAGAGAGCAGCTCACATGTGGGGAGTGGGGTGGGGAGGGGCAGAGAGAGAGAGAGAGAAAGAATTCCAAGTAGGCTCCACCCCCAGCACAGAGTCTGATGCATGGCTTGATTCCAGGACCCTGAGATCATGACCCAAGCTGAAATCAAGAGCTGGGTGCCCAACTGACCGAACCATCCCTGTGCCCCCTCTTCATCCTGTTTCAATCTTTGTTTGCTAAACATCAAATTCTTTGAAAATATTGCCTACTGCATAAAATGGGGATAGAAAGCCCTCTAAATAAATGGAGAAATATCCCATGTTCCGAGGCAGGAAATCAGTCTCAATTTCATAAGTATATCAAGTTACTCCCAAACTGATCTGCAAATTCAGTGCTATTCTATAAGATTTTTTTTTTCTGGAACTGAAAGATTGATTCTAAAATTTATATGGAGGTACATAATTATTGAGAATAGTCAAGACAGTTCTGAAGAAAATAGGGGGTTGCAGAGAGAGTGAAGTCTTCTCTTAAAATGTCATGAGTTATTATAAAAAATTTATGACCATGTAATATGGTATAGGTATAGACTAACTGACCAGCAAATCACAATATGATCGAGAAATAGCCCTAAAAACACAAAAATTCGATATGACAGATGTGCTATACAGATCATCAAGGAAGGACTATTCAGTGAATAGTATTAGAAAAAATAATTACATACTTGAGAAAAAAATGACATTATATCCCTATCTTACACCATATAAAAAGTCAATTCCAGATATAGCAAATGTAAAAGGCAAAACTTTTAGAAGAACTTATAAAGAAATATGTGTTTGACCTTGGGATAAGGAAGGATTTTCTTGGATAGGACACAGAAAATAGCATTTGTAAATGAATGATTAATAAACCCAACTACAGTGAAATATTTTTTTGTTTTAATTTGTCTTTTTATTATAACATGAGCTAAATTTAAGAAATTAGTCTTTTGACTTTATTTCCCAGAGTTGTTAGATCTAAATGACGATGTAACTCATAAAAATATACTGAAAAAGGGCGCCTGGGTGGCTCAGTGGGTTAAAGCCTCTGCCTTCAGCTCAGGTCATGATCTCAGGGTCCTGGAATCGAGTGCTGCTTCGGGCTCTCTGCTCAGCAGGGAGCCTGCTTCCACCTCTCTCTTTGCCTGCCTGTCTGCCTACTTGTGATCTGATCTCTCTCTGTGTGTCAAATAAATAAATAAAATCTTTAAAAAATATATATTGAAAAAATACAAAACCTGATGTAAAATGGTAATCAAGGTTCCAGGTATCAAGGGATTAGAGAAAGTGAAGAATGAAACCAGTCAGGTGCCTGACAGACGCAGGATACGCTGGTTTAGCAAGGTGCTGTCAAGGAATAGGAAGACCATCAAATGTATGGTGATAAGTCACAGCATGAGAAACATCTCCAAAAAAGGCAACTTCCTGCCCTTTTTTTGTTTGGTAAATTCAGTTTTTCTTCATTTAATAACTTAGGATTCTCTTATACTAACATTTCAAAATTAAAATAATTTATCAAACAGTAGTCATTTTTATAGGTAAGATAAATCACAGGATAATGTATTAGGAAAATTTTGTTCCTTTTTAAATCAGAAAGCCTTCAAGTGATCAGGGATTGATGGAATGGGGATTGAAAAATGTACATTTCAGATTTTCATCACCAATGAAAAAATAAAGCATTTTATTTTATTTTATTTTTATTATTTGCCCAAGGGGTACAGGTCTGTGAATCATCAGGCTTACATCTTTCACAGCACTCACCAAAGCACAAACCCTCCCCAATGTCCATAACCCATCCACCCTATCCCTACCCTCCCAACCCCCAGTAACCCTCAGTTTGTTTTGTGAGATTAGGAGTCTCTTATGGTTTGTCTCCTTCCCCATCCCATCTTGTTTCATTATTTTTCCCTCCCTACCCCCCACCCTGCCCCTCAAAATAAAGCATTTTTATAGACTTAAAACTGTCAGTGTATTTAGATTTTGGTGAAGGAAAATTTAAAATACCTCTAAAATAATACAGTGTTACTGGAAATTGCGCCATGTACTGAGGTCATTTTAGTGAGCTATCATCATGTAAATATAAGAAAAGTAATTTCTTGGTCCAAATCAGTGAAACTTTAAAAGATTGTCTCTAGAGAACATTTTGTGAGAACAATGCTTTTTCAGACACATTCTGATACTCAAATTCACTTTGTAACACAATTACAGATTAATCTTTTAATTACATTTTTCTCTCTTTTTTAAGATTTTATTTATTTGCCAGAAAGAGAGAGAACACAAGCAGGGGGATCAGCAGTCAGAGGGAGAAGCAGGCTCTCCCTGGGCAAGGAGCCTGACTCAGGACTTGATCCCAGAACCCTGGGATCATGACCTGAGCCAAAGGCAGACGCTTAACTGACTGAGCCACCAGGAGTCCCTGATTACATTTTTCTTTAAAAGCTGTGAGATTTCTATTTCTTCAGGAGATATTTTCACCACTGTGTTGTTCAGTTCCATGGGTTAAGCTTTCTTCATTATTATTAAGAACTTCATACATGTTAGAGAGATTTGCATTCATTGCTTTTTCATCTTTTCGAGAAGACACAGGGAGACTTGCTAGACTAAAACTGACGTCTTTAAAGGATTGCAACAATATTCCCACAAAGAAGCCACTCAAAGTACCAATGACATCATCAACAGGCTTATCTTGCCACTCCTTAAAAAGAATAGCTGAACAAGTTAAAACTGATGTTGTAAAGAATAAGTAATATATTGGAGTCACAATGTTAGTGTCGAATATATCCAGGGCCCTGCTCAGGCAATTAATCTGTGTGCTCACGCAGACTATAAGGCTCAACAGTAGAATCCAGGCCAGGGGATGTCACAGCACAGGCTTTCCAGCAAACAGTCCTTTGATAGCAATGCCCAGCCCCTTAACACAGGAGACCGAAAATGCTCCAGTTACAGAACAGATTGTTACATACTCAAAAATATTTGTCCATGGCGAGGTCCCACCACGAAGATTAATATCAATGACACAATGACCACAGGTGTTGCAAAGACCGCAAAACCTGGAGCTCTGAGCTTGTGAGACATTTCATTTAAAGTCTCGATCTCCTCTTCTTTTGGAGCATGAATGACCACAATTGTAGATACTAAATACTTAGCAAACATCCAATTTTCCCATGAAGATTAAGTCTTTCATTTGGAAAGTATGAAGAAATAGTACTTACTAGGATGCTGAGAATCCCTAATGGAGTCCTGGGGTTGCTGGTGCGAAGTCTTATGCCGGAAGGTTGGCCACCTCACCTGCTCCCGTTGATAGCAATCCAGCCCACCACAACCATTCTTTAAGATATGCCTGGCCACTTTGACCTGTTCTCATGGAGTCTTTCCTGGCAAGTGGCAGAAGCATTTTTTCCCCCAAAGTGAAACTTCTGCCAATGAAAATACTGGAACTCATAGCCAATCCCAAACCAATGTAAAAGTCATATTTTCCATGGCCCTGGATCATTTCATTTGTTACTAAAGAAGTTCTTCTGAGTCACATTGATCACAAAACAGAGAAACCGCTGGTGCTGGAGGCAGGATTATGCAATCTTCTAATATGTAAGTTTAATATGGTCTCTCTTATGAAAAAAAGTCTGGAAGCCATTAGAGATGACTTATTCATTCTCATTTCCTTGTAAATAATATTATTTATTCTCATTTAAACTTTTAAACCCTGGCAGAGTAGCTCCAGTTCTAGTTGGAGGCTGGCCATGTGGCTTCCCCATGGGGTTTCCCCTTCACTATCTGGCCCTTGCCCTGGTAGCCTCCCTTTACTCACCCATACAGGCCTCATTGGTTATTGCCTCTTGAGTAGAGCTGGAGGTGGGTGGGGACAGCACCTTCCTCTCAGTACAGGAGGAGATGAGAGTATCCATGGCTGCAACCAAGGGTACCTCCTCCTCCAATGGGGAGCACCGAGGGGAACCTGTCCTCCCATGACATGCAACCCCCACCGCACCTACCTTGAAATTAACTCTTTAAATCAAAAGACACCATAAAAAGGGCACCTGGGTGGCTCAGTGGGTTAAAGCCGCTGCCTTCGGCTCAGGTTATGATCCCAGGGTCCTGGGATCGAGGCCCACATCAGGCTCTCTGCTCAGCGGGGAGCCTGCTTCCTCCTCTCTCCTCTCTCTCTGCCTGCCTCTCTGCCTACTTGTAATCTCTCTCTCTGTGTCAAATGAATAAATAAAATCTTTAAAAAAAGACACCATAAAAAGAATGAAAAGCAATGCACACATGGGTGAATATATTTGCAATAATATAATTGACAAAGTATTAGTATCCAATAGATAAAAATAAGTCCTTCAAATAAATAAGAAAAAAACCGGGGCGCCTGGGTGGCTCAGTGGTTAACCCGGTAAGCGATTAAGAGTCTGGCTGAGCCTAGGGTTGGAGGCCAGTGGCTGCCTTCCTGCTCAGCATGAGGTCTGGTTTTCCTCCTGCCCCCCCTCCTGTTTGCATTCTCGCTCTCTCAAATAAATAAAATATTTTTTAAAAATAAATAATTAAAATTCAATAGAAAAGTGGGCAAAAGACACAAGCAGCTATTTCACAAAAGCGGGTGTATGAGGGGCTTGTGGGTGGTGCGATTGGTTAAGCATCCAAGTCTTGATTTTGGCTCATGTCGTGATCTCAGGGTCATGAGATCAAGTCCTGCTTCCAGCTCCATGCTCAGTGCAGAATCGACTTAAGACTCTCTCCTTCTCACTTTGCACTTCTTCCCCACTGTCTCTTGCTCTCTAAAATAAATAAAAATAAATCTTTAAAAATAAAAAAATTTAAAGAGGATGCATGGATGAATCATAAATATATGAAATGTCATTCAACACAATTAGTGATAAGGGAAGTGCAAATGAAGACCACAACAAATTGTCATTTTGTATCACTAAATTGACAAAAATAAATTTGATAGTAGCAAAATTTGGAGAGGATGCTGACCAATGGGAATTCCTACACATTGCTGGTAGAACTATAAATAGGTTAATTACTTGAATTAGCTTGTAGAGTGGAACTTTTGCACATTGTACAATCCAGGGTTTCCCTCCTGGGTAATACCCTAGAAAAATTTTGCCTGGGTGCACAGGGAGACATGTACTAAAAATTGATAATGACCCTGTTTGTAATAGCAAAAACAGGAAATAATCCAATGTCCATCAACACAATAATGGGTAAACAAAATTGTAATATATCGACACCTTGGAACATTATTCAGCAGTGGGAGTAAGAAAAAAAACACTACATGCAGCTACGGGGGTGAATTTTAGGACCATAATGTGGAGTGAAAAGTTTAGCCCTAGAACACTGAATATGGTATGAGTTCATCCATATACAATTAAAAAACTAAAGCAAACAATATTTGGGGCAAAAACATAAATGATTTTTAAAAATCTTTTTAATTGAGAAAAATGATAAAACACAAAATTTAAGAAATGGCTAACCTTTGGTCAAGAAATAAGTAGATATGATAATATAGGAATAAGAAGAAAGGTACTGATAATGGTCTAGTTCTTAAAGTTAGTGGTGGGCTCAAAAGAGTTCAATCTAATATTTTGCTGTGTAATTTGTACACATGTATATTCTTTTATCTGTATTAAATGTCATATTAAAGTAATATATTTATTTTTCAGAAATCTGCCTGAACCTTCGAGATCCTCCAACTAACATAATTATCATTCCCGAAAAGCAAGTGAAACCTGAATGGAGATTGCCAAAATTAAATCACCGCTTTATCACAAGGTAGAATGTTCATGTAAAATACCTTAAATATTAATTTTTAATATTAGCCACTGTAACAGTATGTTATTATTGGTCAAAATCCCTTCCAAATTATCCTGTATCAATTATATAGATATATATTTTCACAATCATAATTTCAGAATGTTTTTTCACTGTTTAAAGATATAGTATTTAACCATTTTGCTTTTTTTAGGTCAGAACTGGATGACATGCCAGAAAATCACATCTGTGATGTTATTGGCATTTTAGTTTTTGTAGGAAGGGTCCAGCGGTCAAAAAAGAAAGGTAAGCTTTTAAAATGGAAATTCTTATAAAGTATTTCAGTGAGTAGTTCTGTGCTCATACATGCATAATTGTTTACCTTCATTTATTCTAATACCCTATCCATATAGAAAACCGTGAAGATTTTTGGTCATATCGCTGGATTCACATCGCTGATGGGACTTCAGACCAGCCATTTATAGTGGAGCTGTTCTCTACATCTCAGCCAGAAATCTTTGAGAATATTTACCCAAGTACTCAATCCAGTATTGACATTTTTTTTTTACTTTTGGAAGGGGGGGGGCATGAACTTAAAATGTTAGAGTGTGTACTGATTTATGGAGTAGCATGATAATGAGTTAGAAAATTGAAACTGTGATAGCATGTTTAAATTTTTTCTGTATTAATATTATATTTGGTATTACAGATATTAACCACCTTCTGGTTGTCTATTCGGAATTAATTTGGGATTGAAACCAATTTTTCAGAAAATAGGTGCTCTTATCAATTCTCATTATTAGCATTTCAGGCATAAAAAGTTAACATTCTGTGAAACTAAAACATAGGCAGGCAGTTCCCTTTGTAACCATTTTGAAATTGACTACATAGACTACAAAAAAGACAATGAAGACTTTACTAATATAGAATTAATTGGTAAAGGATTGACATACTGTGTAAATAATGACAGTGGTAAGTATGATTTCATTTGAGTATTAAATTAATATTACATTGGCAATGTTATACCAGCTGGTCGATATTTTAGTTACTTTGGTGTTGACCTTTCTCCCTTGTATTTATTTAGATACAGAGGTATTTGTCCCACTAATTTTATTCTTTTGAAAACATTTTAGGTATGCTTCAGATCTATTATAAGAAGAAAAATGTATATTTGATACTTTTTAGCTTCAGTGAATTTTTCCTTGTATCAACTTACAGCATAAAGCTATTATATCTACAGTGTTTTATTTTACTATTGTTCGTATTTTGACCAAGGTGAAAAAAATTATCAAATGAATGCTAAGTATTAAGGGGGCTTCAGGCCCATGAAGGCGAACATGACCAAGTGTCTTCCAGAAAAATACCAGAATCCTTTGGTAGTAGGAAATCTTTTTTAATTTTGATTAAGGAGAGTGAAAAACTAAGGAGAACGAATATTGAGTGTTTGCTATGTACCAGATGCTCATACGTGTTTTCTCATTTTATACTCCTACTTAACCTTCTTAAAAGTTGATGTTTTTATAGATTTACAAGTGAGGAAACAAAGGTCCGGAGGAGTTAAGTAATTTCTTGGATGTCAAATAACTAGAAGGTGTCGGGTTGGAACGTCTGATTTTTAACAGTCGTGAAATGAGAATTAGAAACTTCTTTTAATATTCCTATATCAACATCTTTAACCATGAATAGTAACGTATTTGTACAGTTTTTTAAATAAAGGAAGATGATGTAAATTAAGAATTATTCTTAGTCATTTCAACAGATTTCCTTTATTTTGTTGCTATAAGGTAAAGAATTAGGAAAATTTAGATATAGTAAATGAATTTATCATTTTTATCATACTCTAGGGAAGTATTTATCTCAAGTGAGAACTTACCATTATTCTGAGATTGCAAGAATTTACATTTATTTCTTTTTCTAGTTCATTAAGACCGTAACCGTTTTTGGCATGTGATGAATTAAAAGTAAAAAAAAATGTTGTTGGTTTAATGAAATGTTACCTAATGAATTGGTAGACAGTTGAAAACAATCCAGCAAAGTGACTAGAAAAGAATGGGTTGTATAAGGCCTGTCATGGAGACTTAAAGTCTAATTAAGATAAACACCTGTAAAGTACTTGCATAAGCAAATTCAAGTTAATAGTGTATAACCCTATCTGGTGGAAGGAGTCAGTAATTCAGAGATCAGTGTTAGATTGGGTTAATCATTTTTTTCTCTGTAGGAAATAACTGTTCACACTCAGTTGTATGCCTGATTAGAGAGACTTGCAGTCTTCAACTGCGCATCAAGCAGTAACTTCAGTTAGGTGCAGCCACTGTACTTTCTAAAGGAAAAGTAAGTGTTAAAGCCTTTATCTAAAGAAAAAGGTAAAAAAAAAAAGAAAAAGGTAAGTGTTAGATCCTTGTTGCTCTGAGTATTGTCAAAGGACTGGCTACACTAGTATCACCTAGAGCTTATTAAGAAGTGGAGAATCTCAGGCCCCACTCTAAAACTACTGCATCTGAGTTTGAATTTTAACAATTGTCCTAGGTGATTCCTATGTTCATTAAATTTCAAGAAGCACTGTGTTAGATACTGATCTTGGTAAATCCTCTTTGAAAGGCAGAAGTTTCTTCATAACTGTTTTCATTTTCTACAGTGACCTATTTCGTGTGTACGCAGTTGAAAGTTGTCAGGAATGACAATCAGGTACCTAAACTGCTTTACCTAACCACTACAAATGAGAGTCGAGTGTTTATTACTGGTGAGCAATTTCTTGGTTTATACTTTATTGGAGATTTAATATATTTTCTGTTCATTAAATTAACTTTTCCATTACGACATTCAACCACAAGATAGCTTTGTTTTAACCTCCTTTATTGCTGTAAGAATGTTTTAACAAAGAATAGCCTATGAAATGTATTGCTTCTAGATTATTTATGACTGCAGCAATGATTTTGTGAGTCATTGGAGAATTGCCTTTATGCCCTTTGGTTAACTTTAATTCCTGCTTGATGTAAAGTAAATAATCATAAATTGCTTTGATATATTGAAGACTTAGGCCCTATATCACAATATGGATACAGTAAACAATATTTTTAAATACTAACTAAAAATTTTCATCAAATTTTGGTCCCTGATCTCAGATTTTACTTATATAGCAAGAAGAGTCTTATTAGTTGTCTACAAGCACATTATTTTTCCATATTCTTTCTGGTAACAGGATCAAAACAATCAAGATAAAAGTTGCCAGATGAATGAAGAAATAGTGTGGAGTGGTGTGTTTACTAAAATACTACCATGTTGATAATTAAGAAATTTGTCAATAGAAGAATCCTGAGAAGGATGTAATACACATCTTTGTCAATACCTCACTTTATAAATACTAATGATATCAGATGTAAATGGCACTGTTAATTATGTTTTAAGAAAGTGAATTTAAATGCTGAGTTGTATTATAGGCAGTTCAGTTCAAACATGATGCCATACTTTTAGGTTAATACATGTTTTAAAAATCAATTTTTAAGAAGATGCCAACCATTTTGATAGAAAAATCCAGATTATTAGTTTTCTTTTCATTATGACTTTATAGTATCCTGTAGGCAGCTACGGTTTCATCCTCTTAAATTGTAATATGTCTGATTGCCTTCTCAATGTAGGATTGGTTTACTGTCTTTGATAATTTTTGTATACATATTAAGTGTGATCTGCTACACAGTGCATAAATGAACTTCTTGGTGGCATAAGAGAGTATTTTGATATTAAACTATTTTTATAAAAAAAAGTCCATACAGTTTATTACAGTGAGTTTTTTCCTTTTTTTGTTGGTTTTACCCTTCTTGCAAAAAGGTCATAGAGGCCAGCCATATACCAACGACGCCAAGGTAAAAAACTTTATTCACTGGATTAAAACAAGGAGCGATTCTGAGGAAGTGAAGAATACAGTTATTGGTGGATATTACCCCTATCCACCAGTGCCAGAGACCTTTTCGAAGTACAGTAGTTCTGTCAAAGGTACTAATGTAATTACTAGTCATGTATGATATGTTTATGTGCCATATGTGTGATATATATCATGAGCTAATATGTAGCAACACTCATAAAAATTTTGTCTATATGAAGATCTAAAAATACATGTCATACCTCCTGAAGGTTAATATTTGGATTTCATTGGACAAGAAGAAGGAAGAACATTGATAATGACTAACTGGGCATCATATCTCTATTTGACAATATTGAGATCAAATCTGACTTTAGTAGTCTCAACTCCTATGACATTATATACAGAGACTAAAGATATCAAGGAGACACTAGATAATTTGATATCAAGATACTGACACTGTATTATGTTACTCTTGTGAAATGATATATATTGGATATTACATAATTGAGCGCTACCTTTAAATAAAAATGATACCAAAGTAAATGAGATGCAGAATAAGTACTGATGAGAGGTCTAACATTAATTTATTTAAGTAGAATTAAGATATGATGGCTGAAAAGTTTAAATATGTTCTTTTTTTTAAATCTGTGGGATAATTGCATGGTTTGGGGTAAAAAAGAGAACTTTTAAATACTGACCTACCATCATCTAAATATGAAGTTCAAGTCCTCTTGTACTTCACAATGGCAGCAATATGTAGTATATGGTTGTATATATTAAAATGTATGTTTCTGTGTAGTGGCTAGGCAACATTTTATACTTTGAAATATGTAAATTACAGTTGACCCTTGAACAACACAGGTTTGAACTGCACAGATCCACTTATATGTGATTTGTTTCAATAAATATACATACAGTACTGTAAATGTTTTTTCCCTTAGGATTTTCTTAATGTTTGCTTTTTTCTAGATTACTTTATTGTAAGAACACAGTATATAATATATATACAAAATATGTGTTAATCAGCTGTTTATGTTGTCAATAAGGCTTCTGGTCAACAGTAGGCTGTTAGTAAAGTTTTGGGGGAGTCAAAAGTTATACATGGATTTTCGATTGCAAGGGGTTTGGTGCTCCTAAACCCCCTGTTGTTCAATGGTCAACAATATGCAAAATTTCAGTTTCAAAGTAAGTCTCCAGACTAGAGGACTGTATGAGAATTTAACTGGTAACTATATTTTGCCTATTTTACAAAAATTGTATAAGGGGATGATGCCAAGCATCAACATAAGTTTCACAAATTTATGTAGCAAGTTTATGATTTCATGTTGTGAAATGACATTGCAAATCTAATTCTTATTTTTATCATTTCAGTTCTTTAAAACTTACAATTTCCTTGGAATTATTCTTTTGCAGCTGAGTCGCTCTTGACAGCTATAAGTGAAGTGAGGAAGGAGATTGAAGACTTGCAGTATAGGGAACAAAAGCGCATTGCAATTCAGGGGATAATTACTGTTATAAAGTATATCCCCCATGCCAGTGCAACTGAAAGTGCCTCAGGATCAGAAACACCACAGGTATGGTGCCAGAGAATTAATAGTATATCTCTGAATGCACTGCAATCATAATTACAATTGGTACCTTGTACATTTTATTCAGAACTTATATGTATTCATGCTTAATGATGTAAACCTCAGAGGAAAAAAATCATTTATGTTTTTCATTTGTTTCCTTTTTCTGTAATTTATTTTGGAGCAGGCTGGGCTGAAGGTCACAACCTCTGATACTTCCCAAGGCCTTCAACACTTGGTATTTTATTTTTGCTTTCTGCATAATTTGAGCCTATTATGATTCTTTTTACTTAAATTCCCAGGTGGTATATATGATTATATTCATTCCATTCCTTTTTTCCAGGCCAGAACTATAGGAACACTTTCATAGGAAGTTTTTATCTTTATATCTGGCACAGCAGTCTCACCCAGATTTTTTAAGATGTAGCAATGACTCTTGTAGCATAAAGGCTCTAGCAGAAAAGTCCACTACTGGAATCTAGGCACAATCAAGACAAATAAGTTAATTTTTTCTGTGAATTTATCTTTTTAAAAATTATTTCTAGGATTCCTGTTCATGTAGAAATAAGCATCTAATCCAACTTTTCGGTTATACTAGTATAAGGACTTTTGTTTACCTTCCTTTAAAAAATTTTAATACCAGATATATTAGGATAAATATAATACTATCTATAAATCAGCTTTATAAAAGCACTTTTATGATTGCAAAAATATTGTCGTAACTCTTAAGATTATGAAAAATGAATAAACTAAAATTATAGTGTTTTAAGAAAAATAATTTTTGTGAATTAGTTTAAAATGTTTTCTCTAAATTTTTGGTTTTAGAATGCTAACCAGCCCTCAACATCCCAAGCAGCTAGAAGAGAAAATCAAAGTCAGGAAAGAGAGAGTAATAAACGGCATCAAGATGATGATCCTATGAGCTCTCAGAGTTTTCAAACTGCATATACAGGTTTGAGCCCTACCAAGAAAAAAAGAATTCTGCAAGGGCCGTATGCCAAACTGTAAGTCACTTGTGTTAATATACACATAGTGTATTAATATTTTTGTTTCTACCATGTAAAATGACCAATTCCAGTAGAAGCAGTATTAGTTTTGTAGGGCTGCTAAAGTCCAAGATCAAAGCATTTGCGGAGTGTGTTCCTTCTGAGGACTGTGAGGCAGAATCTCTTCCATGCTTCTCCCCTAGCTTCTGGTGGTTTATGGCAATCTTTGGCATTTCTTGTCTTCTAGAAGCATCACTTCAATCTCTGCCTTCATCTTTACATGGCGTTTTCCCTGTGTGCATACCTGGGTTCAAATTTTCCCTTCTTGTAAGGACACAAGCCATGTTAGATTAGGGACTTACGGGCTCCTGGATGGCTCAGTGGGTTAAAGCCTCTGCTTTCGGCTCAGGTCATGATCTCAGGGTCCTGGGATCGAGGCCCGCATCGGGCTCTCTGCTCAGCAGGGAGCCTGCTTCCCCCTCTCTCTCTGCCTGCCTCTCTGCCTCCTTGTGATCTCTCTCCCGCTGTGAAATAAATAAATAAAATCTTTAAAAAAAAAAAGATTAGGGACTTATTCTGGAGTACTGTTCTACTCCAATAAGACCTCATCTTAATCAATTATCTCTTCAGTGACCCTATTTCCAAATAAGGTCTCATTCTGAGGGTTATTGAAGATGTAATTGGTTATATATTGGTAGTCATATTGATACTTAGTAGGAACATGTTTTAGCCCATAACAGTTTGCCATCTGGCCCCTAAAGATTAATGTCCTTCTTACATGCAGAATACATTCAACCATCAAAACATCCCAGAAATCTTAACCCATACTAACATCAAGTCTAAGTCCAAACTCTCAACTGAACATCATCTAAATCATATATGGTTGAAATGCAGGGTGAGTCATCCTGGGGCAAAATTCTTTACATCTGTGAACCTGTGAAACTAGACATGTTATCTGTCCAAAACACCATGATAAGACAGGCAGAGGATAAGTATTCCTATTTCAAAAGGGAGAAATTGGAAAGAAAGTAGGTCATGGGTCACAAGCAAGTTCAAAACCTAGCAAGACAAATTCCATTTGATTTCAAGCCTCCAGAATTATCCTCTCTGACAAAATACTGTATCTTCTGGGCCCAACAGGATGGCAGCCCCACTTCCTTGGCCCTGAGTGCTGCCCCTGGCCTCTGGAACTGAGGGACCATTGCCCCTTTTCTTGAAAGATAACACACGATCACAGCTGGTTATCTCTTATCAACTCATTTCCTGACTGTAGAATCCCAGAAATCCAACAGCCTTTCTTCATTTCATCCCTCCTATATCCCTTTCAGTCCAAGCTAACAGCATGCCTACTGAGATGGTTGATGGGATCCACAAATCACAAGCCTAATCTCTTGGGCAAATGGTTGTCCAACAATACCATTGGTGTTCTCTCCAGAGCAAGGTTTCTCATTTTCTGCAGTATAGACTGGCTGAGAATTTTCCAAGTATCGAAGCTTTGGTTCCTTTTTTCTTAACAAGTTTTCAACTTCTCTCCCTCCTCTTGTATTTTACTATAAGCAACAAGGAGGCTGCACCTTCAACACTTTGCTTAAATATCTCTTTAGCTAAATATGCAAGTTCACTGCATACAAGTTTCACCTGCCATCCAACAGAAGACAATTCGGCCAAGACCTCTTACACTTTATAACAAGGATCACCTTTCATTGAGGTGATTTCATTTCCCTCTGAGACCTAGTCAGAAGCACCTCTTACATTCATATTTCTAGCAACATTCTGTTCATAGCAATGTTGACAGCAAGCTTTCGCTCAGAACTCTTTCAGCCTCCATGTAATACTTAATTCCAAAGCCATTTCCACATTTTAAATTATTTGTTACAGTAGCACTCTACTTCCTGGTGCCAAAATCTGTGTTCATTTTCTAGGGCTGCTGTAATGTGTATAGCTTAAACAATGGAAACTTATGATCTCACAGTTCTGTAAGCTAGAAGTCCAAGATCATCAAAGTGTCAGAAGAGTTACTTTGTTTTGAACACTGTGTGAAAGAATCTGCCCCTTGTCTCTATCCTAAATGTGGTGGTTTTCTGGCAATCTTCGACATTCTGTGGCTTGTAGAAACCTTACCCTTAATCTGTGTCTATGTCCAGATTCCCCCTTTTCATAAGGATATCAGATACATTGGATTAGGGGCCCATCCTACTCCAGTATGACCTTATTTTAACTAATTTATCTCTTCAGCGAAACTATATCCAAATAAGATTACATTCTGAGGTACTGGGGGGTTGTGACTTCAACATGAATTTTGGGGGAGGTAAGATAACCCATAACAGAAGCCATCTTACCGCCACGCTTGGCATGGACTACTTGACAATGGGTTTAAAATGAGGAACTATAAAAAAATACATCTTATTTAAATTTAAAATACTATAGCTTATATTTGGCCAGTTATTTAAGCATGAATCTTTCCTATACGAACTTTACCATTATGAATTATATATAATTAACCGTTTTGGTTTTCTGAAGCAGAAAGATAACCAAGACACTAATAAAGGAGTTGGCATATGAGTATATATTACTGTATTGTTAACTCTAGTCACCATAATGTACGTCAGATCCCTAGAACTTACTGTGCCTCTACTGGTATATTAATGTGTTCACCAACCACAAAGCCCCACCAAGTCTTGATATCCAGATTTTTTGGGGGTAGTTCATTACTTAGGCATGATAGATTAAATCATTGGCCATGTGATTGAATTTGATCTGCAGCCCTCCCCCCTCCACCGCCATGTAACAGAGGTTAAGCTAGTTCAGTGTTTCAACCTTGAATCGTATGCTTGATGTATCTGATAACAGTCCTCATCTTCAAGCTGTCTAGTGGCTCACCATGAGTTACCTCGTTAGCATAACAGAGGCACTCTTGTCACTACGGAAATTCTAAGGGTTTTTGAAACAGGAGCCAGAGACAAAGACCAGATATGTTCTTTATCGTGCTGTAGTTCTTACGTTCACCTATATTCTTTTTCAGCCCTAGAAAGCCCATTTGATTCTTTTTTAGATATTTACTTTTGAAGTCGTATATCTCTTTTGTCCATCTAGATCAACTGTTGATCTGCTTCTGTTGGTATAAAAATAAGAAATATGACCATTTAAGAGCTTATATTAACTTTTTAATACAAATGGTAGCTAGTAAACCATGGTGCTCTTTGTTAAATAGTAAAATGTAGTCAATTCCATCAATTCATTCAAAAGTTAGCACTGAGAAATAAAATATAATCAATAGATATTAAAACTTCTTCAGTTCATTTTCTTAGTAACATTTACTCTGTAAAGAGAGAAAATAAATCACACCATGGTTAGATGAATTCTTAAAAGTCATTTTCAAAAAAATCATTTTCAGGTCTCCTTCTAAGCAAAACAGAAGGAACTATAGGAAAAGTTTTTAAATAATGGTTGTTGTCTGAAAAACACTGTTAGTTTGAATTAATGATCACAACAACTTTAGCATTTTTGATCATTGTAAATTACTGCTAATTTGCTTATATTAGCAACTTCTCAAAAGAGCTCTATATATTCTGGTCCTTTTTATATAGTATCTTCTGCTTTTCTTAGGTAGAAAGCACTGAAAATATTCCTTCATTTAATTATATAGAGAATTTCAATATACAATGTAAAATTATTTATATTACATCATTTGTTCTTCAACATCCCTGTGAGGAAGGCACAGGATAATTATTTCAATTTTATAAAAGAGAAAGATGAGATTCAGAAAAGATAGGATTTATACATGTGTATATGTATATTAAGTACTTTTAATTTCTCTGCATGAAAGATACTTTCTAAGACCTCAATAATGTTAATTATAATCCTGACATAAAGATGAGGGAACAACATTCTACAGAATCTGTATGACATTTACCTAAGGCCAGTAAGTTGATGAAAAAGGCAAGATTAGAGTACAATTTAGAGTCATAATTTTTATAATTTTTATAATATTCTGCCACTACCCATTATATGCAATGTTTTCTTCCTTCTTTTTTATTTGTTCCCTTTTCATCTCTCTTTTTTCATTTTCCTCAGTTGGTACCTGTAGACATTGTATACCTCTACTTCTGTCATTTAGCCCCTCACCTTTAAAACAGTTAAGTCCCATAAATGGTTGAGTACATATTCCAGTAAAAATCTCCTAGGCTACTTTTTAAAAAGTTCTGTACAATGTAATGGTGCTATTAGTGTTTTGAAAACTATTTCTTCCTATTTGTTTCAGATGAAAAAAGTCACTTCCTATTCACATGTATTAAAAAGTAGATAACATACTGTTTGAGGATCTCAAAATACATTTAACTATTTTTTAGTTAGATTTCTTTCACAGTTGGTGTTTTCAGCTCTAATTTCTAGAAATACCATGTTGCTGGCAATTGAAAAATTTAAATTACAACTATAAAATATGTTTTTATTTGCTGGGGTTTAAAGGTAAATAAATGGATGCATTCTTCCTTCATGAAAGCTACTTCTTTTTGGTTCATTAATAACTCATTAACAAAATAATGAATACTACTATTATAAGAAAAAATCCATTGATAAATAAGATGAGCAATATTATGTGGCATTCAACAATATGACATCCTGTTTTACTTTATGCTTTTAGTTTTGGAAATACAATAGAAAAAAACTCATCACAGAAATATGCTAATAGCCCACAAGATGGAAATCTTTCCTTATAAAAGTAGACTTCTCCTCAGTTTCAAAATAGAATACTTCCTTCCCCTCCACTTATTTCAGTTTAATAAATAGTTATTGAGTAAATATATAGGGATAGAGAAATAAATAAGATAAAGTCTATACTTTTGTAGACCTTATAGCAGAGCTTATAACAGAATCTATTGGAAAAGACAGACTCATAAACCTGTAATTTCAACATGGAGTGATGAATGCTATGACAGAAGTTTATTCATGGTGCTATGACAGCGACAGCATGTAGGTGGAGCAGTGAGCTTTGACTAGAGATCAAGGATGGCCTCTTTTAAGAAATACTTGAGTTAAATTTCAAAGAAGAAATATGAGTTTAAAGCAGCATGAGACTTATAGAAAACTTTGAAAAGAGGCTAGACAGTTAGGCCAGATAGTTTCCCAGAATTATATATGTTCTGGAAATATATATATATTCTGGGAATATATATATTCCACAGTATTTATATATATTTATGTGTATGTGTAATACATATGTAATATTTATTTATATATATTATGTGTATATAACTATATATAAATAAATTATATATAAATTGTATATATACATAAATAGATATTTATATATAAATATCTCCATCTATCTTGAGTTGCTATTTAATAAAGTTAAATACTTCCTTTTGTGGAATACGTCATATTAAAAGAAGACTTAAATCGGCAATAGTATTTGGGGTCCTTGGGTATCTAGTCAGTTAAGCATCAGACTCTCGGTTTTGGCTCAGGTCATGATCTTGGGGTTGTGAGATCGAGCACTGTGTCAGGCTCTATGCTGAGCAGGGAGTCTGCTTGAGATTCTTTCCCTTTCTCTCCCTCCCCCTTTGCCCCTCCCCCTGCTTGTTCACTCTCTCTCTTTTTCTCTCAAATAAATAAAATCTTTAAAAAAATCTATTGCAGTATTTGAACTAGGTTATATGTGCATAGTTGTATATTCATAACCTGTATATGTTTTCCTTAAGTTTTTAGTACAGGGCGCCTGGGTGGCTCAGTGGGTTAAAGCCTCTGCTTTCGGCTCAGGTCATGATCCCAGGGTCCTGGGATCGAGGCCCGCATCGGGCTCCCTGCTCAGCAGGGAGCCTGCTTCCCCCTCTCTCTCTCTGCCTGCCTCTCTGCCTCCTTGTGATCTCTCTCCCTCTGTGAAATAAATATATCTTTAAAAAAAAAAAAAAAAAAAGTTTTTAGTACATTACTTTAAGAAACTAAACCTACATATTTTGTAAACTTACTGAATTAGAATAAATACTGAATGGAGCCAATTAGTTTTTTTTTTCATTCAATTGTCTTTTTGTAATTATTGGTTATCTTTTTCCCATCTTTTGTAGAGTTCCCGTACCTCAGCCAGAAACTTCCGCACAGACAAAAGGTAATAAACCAGACATGCCAAGCATTTTCCAATGTATGTTGCTTTGATGATAATTATTATTTATGAAATCCTTATGGAACATTATTATATATAGATTAGTGTTTGATTTTATTCTGCCTTTTTGTGTCATGCCTCTAGCATAACATAAGTACCTTAAATAGATGCACAGTTGTTTATTTTTGTTTATATTAACTTGGGTCCTTGTCAAAAGTACTTATCCCAACTTTAAGACAATTTGGTATCATCCCCAAAGTGAAAGTTAATATAAACAAACCTATACTTACCAATTTGTTTATTTGATAATTCATCCCTTCAAATAAAGGGATCTTTAATTTTTAATTACCAGAAGAATAAAGTAGGAAGTTTAATTTTTACTTGAAAATAAATATAGGTAAAGCTTAAAAGATAGTTGTAGTTCCTTTCTTTGCTATTAGGTTGACTGGTCTGAATATTGGGTTCATTTCTGAAGAAATTTCACAGGACAATTTAGTTCCTTAGAGTGACTGGTATAAATCTAATCTTATAAGGCTCATCTCTCTGGACTAGACTTTTTAACACTATGTCTTTCTTGCTTTTTGAGTTATTCTTATTTTGGGATTGACTTCTTGTCAGTCTAGGAGATCAGGAACCCACAAAAGGATCTAAAGCCTTCATGCCCCCCCAAAAATATAGCATTGAAAATAAGGGGGAAAGTCATTATAATACAAATATATGACCAACCTCGGAACAAGAATGAAAAATCCTTAGGTGCCAAAAACAAAAGAATTTAAATTTAGCAGTGGGTAGGACTAAAACTAAAACTGCTCTCAGGCATTTCAGAATTAGATATAGAGGCCTAAATGATTGTGGGCTGAGGTATAATAACCATATGGAAAGTCGTACATGCGAAGTAGGACTGATATAGAATTGGAAGGTTATGAAGGACCAGAGAGTAAGCCCATCAGTGTGGGGAAGTGTCAAGGAGCTTCCTGTATCCTTTGGGCAATGGTTGGGAAAAAGTCCCACCTGGGAGAAATTGAAATCCTAGACCTGTGCAACATGGAGGTGAGGTCACTGTTCAATTGACTATAATGGTGAGGACACTGAGCTAAGGAGTTAGCAGCAACATCTGGTCTGAAATCAGTGAAACCCTTAAAGTCTTGACAGAGGTAAGTGTGAAACTGCCTCAAAGGGAGGAATCTTACAACCTAGGGTATCCCATAGAAAATGTCTACAGAAGATGAATTCATGTTTAAAAAAATTACAGACTTCCCAAGAAAATGAACTTCTTTGAGGCAATGTGTTCAGATGTAATATGTGGGGAAATATACAGCCTAGGAACTAGAAATACTAAACCAATCAGAAAGAGGCTTTAAAATAAATACATGTTTAAAAAGGTAAAGGAATGAATAGAAACTGTAAGTTAAATATATAAATACATATTAAATGTATATTGAATTTAAATTTGATTTAATATATATTTAAATTAAATATATAAATTTAATTTATATTTATATAGTTATTTAAAATAACCATACATATTTATACTATATAAATTAATTCTATGTATTTATTAAATTAAATATATTAATATATAACCTATTAAATCAAATATATTGATTTAATATTTTAAATATATTCTTTGAAAAGGAAGCAAATGAAAATGAAGAGAGAATTAGTACATTTGGAAGATAGATACAGAAGAAATCACACCAGAGATAGGTAAAGAGATTGGAAAGGTAAAAAAGAAGTTGGGAGACATAGTGGATAGGGTGAGAAGGTGCAATTTATATCTAATGAAAGTTCCAGGAGGACAGACTAGAGATAATGAGGAAGAAGCAATATTTGAAGAGGCATATTTTCAAAATTAAGGGTATCTATGCATCATTATATTGAAGGATCACAAAGAATCCTAAGCAGAAAAATTAAATACATCTATATGCAGACCTATCATAGTGAACCTGCACAGCATCACAGATAGTAAATATCTTAAAAATTGCCAGAAAGAAAATGTCTATTTACCTACAAAAGACATATAATTAGACTGGATAATTTCTTGTCAGCAACAATAGATGCCTTAGATAATGAAATAATGTCTTGGCAAAATGTTGAAAGAAAATATTTTCTGGGGCACCTGGATGGCTCAGTGGGTTAAAGCCTCTGCCTTCAGCTCAGGTCATGATATCAGGGTCCTGGAATCGAGTCCCACATCGGGCTCTCTGCTCAATGGAGAGCCTGCTCCCCCACCCCTGCCTCTCTGCCTACTTGTGATCTCTATCTCTGTGTCAAATAAATAAATAAAATCTTTAAAAAAAAGAAAATATTTTCCAACCTAGAATTCTATGTTTAAATGAACTTTGAGGGTGAAATAAATATATTTGTAGATATTCAGAGACTGTGAGAGTTCTTATTCACATTGTCTCAATATGTGATTTACTAAAGAATTTTGAAAGAAGTAAAATGAAACCAAAAAGATGTATCAAAATGCAAGAAGAAATGGTGAGCAAAGAAGTTGGTAAAATATTGGTAAATATAAATAAAAACAGGAGGTAAAAATTAATAACAGTGGTGGGTGCCTGGGTAGCTCAGTGGGTTAAAGCCTCTGCCTTCGGCTCAGGTCATGATCTCAGGGTCCTGGGATCGAGGCCTGCATCGGGCTCCCTGCTCAGCAGGGAGCCTGCTTCCCCCTCTCTCTGCCTGCCTCTCTGCCTCCTTGTGATCTCTCTCCCTCTGTGAAATAAATAAATAAAATCTTAAAAAAATTAATAACAATGGTAAGTAATTTTATAGGATTTGAAATAAAGTAAAAGTAAAATACTATTTAAAATAGGATGGGTAGGAAGATGAGAATTAAAGCATTCTTAGGTTGTTGTGTCTTTAGGGAGAAAAGTAGTGATCGATGAACTGTGTAAGTTTTGTAAATTCAAACATGAAATTTAAAATTTTAAGGACATGCTGAAAGAGTAGGTGTAGAGGGTATAACTTTCAAAGCAGCAGCACAGAAAAATGGAATTGTGAAAATTTAATCAGGACAGTGGAAGGTGGAAAAGAAGGAAAAAGGAAAGAAAAAGCATGATTAAGAAAAAACACAAAATAACATAACTGAAATAGTTCCAAATACAACAATAATTTCAATAAATATAAACGTGAAACTTTCAGGTATCAGTTTTAAAAATTAATCTAGTTATATGCTGTGATAAGAAACACTTAAGCAAATTTATATGGGAAGGTTCAAAATAAACGAATGGCAAAAAATATACCTGACTTCTCCTAAGGAAAAGTGGTATAACAATATTGATATGAGATAAAATATGAAGCAGAAACTGTAAATAAAGATAAAGAAAACAATATAGAATAAAAAAAGTGACATTCTACCCAGAATATAATAACAACCGGGAATTTATACACCTAATAATATAGCCTCAAAATATAAATAACCTGGTAGATTTATTTTTTTATTTAAAGATTTTATTTATTTATTTGTCAGAGAGAGTGTGTGTGTGTGTGTGTACACAAGCAGGGGGAACATCAGGCAGAGGGAGAGAGAGAGAAGGCAGACTTCATCCCAGGACCCTGGGATCATGACCCAATCCAAAGGCAGACGCTTAAGGGACTGAGCCACCTAGGCGTCTCAACCCAGTAGATTTTTTTTTTTTTTTCACAGAGGGAGAGAGATCACAAGGAGGCAGAGAGGCAGGCAGAGAGAGAGAGGGGGAAGCAGGCTCC
>LNAC01000485.1:926645-1105230 GCA_002007465.1 Ailurus styani
GCCCGATGCGGGCCTCGATCCCAGGACCCTGAGATCATGACCTGAGCCGAAAGCAGAGGCTTTAACCCACTGAGCCACCCAGGCGCCCTCAACCCACTAGATTTAAAAGGAGCAATCATAGCACACTCCTTTCTTAAAGTAATAGAACAAGGAGACAAAAAGTTATTAAATAGGCAAGCACACATATATTAATGAAAACCAGTGATAAAAAACAATCTTAAAAGAAGCCAAAGGGATAAGAAAAAAGACACATTATATGCAGAGGAACAAAGCAAGTATAACAACAGATTTCTCTTCAGAAAATGTATTATCCAAAAGACAATAAAAAGAAAAGACCTGTAAACCTAGAGTTCTATGCACAGGGCGCCTGGGCGGCTCAGTGGGTTAAAGCCTCTGCTTTCAGCTCAGGTCATGATCTCAGGGTCCTGGGATCGAGGCCCACATTGGGCTCTCTGCTCATCAGGGAGCCTGCTTCCTCCTCTCTCTCTGTCTGCCTCTCTGCCTACTTGTATCTCTCTCTCTGTGTCAAATAAATAAATAAAAAATCTTTAGAGTTCTATGCACAGTGAATATATCTTTTAAAAATAGACAAAATAAAGATCAAAACAGAAGCCGAGAGAATTCATCACCACCAGACCTGCACAATGAAAAATAATGAAGTTCTTCAGACAAAAAAATAATAATACAGAGGGAAATTTAGATCTAAATAAAGGAAAGCACCAGAAATAGTAAATGTACAGATAAAATAAAATAAATTTTCTCTATTTTAATCTCTTTTAAAAGAAAAATAATAAAAATGAGAACTTTGTAGTTTATATAGAAGTGAAGTGAATGACAACAAGAGCACAAAGGCAAGAGAGGACATGGAGATACACCATTACGAAGTTCTTACACTATATGCACAAAGTGGCATAACATCACTTGGATGTAGACTATAATAAATCAAAGTTGTATATTATACATCCTATAGCAACCCCTAAAAAAGCATAACCAATAAGTCAATGGTAGAGGTAAATGGAATTATTTTTTTAAATAGTCAATCCAAGAGAAGGCAGGACAAGAGGAAAGGGAACATAAAGAACAAATGAGTCAAACAAAAAATAGCAAAATAACAAATTGAAGCTCTATCATATAGTTATAGTTAATTACATTAAAATAAACAGTATGAACACCCCAATAAAAAGCAGAGATTATCATATTGGATAAAAAAGTAAGATAAAAGTAAAGGTTTTATTTACCTTATAAATCTAAAAAGACCCGCTAAAAAAGACCATCTAAAAATGACCCACTTTAAGGGCGCCTGGGTGGTTCAGTCAGTTAAGCGTCTGCCTTAGCTTCTGTCATTATCCTGGGGTCCTGGGATGGAGCTCCACATCGGGCTCCTTGCTCAGCGGGAGGGTCCCCCTCCCACTTGTGCTCTCTCTCAAATAATAAGTAAAACCTTTAAAAAAATAAAAGAGACCCACTTTAAATTTAAAGATACAACATGAAAAGATGGAAAATATATAACATATTAAAGAAAGCAGGAGCAGCTATATTTATATCATCAAAGTAGATTTCAGAGCAGGGAATAAAGAATAATATTATATTATTTACAGCTGTCCAAGAAAACATGTCAATCCTATATGTGTAGACAATGTATAATAAAGCTTCAAAGTGCATGAAAACTATTAAATTCAGAAGAAAAAGACAAATTCACATTATGTTTGAGGACTTCATCATCCCTTTCTCAACAGTTGATAGGAAAACTAGGCAAATCAGTAAGAGTATAGAATATATTAACACTATCAACCAACTTGAGCTAACTGATGTCTACAAAACACTCTACCTAACAGTGGCATAATACATATTATTTCCAAGTACACATAGGACATTTACCAAGATAAACTATATCGTGGTCATAAAACAAGTCTCAATAAGTTCAAAAGAATCTAATGGAGAAAAGTAAACTAAAATAGATGGAAGGAAATTCTGTATGTCATCAATTCCTAGATACCCACTTTTGCATATTTTAACATCTCTGAAATTGGGATGCACATTCCAAAATGAATTATACATCATGATTTCATCGGTAAATACTTTCTTTCCTTAGTGGCACTTGAAATAATGTTGTGTTTAACAATTTGCAGCATTTTATTTTATTTTATTTTTAAAGATTTTATTTTTAAAAAATCTCCACACCAAACATAGGACTTGAACTCACAACCCCAAGATCGTGTTGCATGCTCTCCTGACTGAGCGAGCCTGGCACCCCTACAGCATTTTAGATTCAATAAAATATGAAAATAAAATTGAATAATTAATTTGTTTTTATCAGGCTCCCTGCTCGGTGGGGAGCCTGCTTCTCCCTCTCCCTCTGCCATTCTCTTCACTTGTGCTCTCTGGCCCTGTCAAATGAATAAATAAAATCTTTTTTAAAAATAGATTTACACAATAGAGAAACCTCTAGCTATACTGACCAGAAAAAACAAAGCTACAAGAAAAAACAAAGCTACAAACAAACAGTTGTAGAAAAGAAAGAGTATAAAACTTATAATAACCATTTTTAAAACTACAAGAGAGTATTATAATTTAATTTGTACACATTTCTAAAATTATCCAAAGCCAAACTATTTATTGTTCATAGTTACATGTATAGGAATCTACTCTGGAATGGAAAGATACATAGCTAATTAATGATAATAGTTTTCTCTAGGCAAGGATGAAAGAGAATATGACCAGAAAGAATAAAAAAGGGGAGATTTAAACCTCACCCCCAATGTTCTATTTATTTCATTATTTTATTCATATTTTATATGAAACCAAACCAATGCAAATAACGTATGAGACAATAGGAAAAATTTGAACAAAATATTTGATAATATTTTTAAATCATTATTAATGTGTTATATCATGTTTATTTTCTTGTTTTAAAAAGTCCTTACCTTTTAAAGATACACATTGATTATCTATAGGTGAAATGATATCTCAAATATTGGCTTTAAAATAGAGCAGTAGAGTTGGGAGTAACATAGTATATACATGAAAGAATGTTGGCCATGTGGTGATAAATGTTAAAACTGGATAATAGATACAGGGAGGTTCATTGTACTCTCCTATCTGCTTTTGACATTTTAAAACTTCCATAATAAAAAACTTTAAAACATGAAAATATTTGAAGCAAAAAAATATATATTTGAAGCAGAGATGGTAAAATATAAGTCTGAAAATGTGTAATTCTAGGTATTGGATATACTGGTATTTACTATGGTGTTCTATGTATTTTTCCAATTTTTCTGTCTAGAAAAAGTAAAAGGTAAGTTTAAAACACTACAGTGTACAGGTAATACATGAACTAATTATTAAAAAATGAATAGAGTTTTGTCAAATTAGCTAAGTGTGTATAAGCCTACAGCTGTTTTAGCACAGGTACAAAGATAAGACATTGCGTGGAAATCTCAAGGAACCACCAACTGTTGAAGTGTTACTAGAGTTAAGTATAAAGTGTAAGGCAACAAGTAGTCTAATGACTGAAGAACTGTTAAAGATCGACGTTTAAGGAAAATAACTCTAGAGTCAAAGACACCAATGAATGATGATAAAGGCCAGGAATAGAGTAGTGGTAATAAAGAAAAAGAGAAGAGGAAGAGATGAGAGAAAAATTTGAAAATACAATCAATCATATCTAGGTATTGATTAAAACTGGAAATAAGAAGAGTCAAGGATGCCTCATTTACCTACTCCTTGTCTTAATTTAATGGACTTGGTATTCTAGTTGGGGTAGGCAATTGCGTTAGTTTGCCAGAACTGCCACAAAATGCCACAAACTGGGTAGCTTAAACAAAAGAAATTTTTTTTTCACAGTTTGAAGGCAACAAGTCCAAGATCAAGGTGTCTGGCCTTCTCCTGAGGCCTCACACCATGGCTTTTAGGTGGCCATTTTTTGTGCTGTGTCCTCACCTGTTTGTTTCTCTGTGTGTACACATCCCTGGTGTCACTGTTTATCCAAATTTTCTCATAAGGATATTGGTCAGATTAGATTAGGGCCCACAATAACAGCTTCATTTTAACTTAATCACCTCTTTAAAGTCCCTATTTTCTTTATACAGTCATATTGTAAGGGACTGGGGGTTAAAGAATCAAAATATAAATTTTGGTATAATACAATTCAGCTCATAGCAGCAATGTCATTAAGAGATTTTTATTATGAAAAATTTCGCATATATACAGAAGTGAACAGAATAGCACAATGAACCCTCATTTTAAAATAATAGGTTTTATTTTTATATAGGTATGGCAATTCCATCAGATCAGAAGACAACTGCCATTGAAAAAGATAGTCATATTCACAGATCTGAAGAGCAGGGGACACACAATGCCATGGGAAGCACCAAGGTCAGTCAGGAGGCAGAGTGACAGGAAAACAAGGGCATGAGCCTTTTTTGTGGCTTCTGTGGGAACAAGGAAGCAAGGCAGATGAGCAGATTTAGGATTAACTAGTTTCAATAATTTCAGCAGACTCTGGGGTGTAAAGACTGACCCTAGTTGTCTGGTCCCTGTCCCAGGGTGATTAGGATAGGGAATTAGTAGCTTAGAGTATGAGAGGTGATTAGGTGATTGGGGTGTGGGCTCTGGGTTGGTTGGTTTGCATATGAAAGGTGAGGCTCCAAGGCAAGTTGTTTACTGTCTCTAAGAATTGGCTAGCCCTGGGAAAGGCAATCTGTCCGGGGTCTGCAAAGCCCCAGATATCAAAGCATCAGAAATACATGATTAAGATAAATACTGCATGATCTCACTTATATACAGAACTTTAAAAAGTCAGACTCATACAGGCAGAGAGTAAATTGTGTTTACCAGGGATAGGGACGTGGGGGATATGGGGAGATGTCGGTCAAAGGGTATAATGTTTTATTTATGGAGGATGAATAAGTCTAAAGATCTAACATACAGCATAATAACTCATTAATACTATATTGAATACTGGAAATACACTAAGAGTAGATTTCAGGTGCCCATCAGGTATGTGAGGAGACGATACATTAATTATATAGTAATCACTCATATTACTGTGTATATGTATATCAAATCATTATATTACAAACCTTACATATATAAATTTTATTTAAATATAAAATAAGGTATTAAAAAATGGAAACTGAAAAAAAATTATAGACTAGCTAAGGGTGGAGAGTAAATATTGTCAGGATATATACCTGACAAAAGACTGGTGTGCAAGACATAATGAACTGCTAATATGCATAATTAAAAATGTAAACTAACACATTTAAACATGAACAAAAGATTTTAGCAGATGATTTATGAAACAGATTTATGAATAGCCAGAAAGGATACGAAAATGTATTCAGCATTATTAGTCATCCAGAAAATTCAAATTAGTACCACAATAAGATACTACCACATGTCCACCAGAATGGCTAATATTCAAAATCTGATAATAGCAAATGTTTGTGAGGATGTGGAGCAGCTGGAAGTCTTACACACCAGCAGTGTGAATGTAAAATGATGCAACCACATTGCACAAATTTCAGGCTGGCAGTTATAAAGCAAAACGTATAACTATCTTTGGACCCAGAAATTTCACTCCAAGAGAGATAAAAGCCCTATATTCACAAAATGCTTATAAAAATGTTAATAGTAAATTTACTTACAATAGACCAAACTGGAAATAGCCCAGTTTTTCATCAGTGGGAGAATGGATAAACACACTGTGGTATATTCATGCAGTGGAATACTGTTCCTCAATAAAAAGGAACCAACTACTGACACATGTAACAGGATAGATGAAACTCTAAAATATCATGAAGATTAAAGAACACCCATTGCTCATCACAAGTGCCCTCTTTAATACCCATCACCCATCTAGCCCATCCCCTACTCACCTCCCTCCATCAACCCTCAGTTTGTTCTCTATCATTAAGAGTGTCTTATGGTTTGTTTCCCTCTCTCCATTTCCCCCCTCCAATATGTTAATCTGTTTTACTTCTTAAATTCCACATATGAGTGAGATCATAAGGTATTTGTCTTTCTCTGACTAACTTATTTCATTTAGCATAATATACTCTAGCTCCATCCATGTCATTGCAAATGGCAGTATTTCATCCTTTTTTTTTAATTTGCCCCAGGAGTACAGGTCTGTTAATCAAGTCTTACACATTTCACAGCACTCACTATAGCACACACCCTTCCCAATGTCCATAACCCATCCACCCTATCCCTGTCCTCCCACCCCCCAGTAACCCTCAATTTGTTTTGTGAGATTAAGAGTCTCTTATGGTTTGTCTCCTTCCCGATCCCATCTTGTTTCATTTTTTCCCTCCCTACCCCCCACAACCCCCCACCATGCCCCTCAAATTCCTCATATCAGAAAGATCATATGATAATTGTCTTTCTCTGATTGACTTATTTCACTTAGCATGATACCCTCTAGTTCCATCCATGTCGTTGCTAATGGCAAGATTTTGTTTCTTTTGATGGCTTCATAGTATTCCATTGTATATATATACCACATCTTCTTTATCTGTTCATCTATTGATGGACATCTAGGTTCTTCCCATAGTTTGGCTATTGTGGACATTGCTGTTATAAACATTCGGGTGAACGTGCCCCTGCGGATCAGTACATTTGTATCTTTAGGGTAAATACCCAGTAGTGTAATTGCTGGATCGTAGGGTAGCTCTACTTTCAACATTTTGAGGAACCTCCATACTGTTTTCCAGAGTGGCTACACCAGCTTGCATTCCCACCAACAGCATAACAGGGTTCCCTTTTCTCTACATCCTCACCAACTTCTGTTATTCTGTAATTGATTTTAGACATTCCTACAGATATCAGGTGATATCGCATTATAGTTTTAATATCTAATTCCCTGACAATTAGTGATACTGAGCATTTTTTCATGTCTGTTAGCCATCTCTATGTCTTCTTTGGGAAAAGGTCTATTCATGTCTTTTGCCCATTTTTTAATTGGATTATTCACTTTATGGATGTTGAGTTGTGTAAGTTATTTATATATTTTGGATACTAACTTTATCAGACATGTCATTTGCAAATCTCTTTTCCCATTCCATAGGTTGCCTTTTAATTTTGTTGGTTCTTTCCTTCATGGTGTAGAAGCCTTTTATTTTGACACAGTCCCAATAGTTTATTTTTGCTTTTGTTTCCCTTGCTTCCAGCAGTGTGTCTAGTAAGAAGTTGCTACAGCTGGGGTCTAAGAGGTTACTGCCTGTGTTCTTCTCTAGGATTTTTATGGTTTCAGATCACATTTAGATCTTTAATCCATTTTGAGTTTATTTTTGTGTATGGTGTAAGAAAGTAGTCCAGTTTCATTCTTTTGCATGTTCCTTGTCCAGTTTCCCCAACACTATTTGTTGTAGAGACTCTCTTTTTCCCAGTGGATATTCTTTCCTGCTTTTTTGAAGATTAATTGACCATATAGTTATGGGTTCATGTCTGGGTTTTCTATTTTGTTCCATTGATCTATATGTTTATTTTTGTGCTCATACCATACTATTTTGATCACTAAAGCTTTGTAATATAACTTGAGGTCTGGAATTGTGTGCCTCCAGCTTTGTTTTTCTTTTTCAAGGTTGCTTTGTCTATCTGAAGTCTTTTGTGGTTCCATACTAATTTGGGAATTGTTTGTTCTAGCTCTGTGAAAAATGCTGTTGGTATTTTGATATGGATTGCATTAAATCTGTCAATTGCTTTGGGTAGTATAGACATTTTAACAATATTTGTTCTTCCAATCCATGAGCGTGGAATATCTTCCCATTTCTTTGTGTCATCTTCAATTTCTTTCTTAGCATATAGTTTTTCATAATATTCTCTTATAATTGTATTTCTGTGGTATTGGTTTTCATTTCTCCTCTCTTGTTTATGATTTTATTTGGGTCCTTTCTCTTTTCTTTTTGATAAATCTGGCTAGAAGTTTATTAATTTTTTTCAATAAACCAACTCCTGGTTTCATTGATCTGTTCTATTATTTTTTTCAGATTCTGTATCATTTATTTCTGCTCTAATCTTTATTATGTCCCTCCTTCTCTGGCTTTAGGCTTAATTTGTTGTTTTTGTTTTCTAGCTTTAGGTGTAAGTCTCAGTTGTTTATTTGAGATTTTTCTTGGTACTTGAGGTAGGCCTGTATTGCTGTAAGTTCCCTCTTACCATTGTGTTTTCATTTTCATTTGTTTCCCTGTATTTTTAAATTTTTCTGATTGCCCTGGTTGACCCATTCATTGTTTAGTAGCATGTTATTTAACATCCATGTATTTGTGGTCTTTCCAAATTTTTCTTTTGGTCGACTTCTTGTTTCATAATGTTGTGGTCAGAAAAGGTGCATGGTGTGATGTCAATCTTTTTCTATTTTTTGAGGCCTGATTTGTGACCTAATATGTGATCTATTATGAAGAATGACACATGCGCACTTGAACAGAATGTATATTCTGTTGTTTTAGTATGGAATGTTCTGAATGTATCTGTTAAGTCCAGTGTGTCATTCTAAGCCACTGTTTCCTTGTTGATTTTCTATTTAGATGATCTGTCCATTGATGTAAGTGGGGTATTAAAGTCCCCTACTATAATCATATTATTATCAATTAGCTTCTTTATTATTAATTGTTTTACATACTTGGGTGCTCTCATGTTGGGTGCATAAATATTTAGAATTGTTGTGTCTTCTTGTTGTATTGTCCCCTTTATTATGTATGCTGCCCTTCTTCATTTCTCGTTACAGTCTTTGGTTTAAAGTCTAGTTTTTCCAAGATCCATATTGCTACTCTGACTTTCTTTTGATATCCATTTGCATGATAAATATTTCTCCATACCTTCACTTTCACATTTGCATGATAAATATTTCTCCATACCTTCACTTTCAATCTGCAGCTATCTTTAGGGCTAAAATGAGTCTCTTCTAGACAGCATACAGGTGGGTCTTATTTCTTTTTATATTCTGACACCTTGTATCTTTTGATTAGAGCATTTAGTTCATTTATATTCAGAATAATTATTGACAGATACATATTTAGTGCCATTTTATTACTTGTTTTTCTCGTTGTTCCTGGAGATTTTCTCTGTTCCTTTCTTGTCTTTGTCACTTTTGGTCTTTCCTTTCCACTCAGAGTTCCCTTTAATATTCTTGAAGGGCTAGTTTAGCGCTCACAAACTCCTTTAGTTTTTGTCTGGGAAACTATTTCTCCTCTTCTGAATGATAGCCTTGCTGAATAGAGTAGTCTTGGCTGCAGATTTTTCCCATTCAGTACTTTGAATATATTATGCCACTCCCTTCTGTTTTGCCAAGTTTCTGTTGAGAAATCTCCAGCTAGCCTTGTGTGTTTTCCCTTTTAAGTTAAGGACTTCTTTTGTCTTGCTGCTTTTAAGATTTTTGCTGTATCACTATATTTTGCCAACTTAATTACAATATATCTTAGTGTTGGCCTGCTTCTGTTGATTTTGATGGGTGTTCTTGTGCTTCCTGGATCTGGATGTCTGTTTCCTTCCCCAGATTAAGGAAGTTTTCAGCTATTCTTGAAGTAAATTATCTTCCCCATTTTTCTCTCTCTTCTTCTTCTGGGACTCCTATGATACAAATCTTATTATGTTTGATGGAGTCACTGAGTTCCCTAAGTCTGTTCTCTTGTTGCATGATTCTTCTTTCTCTCTCCTTTTCAGCTTCATTATTTTCTATTATTTTGTCTTCTAGATCACTAATTCATTCCTCTGTTTCTTCCAACCTAATGCTCACTGCATCAAGCCTATTTTAAATCTTGTTTTATTCTTCCTCTCAGTTTGGTTCTTTTTTAACTGTTTTTTTTCTCTGTGGTAAGGGTATCACTGATGTCTTCTAGTCTTTTCTCAAGCCCAGTGTGTATCCTTATGATTGTTGCATTAAATTTTCCATCAGTCATGTTACTTATATCTGTTTCACTTAGATCTCTGGCCATGGCCTTATCTTGTTCCACCATTTGGGGTAGATCCCTCCATTTTGGCATTTTGTCTAAGTTTCTGCCTTCTGTACATTACAAAAGCCAGTCATGTCTCCTGCTCCATCTTTGATGTGGCTTCTTCTCTCCCTTTAGTTGTGGAGTTTGTTATGTCAGTCTTCCGGTCTATTTATGGGGTGTTTAGGATGATTCCATGGTTATCTAGTTGTGTTCATGGAACAAAATATGCCTAGGGTCCCCCTACTCTGCTGCCATCTTCTTTCTCCTTTCTGGAATGTATGTCTTGGCAGGACTTACAGAAACTTTCCTGGTTTATTAATTATTAACTTCTAGTTAATAACATTCTGGTTTCTGATAATTTAAGCCCTTCTGGGGCACAATGTCAGTTCAGCTAGGGAATGTGCTCCCCTCACATGTGCCTTCCAATTCAGGCTCTCAGATGCCTTTTTTTGGCACCAAATAAGATGATTATGTGGTATTTCCTTCATTCTATTGATGTGATGTATTATATTTACTGATCTTCTTTGTTGAACTATCCTTCCATTTCTTGGCTAGATCGTACTTGTTCATGGTGTATAATTTTTTTAGAAGTTATTTAAATTGGTTTGCTAGGATTTTGTTAAGTATTAGGCATCTATATTATTAAGAGATGTTAGTGTATCATTTCCTTTTGTAGTGATTTTTTTATCTGACCTTGGTATCAGGGTAATACTTCCCTCATAAAATGAGTTAGGAAGTATTCTCTCATCTTCTATTTTTGGAAGATTTTTGAGATGGATTGGCATTAATTCTTTAAATATTTCATAGAATTCACCATTGAAGCCATCTAATGTTGGCCTTCTGTTGTTTGGGAGATTTTTGAATACTCATTCAATCTCTTGTTATAGATCTGTGGAGGTTTTCTATTTCTTCTTGAGTGAGTTTAAGTAATTTATTTCTTGGAATTTCTCTATTTCATCTAGGTTATCTAATTGTTAGCATATGACTGTTTATAGTATTCTATTATAATACTTTCTATTTCTGTAATGAATCCCATTTTCATTTCTGATGTTAATTATTTGTGTTTTCTCTCTTCTTTAGGGATTCAGTCTAGGTAAAGATGAACAATTCTGTTGATCTTTCAAATGATGAACTTTTGGTTTCATAGATTCTATTATTTTTCTATTCTCCATTTCATTTATATATGCTTTAAGCATCATTATTTCCTTCTCTTAACTTTGAGTTTAGTTTTCTATGTTTCTCATTCCTCAAAGTATAATGTTAGGTAGTTGAATTGTGATCTTTTTTAATTCTACTATTTCAGCTGTAAGTTTCCCTCTGACAGCATTTTCACTGCATTCCATAAGATTTATGTTGCATTTTTGTTTTCACTCATCTCCAGGTATTTTTAATTTCCTTTTTGATTTCTTTCTCGACCTATTAGTTGCTTAAGAGTGTATTACCTAAAGAAATCCACATTTAATGCAGGTTTTCTCTGCAGCTACTGCCCATTTTCAAGTCAGGTGTTAGAGCCATAATGGTGGGCAACCCAGACTATACACACATAAACACACACACACACCTGTAGTTTTTAACTTCCACATATTTGTGTGTTCTTCCGTTTTCTTTCAATTATTGTAGTTTCATTCCATTGTGGTCATAGAAGATACTTTGTAAGTGTTGGAAAGGATATAAAGAAAAGGAAATCTTGTGTGCTATTGGTGGAATGTAAATTATACATTGATATGGCCATTTGAAAAACAGTATGCAGGTCCTTTAATAAATTGAACATAGATCAACCTACCATATGCTCCAGAAACCCTAATTCTGGTATATATCCAAAGGGAATAAAAATAGTATCACAGATGTATCTGTACTACCATATTCATTGCAGGATTATCACAGCAGCCTATAATGGTAACAACTGTCTTGTCCATCAGCTGATGAATGGATAAAAAATACGATCTCTCTATCCATCTCTATATAATGGAATAGCATTCAGCCATGAAGTAGAAGGAAATTTTACCATTCTGACAATGCAGATAAGCCTGGAGGACATTGTGCTAAGTGAAATAATCCATACATAGAAACACAAAGATAGTATGATCTTACTTATATGCAGAATCTAAACAAGTAGAACTCAGAAAACCTGAGAGATCAGGGGTTGCCAAGAGCTGAGGATTGTGTGAAATGGAGAGAAGTTGGTCAATAGTTACAAGCTTTAAGTTATAAGATGATTAAGTTCTAGGGAATCTAATGTACAGCGCAATGGCTATAGTTTATAATACTATATTTAATACTTTAAATTTGCTAAGAGTAGACTTTAGGTGTTACAACAAAAAAGGTAGCTGTGAGGAAATGAATGTTAATTAGCTTGATTGTGGTAATAATTTCACAGTGTATACATATATCAAACTATCATATTGTACACTGTAAATACATACAAATTTTGTCAATTATGCCTCAATAAACCTGAAAAAATGAAAACAAACAAACAAGATACTTTATGTAATTTCAATCTTTATAAATTTATTGAGGCATATTGTGTGGCCTGATACATGGTTTATCCTGGAGATGTTTCTTGTGTTGTTTTTTTTTTTTTTTTGATAAGAATGTGTATTCCCTCATTGTTCGGTAAAGTTTTCCATATATGTTCTCATTGTTTTGTAGTGTTGTTTGCACCTGTCTTATTCATCTTCTCTGTAGATATTCATCCATTATTCAAAGTGCTATACTGAAGGCACCCACTATTATTGTAGAACTGTCTGTTTCTTCCTTCAGTTCTGTAAAAGTTCTTTTCCTCATACTTTGGGACTCTGTTTTTAGGTGCATTTTAATTTATAGTTGTTATATCTTTTTGATATATTGACTTTTATCAACATATAATGTTCTCCCTTTTCTCTTGTAACAGTTTTTTTTATTTTAATTTTATTTTGATATGGCCACTTCAACTCCCTTTAGCTTACTATTTGCATAAAATAGCTTTTTCTGTTCCTTTACTTTCAATTTATTTGTGTCCTAGAAGCTAAATTGAGTCTCTTATAGGCAGCATCTGTTTGCCTGTTTTTTTCCACTTGCCAGCCTCTGCATTTGTAGAATTTAATCCACTTATATTTAATGTAATTAGTGACACAAAAGGACATGTTTCTGCCATTTGTTGTTTTCAGTTTCTCTTATACTTTTTTGCCCATCATTTCCTCTATTACTGCCTTCTTTTAACCCATCCCCCAATCCCTTCCCCTCTGAATCCCTCAGTTTGTTTCTTGGAGTCCATAGTCTCTCATGGTTCATCTCTCCCTCTGATGTCCCCCCCCTTCATTTTTCCCTTCCTTTTCCTAATATCCTCCATGTTATTCCTTATGTTCCTCAAATAAGTGAAACCATATGATAATTGACTTGCTCTGCTTGACTTATTTCACTTAGCATAATCTCCTCCAGTCACATCCATGTTGATGCAAAAGCTGGGGATTCATCCTTTCTGATGGCTGAGTAATATTCCATTGTATATATGGTCCACATCTTCTTTATCTATTTGTCTATTGAAAGGCATCTCAACTCTCCACATTTTGGCTACTGTGGACATTGCTACTATGAACATTGGGGTGCATATGGCCCTTCTTTTCACTACATCTGTATCTTTGGGGTAAATACCCAGTAGTGCAATTGATGGGTCATAGGGTAGCTCTATTTTTAATTTTTTGAGGAACTTCCACACTGGTTTCCAAAATGACTGCACCAATTGCATTCCCACCAACAGTGTCAGAGGGTTCCCCTTTCTCCACAACTTCTCCAACATTCGTTGTTTCTTGCCTTGTCGATTTCTGCCATTCTAACTGGTGTAAGGTGGTATCTCAGTGTGGTTTTGATTTGAATTTCCCTGATGGCTAATGATGATGAACACATTTTCATGTGTCTGTTAGCCATTTGCGTGTCTTCTTAGGAGAAGTGTCTGCTCATATCTTCTGTCCATTTTTTGACTTTATTATTTGTTTTTTGGATATTGAGTTTGAGAAGTTCTTTATAGATCTTGGATATTAGCCCTTTGTCTGTAGTGTCATTTGCAAATATCTTCTGCCATTCTGTGGGTTGCCTCTTTGTTTTGTTGACGGTTTCCTTTGCTGTGTAGAAGCTTTTTATCTTGAAAGTCCCAAAAGTTCATTTTCGCTTTTGTTTCCCTTGCCTTTGGAGATGTGTCTTGAAAGAAGTTGCTGTGGCCAATGTTGAAGAGGTTACTGACTATGTTCTCTAGGGTTTTGATTACTTATCTCACTTTGAGGTCTTATATCCATTTTGAGGTCTTTTCTGCATATGCATCCTACCCTGAGTGTGCGCTTGGCTTTCTGAATTTCACAAGATACAGGAATGCTTTTGAATTCACCAATTTCCCAACAAAACTTTGTCCCTGGCTTTTTCCTCTCTGGCCTTAGGGTGTTTATGTCTCAACTGTAATCATCTGCCCCATGTGTCTGTGGGTTGTTTGTCTACCATATAATGTTTTCCAGCAAGGACTACTGCTATTTTTTTTTTTTTTTTTTTTTTTTTTTTTAAATTTTTTTTTTTTTTTTTTACTGGTGCTATGACTGAAGAGCACATTTTTTAGGAATGACAATGGAACTACATTTAAATAAAATCAATTTATTTCGTAAGAAACAAGATGGACTGTAAAGAAAGAACAATGCCTTTTTAAAAAAAAGTTTCCTATCTTAATTTCACACTACAACCACTNTATTAAAGCCTGCTTGAGTTCTAGATTAGGTGAAACAGAGACAGGAGTCTTGTATCAGTCTTTCAGAAATCTTCCAGATATGTTAGAACAGACCTACACAATAATTTGTGAATAATATCTGCTCTGCTTCCTTTAGAACCTTGGACCAGGGTCCCATACTAGAAATGCAGGTTGCCTTCCTCAAGAATGCTACCCTGCTGGGGAGAGGGTGGGACAAAGGCAAGTAAAAGTGTCACAGAGTTTTCCTAATATTTTAAGTGACCCTTTTCTTTTTTAAAATATTTTATTTATTTATTTATTTATGTATTTATTTATTTGAGAGAGATAAAACAGTTGGGTGTAAGGTCAGAGGGAGAGGGAAAAGCAGACTCCCTGCTGAGCAGGGAACCTGATGGGATGCACAATCCCAGGACCCTGGGCATTAAGGCAGATGCTTAACTTACTGAGCCACCCTAGCACCCTGCAGGTGACCTTTTTCTTGATTTGGCATTCACTTTGTTGCTGTAAACATTTGATTGTTTTCTAGATTTCTGACAAAGTAATTTTTTTAAGTTATTTATTTATTTATTTATTTACTTATTTATTTACTTATTTACTTATTTATTTGACACAGAGAGGGAGAGAAATCACAAGTAAGCAGAGAGGCAGGCAGAGAGAAAGGAGGAAGCAGGCTCCCCGCTTAGCAGAGAGCCCAATGTAGGGCTCGATCCCAGGACCCTGAGATCATGACCTGAGCTGAAGGCAGAGGCTTTAACCCACTGAACCACCCAGGCATACCAAGACAAAGTAATTTATGACAAGTACTGCATATTTTTTAATGTTTCTGTGGGGGGAATGGAAGCTTTGAGCTGCCTATTCTGCCATTTTGCTCAACTCATAAAGTTTTGTTGTTTCTTGATATTGTTAGTGGCTGCTGGTAATAAATGGTGAGGTCTATTAATTCATAAAAGGCAGCAAAGTGGTCATAACCTAATTCTATCATTCCTTCTTCATTTAGTAGCTGAAATAGATTTATAAGGAGAAACTCCTAATTTATTATTTGGTTACTAATATGTACAGTTCATTGAGGAAAAGCAGGATAGATGCTTGATTCTTTCTCTTTATCAATTTTCAAAATAATAGGTTGGATCCCTAGAATTTTCCAAAGATCATCAATTAGTTTTTTGTTTGTTTTTGGCATTTTTCATAATGTTATGAACTCATGGATTTAAATACATTTGATGTGTTTCTTTCTATTGTAATTACCATGCTCATTACTGGTCATTCTATTTCATCTTCGGCTAGTAGGAAACTCTTAAAAATTGCTTATGAGTCCTTTTGATATGACTCTAATTGTTTGCAATAGCTTTTTACACTTGATCTTAGCCAAAAGGCTGAGAAGCAATTGCAGTAGCTTTTTGATATCTGGTTTGACTAAGTATATCCATGCTCATTGTGAACATTTTCTGTCCCAGACATGGAATCAGCTATTTCTCTACAGAGCTCTGGTATTTAAAGACTAAAGATTAGACATTAGTGGTGTTGATTGGTATCGGTCTAGTTATTATTTTTAGGCCTTTGCAGTGGACGGAGCTAGAAAATGTACTCAGCTGACTGGCTGGTTGCTTAGTTAAGACAAGTATTATTATCTCACCCACTGTAGGTAACTTTTTAATTCATTATATAAATGTATTTTTCCATTGTTTTATAACATAAGCAGATATGTGTGTATTTCAAAGAAAATAAGTCATGCTCCCCTATCTTATATAAGTGTTGTACTACCACTTTTGAGAGTAATTTGGCAATACCAAATATGTTATATCCTCTGACCTATGTGTTGGGTACACAAGGAGACATGCTCTAACATGTTTATTGGAGCTATTGTAAATGATGGGACAATGAAGATAAGGATATATGTATCTTTTCAAATTAGTGTTTTTGTATTCTTTAGATAAATATTCAGAAGTGGAACAGCTAGATCTATATGATAAATCTATTCTTAATTTTTTTTAAAAAACCCCCATGTTGTTTTCCTAGCAGCGATACTAATTTACATTTCCACCAAGAGTGTATGAGGGTTCTCTTCTCTCCACATCTTCTCCAATGGTTATCTCTTGTCTTTTTGATAATATCCATTCTAACAAGTGTGAGGTAATATCTTGTTGTGGTTTTGATTTGCATTTTCCTAATAATTAGTGGTGTTGAACTTGTGTCTATTGGCCATCTGTATGTCTTCTTTGGGAAAATCTCTATTCAGATCCTCTGCTTCTTTTAAATCAATTTTTTTATTGTTGAGATATATGAGCTCTTTCTGTATTTTAGATATTAATTCCTTATCAGATATATGCAAATATCTCCTCCCATTAAGTAGGTTGCCTTTTTGTTTTGATGATGGTTTCCTTTGCTGTGCAAAAACTTTTTAGTAGGATATAATCCCATTTATTTTTGTTTTTGCTTCCCTTGCCTTTGGAGTCAGATCCAGAAACACATCACTCAGACTGATGTCTTCGTGCCTTAGGAGCTTACTGCCTATGTTTTATTATAGGAATTTTATGATTTCAGGTCTTACATTCAAATCTTGAAAGCATTTTGAGTTAATATTTCTGTGTGGTGTAACTTAGCAGTCTAGTTTCATCTTTTCCATGTGGCTATCCAGGTTTCTCAGCACCATTTATTGAAACAGCTGTCCTTTCTCCAATGTATGCTCTTGGCTCCTTTGTCATAAATTAATTGTCTGTATATATGTGGGTTTCTTTCTGGGCTCTCAGTTCTCTTCCATTGATCTGTGTCTGTTTTTCTGCCAGTACCATGCTGTTTTGATTAGTATAAGCCTTGCAGTATAGTTTGAAATCTGTCAGTATGATACCTCCAGCTTTGTTATTCTCTCTAAAGATTGCCCTGGCTATTTAGGGTCTTTAGTTGTTCCATACAAATTTTAGAATTACTTGTTCTTGTTCTGTGGAAAATGCCATTAGAATTTTGATAGGGATTGCATTGAATCTATAGATTGCTTTGAGTAGTATGGACATTTTAACATTATTTTTTCCAGTCCATGAACACAGAATATCTTTCCATTTGTGTCATCTTCAGTTTCTTTCATAAGTGTTTTATAGTACAGGTCTTTCACTACCTTGGTTAAATTTATTTTTAGGTATTTTATTCCTTTTGGTGCAATTGTAAATGAGATTGCTTAATTAATTTCTCTCTCTGATAGGTATTAGTATATAGAAATACCACATATTTCTGTATATTGATTTAGTTTCCTGCATCTTTACTGAATTTGTTTTTTAGTTCTAACAGGTTTTTGTTTGGTTTGGTTTGGTTTGGCTTGGTTTGGTTTGGTGCAGACTTTAGGAATATATATTACATCATCTGCAAATGATGGCAGTTTTACTTCTTCCTTTCCAATTTGGATCCCTTTTTTTCTTGCCTTATTGCTGTGGTTAAGACCCCCAATACTCTATTGAAGAAAAATGGTGAGAGAGGATATCCTGTCTTGTTCCCGATCTTAGAGAAAATGCTTTCAATTTTTCACGCTTGAGTATGGCAATAACAGTATTACTGAGATCACAAAACATTAGAGGTAGATTTACACACTTTTTTAAAAAGTCTATTTTATACTTGCTAATGAGTGAAAAATACCCTGTTCTTTTCTAGCCTTGTAGCTCTTACACCAAGTTGGAGTTGGTGGGTGCAAGGAGGAAAGAGGCAAAGAAAATGGCTCCTCACCTCCCAAATGCTTCCATACATCCCTGCCCGTCATTTTTATCCATATAATAAAATGCTCAGAGTAGATTTTGTGAAGAAAAAAATCACCATGCTTACATACATACGTTTATAATGTGTTTTTTTCTTTACCTCACAACCTTAATGTGATCTTCTACTAAAATTTTCCTCCACTAAAACATAAATCTGTTCTCACCAGAAATTAGGGCAAAATGAATCATTAAAATAAGTTATTATTATAACATAAAATCATATATATACATATATCCTGTATCTTTGTTGTGCATTAGGCTTAAAAACATAATGTGTTTCATATGGTAATTTTAGTAGTATTCAAACTAAAAACGGAAGTATTCCAGTTCATAATTTTTCATCAGATTTTTAGAAAAACCTGAACTCTAGATATATTTTTATCTCCTAATTATTGCCTTTGAAATCTTGCTATTCACAAACAGTGACTGACAGTATCTCTTGTAGTGAGTTCTTGCCCATTTGTCATAATTATGAACATATAATCAGGATAGGTACTTACAGTCTCAAGTTACTAAAATAGAAAACAAAGCAGGATTTTTCAGAAGAATTTTTCAGATAAAAATTTATACCTTGCCAGTCCTTGATATCAACACTCAAACAAAGCATAGCAAATATTCTGACTTATTCCTGATGGTGTCAGTAATAGGACTTATTTTCCTGTAAGGTAGATGTGATTATTTAATTTTTAAAAATTGGAATAGCTTATAACTTATTTTTTGCATGCTATATTTTAGAACAAATAAGTCAGGAATGTTCATTATAACTTGAGTCATTATAATAGCTACTTATTGTTGTTCTAATTATGTATTTTTATCAGCTTGGGGGAAGGAGACCTATTTTAGAAAATAAAAAAGATTAAATCATTCTACAGTTCTCAGTTTAGTCCTTTTAACTGAGTTTTTCTCTTGGCTTTGACTAATTCCGTCCTTTTTCATGTGCAGTTATATTTTTTGTCCTTTTTGTTATCAAGCATTATTATAGAGGTTAAGTGAACTGAATATTGAATTAAACTCTTGTAATATTGCAGTGGTTTGAATTCTTGGAGAGTAATAAATGTATATTCAACTTCTTTATCTTCTCTTACAACTCAGTCTAATACTTTACCCCATAAGAAATTCTTATTTTTATTTTTTTTTAATTTCTTATTTCTTTATTTGACACACAGAGAGAGAGATCACAAGTAGGTAGAGAGGCAGGCAAACAGACTAAGGAGAAACAGGCTCCCTGCTGAGCAGAGAGCCCGATGTGGGACTTGATCCCAGGACCCTAAGATCATGACCTGAGCCGAAGGCAGAAGCTTAACCCACTGAGCCACCTAGGCGCCCCCATAAGAAATTTTTAGTAAGTCTCTGGGGATGTTTAATACAACTAAGAAAGTGGTGTGGGAATAGGGTGTTTCAAAAGCAGAAGTGGTGTATTAACCACATTGAAACTTTGTTGTTGAACCCCGCTTCAGCCCTAGCAGGGTTTTTTTTTTTTTTTGGAATTTTTTTTTTAATTTTATTTTTATTATTTACCCAAGGGGNAGGCTTACATCTTTCACAGCATTCACCAAAGCACAAACCCTCCCCAATGTCCATAACCCATCCACCCTATCCCTACCCTCCCACCCCCCAGTAACCCTCAGTTTGTTTTATGAGATTAGAAGTCTCTTATGGTTTATGCTAAGATAATAATGAGCACCAAGGCATGGGCGACGTGCTTGGAAGCAATTCAGCAACCCTTGGTAAAACTCTGAAACAGAGTTGCTGTCAGCTAGCAGAACTGACAACATGAGAGTCTTTTTCCAATATCTATTTTTTCTGATTCTGCCATGTGTCTGCAGCTCCCAGGGTAAAATATTTTTTTAACCAAATTCTTTAGCACAGTATCTAGACTATATATAGTAAGTGCTCAATAGTTATTTGCTGAATGGAAGAATGAATGAATGTCGTAATGTGTAGGGGAGAAATTATATTCTGCCTTAGGAACTAAATGTGTTAGATAAATTGTACATAAGTGATTAATTGACTTGATGATAGAAAACAATCAAGAATTGAAGGGATTTTTCATCTGAGTTCAGTTCCCTCTTTGTTTTCCATGTTATTTAGATCAGAAAGGAGTATCATATATAATAAGTGATTTTCTTGAAGGAGAGTTCTGTCCATGAAAAAGACTGTATTTTGTATCTGTTCAGGCTCCTTTTAGCAAAGATTAACAAATTTTATTTGAAGCTTAGAGTCCACCAATAGTGAGTGGTGGTCCCATCTCTAACATTTATGAATTGGACTTAACTTGAACTTGTCACTGAATATAAAAGGAATATATGTTTTTTTAAGAGAGTTTAGAAAATACAGAAAAAGTATAAGGAAGGTAATTACAAATCTTCATAATTCCAGTAACAGAGAAAAACAATATTTTGGAGGAAAAGTTTATTTTGAAAATGAATTTAGTTCTCTCTTCTCTTTAATAAGAATTATCTTTTGGACATTCAGTTTACATTTTACATGTGGTTATTTTATTCTTAAAGTTAATTAAACTATTCCTCGTTAATCTATAATTTTTTGTACTGAATGACTTGATTTGATTAGTTTGCAGGTCCATTGTATCTATCTCATTTTGTCTTCAACAGGTCCAGAAAGTGCAAGCACTAGTACCGCAGGAAAAGCCAAAAAACCTATAACCGATAGGTGGGAAAGTCAGCTGTGGAGAGAGAAAAAGTTTGGCTTAATTGATCACCTGCATTACAGCCATGTTTATCCTGAAAGTATTCCACGGAAATTTATTTTTGAGCAGAGAAAGTTTCTTACTGAGCAGTTTAATTCTCAGCCTGCAAAGTACATACCACCAGAGGGAAGGCCCCAAAACCTTGATGACTTTAAGAGTGCCCTAAGCCTTGGACATTTTGAAGTAACCATCTTAGGTGAGTGAAGTGTTCTTTTCTTTGAATATCATTAATTTAATATATTTTCTATATTTTCAATATAGATGATACTATTTTGCTTGAAAAAAATAAGCTCCCCCCTTAAAAAAAAAAGTCCAAGGAGAGCTCCTGTTCAACTCAAACCAGTGAAAGAATGGAGCACTAATTCTGGAATGCATTAAGCTCTAATCATGGGCTTTTAGACATTGGCAAGTCCTAGGAAAGTATTTGGGCAGAGAAGAATGGAAACCAACAGAACTTTCCTCATCCCTGACTACCTGATTACTTCTAAAACTGATTTTTTTCTTTAGCCACCGCTTTTATTATTCATGTTCTTTGCCTCTTTCTCAGTGTATCTGAACCATCGTCAGGTAGGATAATCCTCAGTGTATCTGAACCACGGAAAGCTAAAATGTATGTTAAAGAGAAAAGGGAAACTAATTGAGAGAAGCTCCTATGAACAGAGTTCTGTTTAGCCCCTGAAAAAAATGAAATTCTCAACTAACTCAGGTTGTAACAGAAAGAAGCTAAAAAACTTCCTGGGTCTATAAGGGAAAATAACGGATGTTCTCAGGTTGTTCGAAACTGAGAAGTAGCCATGGAACTTAAAGAAATTTAAAAGTCAATACTTTTTTTTTTTAGAGAACAAACTGACGGTCACCAGAGGAAAGATGGGTGGGGGGATGGGTGAACTAGGTGATAGGGATTAAGGAGTACACTTGTGATGAGCACAGGGTGACGTATGGAAGTGTTGAATCACTATGTTGTACACCTGACATCTGACACTAATATTACACTGCATGTTAACTTACTGGAATTGAAATTAAAACTTTTAAAACTTTTAACACATTTTTAAACTTATATTTAATTTTATGTTTCTTTGCAAAGAACGAAAAACATACACAAAAAAACTAATTCTAAAATAAAAATCTCAGCCAAAATAAGCTATTCTCAGAGTCAAGGAAAATGTTTATTTGTATCTGAATCTTAAAGGAAGGTCTTGTTATCTAAAAATGAAAGAATGAGGAAAAGTCATTAGCAAATTAATTTAATGGTTGAAAGAAAGTACATTTCATAGATTTTTACATCTATAGTTCTAGAATGAATTACCTTGACTTTTATCAGGATTCCTTTTTCATTTTTACTCTCTCCACTCCCTCTTCTCTGCCTCTTCACACATATGTATATATGTGCAATTGTGTGTATGTATACAATCCATGAAAAGCATTCATTTCTCCTGACTCTATTAGACATGTCAGACCTGTTTCAAATGCTTCTTTTTACTAGACTGCATTACTTGGTCTCTTTACATCACTTAAAAGCAAGAATCAAATGTGAAAAGGGCAAATGTGTCATTCTGTACAATCAGCTCTAGTCCACATTGGAATTATGCTGTTTTATGTCCTACCTGTTTCCAAGGACTTAAGGTGGTTGACAGGGATAAAAGACAGTGAAAAATAAATCACAAACTGATAAAACAAAACAGAACATTTCAAAGGAAATAGAAAAATTTATGTATTACTATGTTCTTACAAATAACTTAGTTACAATTTGGCAGTAATTTTTGGTCAACTTTCTGGCAGGAAGAAAAAAAGTGATTTTTTTTTCCTGATGAGGTATTTAATTTTAAAGTTAGAAGAAGTTTGGATATCATCTATTCCTACACCCTGGCTGAGTAGAAACCAGGCCATGATTAGAAATCATGTCTCCTGAGTCTCTAAACATATCTCCTATTACAGAGAAAACAAACACTCATATATAGATAGCCTATTACTTTTTCCTCTATTAAAACTCAAGTCAAATTTTACCATATGAAGTTATTGTATAAGTAAGATAGAATAACAGTAGGTTGATATTTTCAACTATAGTTTTCTTTTTTAAAGATATGGAAATGCTCTTCAGATAACTGATTCTTCCATTAAACTTAAAATATATAATCAATATAATAATTAGTCAAAGCTTAGTAACATTTCTGTAAAGGAGTATATTTTCACCTTAATTATCACAAAATCCAAGTACTTAGCTCTCTAATGGTTAACTTAATACATAAATGAAATCTAGAAAACTAAAATAAATGGTACTGATCCATTGATTCATTTTTTTATATATCTCAAGTTTTTATTTAAATTTTAGTTAACATGTAGTGTAATATTATTTTCAGGAGTAGAATCCAGCAAGTCATCACTTACATATAACACCTAGTGCTGATCCATTGACTCTTATAGAACCTTGATGGGAAGGGGTAGCCTATCAAAATCATCTGAGGGAGACCTTCCCACACTCCTTAAAAATCTGGTACATTCCAAAGAAGCAGCCTATTCAATATCCCTTACCTTCCTAAGGGAGACTTATTGCTATACCAGAGCTAATGACAAGAATGTGCCCTACTTGTCAGGTATGCAGGAGTAGAATTAAGATTGAGAAATACTACTTTCTTAATAGGACTTGAAGTATAGATATTCTCAGATTTTGGGTTTTTTAAAAGATTTTATTTATTTATTTGAGAGAGAGAGCACTAAAGAGAGAGAGAAAAAGCAAGCACAGTTGGGGATCAGAGGGGGAGGGAGAGAAGCAGACTCCCTGCAGAGCAGGAAGCCCAATTTGGGGCTCAATCCCATGACCCTGGGTTCATGACCTGAGCCAAAGGCAGACACTTAACCAAATGAACCACCCTGGTGCCCCAGATATTCTCAGATTTTGGTTAAAATAAGTAGTGAATATCAGATGTGAAAGTGGTGAATTTATTATACCTTTTGTGAAAATATGAAACCTAAGTTATATCATGAGACCAAATGGGCAATCCATCGTAAGCATGGCATGAGCAATGAACTCAAAAGAGATGATTACATCTCTAAATACAGTACTATTTGTTAAAAGATATAATCCTAAAATGAAAAGATAACCTTATATGTGTTCAGTACATGGGGGTACACTTGTTCTGTAAAGGGCCAAGTAGTAAATTTTTGAGGCTTTCCAGGCCATACAGCATCTGTCCCAACTACTTAGTTCTACTGTTTTAGTGTGAAAGCAGCCATGGCCAACATATAAATGAATGTGCATGGCTATGTTTGGATAAAACTTTAAATGCTTATAATTTTCACGTATCACAAAATATTCGTTTGATTTTTTTCAGCCATTTAAGACGTAAAAAAAAATTCTTAGCTTATGGGTTGTACAAAACTAGGTGCAAGCACGATTTGACCTGCCAGGTCATAATTTGCTGACCCCTGTTCTACACTTCAGTTTTTAGATAAAACTAGCTAAACTAATCCAGGCAGATAAATCTGTATGATATTTAAAATTCTTCCAATGTAAAGATTGCCCACCTACACTGATACTATCTTCCAGTGATTGATTATCCCTCTGCAGTATCTTGCTGATCTCTGGAGGACCCAGTAATTTTGAAGTGTCTTATTCTGGAAACTAGAAAGTTTATTCATGCTACAACTCTGTTACAAGCATTAACTCTGATTGGTCTGGGATGAATCATTATTGAGAACATTGAATGGAATTATTAATCATCCTTCCTACAATTCTAATGGCTCCCAACAATAGTGGGGTACTGTTGCAACATCAGAAACCTATTCCAGAAATGCTGATTCTTATATTAAAATCCTTGTTATGTATCTCACTTGTCTCAAATAAATAGATATTTTTAGTAAGCACTAAAGCATCAGTCCATTGCTTATTATGAAATAACACACATTTAAAAAAGAAGATCTGGAATGAAGTAACAAACTAAATTTTCAGTGCCTTTAGGCCCAGTTACAAAATCTGTTGGTTAATCTCCTAATTTTAAGAATTATTCCTTGTTTAAATATAAGAAAACAGTTTTCAAAACCTAGTTTAGACTCCTAGATGGCATTAGTATATCATTGGCTCTATTAACACTGATTTAGCTACCCATGAAAAGCTGTGAGTCAATCAAAGTTTAAGAGTCCTCTCCAATTTGCATTTGACTTAGGCAATAAGGATCATAATTCAGCCAGCCTTTTGTAAACCTCTGAAGGTCATCCACTTTGTCTCATGCAAGTCAAGAGAAACCCCACAGATTTTTTATGATTTGTTCTTTTCCTTTTTTGCAAAGTGCATTTAAAAGATAATTTAACTAGGGGCACCTGGGTGGCTCAGTGGGTTTAGCTTCTGCCTTCGGCTCATGTCATGATTCCAGAGTCCTGGCCGCATTGGGCTCTCTGCTCGGTGGAGAGCCTGCTTCTCCCTCTCTTTCTGCCTGCCTGCCTCTCTGCCTACTTGTGATCTCTCTCTCTCTCTCTCTCTCTCTCTCTCTCTCTCTCTCTCTCTCTGTCAAATGAATAAATAAAATCTTTAGGGAAAAAAAGGTAATTTAAGTAGATCATGACTTGAGCCGAAATCAAGAGTCAGATGCTTAACCAACTGAGCCACCCAGGCACCCTGGAAAGGATTACATTTCAATAAAGTGGTCAGGGTTAGGGTTAGGTCTCCCCGAAAAAGTAACATTTCACAGAATCCTGATTGGGGTGAAAGAACAATCCGGTTATCTGAGGGAAGAATATTCTAGGCACAGGAACAGCAAATATGGAGGCTCAAGGCCTGTTTACTTACACATTTGTATCTAGAATTCTAGTCTTAACCAAAGAGCTCACAACAAAGTTCGTGAGTAATGATGAAGCTAAACTCGCCGTATTTTATAATGTAGAAAATAATTCAAAATAGTATCAATGACACACAGAAAATAAAACTACCTTTCTGAGAATATCAGGTTTTCCAACTTCTGATATTTTCTCAGGTCTAAGGCATACTTTCTTTTTTTACATTTGCAAATTGGAATGCATCTTACAGTCAATGGGTACATTTAACGCAGAGTTTTCTTTGTATTAAAACGGTTATTAAATTGATGGTATATCTTTGAGTTAAATTTGGTCTTAGAATCAAGGAAATAAGATACCAGCATGTGCACTTTCATGTGAGTTTTGCAATGTTGCTTAGAGTTATGGGGTAGTTATACTTCTTATAGTGAACTGAAATCCTCAGCAAATTCTGGATATCATGACTATTATAGTTTATGAATATCAAATTTAAGTAATCCTTAAAACCTTTAATAGACCTTACTTGTATATTAAATTAAAGCTGTAGAATTTTAGTGTCATTTGCCTATAAAAAGCAAAAAAAATAGTGTGTCTGGGTGGCTCAGATGGTTAAGCATCTGCCTTTGGCTCAGGTCATGATCCCAGGGCCCTGGGATGTAGCAGTATCGGGCTCCCTGCTCAGAGAGGAGTCTGCTTCTCCTTCTCCCTCTGCCATTCTCTCCACTTGTGCTCTCTGGCTCTAGCTCTCTGTCAAATAAATAAATAAATAAAATCTTAAAAGGCAAAAAAATGCACTTGTTTTTCTGGATCAGTTTACAGTTTAACAGAAAGGAGTTTGTTTACCTATCATTGACCCCTGCAGAGTAGTTAAGAATCACTATAGTGATGAGTAGAGGAGATATTAAGGTCATAGAATCTATAAAACTTGGTGGCTAAATATCAGGGAAGAACAAAAGGAAGGAGTTAAGGATAACCTCCGAGTTCTGTCTGGGGTGACTGGGTAGAATTCATAGGGTTTTCAAACTGTGCTCTATGTGTTTAACCTTCCTTCAGTTAAGATGGTCTCCTTACTCTGATCTGTAATTTTGGCTACTCCCTGCCCCGCCAGAAATAACTTCTGTTTATTTAAATGCTATTCAACCTTTGGTACCCAGCTCAAAACCTTGCCTCTAAAAAGTCTTTTTTTTAAAAAAAAAAAAGAGATTTTTTTTTTTAGTGAGAGAGCATGCAAAAACAGGGGGGAGGACAGAGGGAAAGAATCTTCAAGCCGACTCCCCAGAATGCAGAGCCCAACACAGGGCTCCATCTCAGGACCCGGAGATCATGATCTGAGCTGAAATCAAGAGTCAGACACTTTACCAACTGAGCCTCCCAGGCACCCCTAAGAAGTCTTTTATATCCACCCTAGTAGAAATTGAGCCGTACAAAGAGATGACAGTCACAGGTCAGGATTTACTTTAGTTGTTCCCCCACAGCCCCTTTTCTACTGCAACTTTTATAATCCTAATGGCAAGTAAACGAAGTTCGTATGGTATAATTAAAGGCAGATTGGACCTTGTTACTACCATCTCTGGCTTTGCTCGAGTCATACATCCTTAAGCCTAAATGGCATAAAGGGAACCAATAGTCACCTCTGAATTATTCTGTTCTGTAATGGCCCCTGACATAATGACCAAGAAAATATTCTACATGTCTTCATTTGTGTGACCAGGCCATCCTCTGGATATTGAAATTTAAACTTTCTATCGGGGGCACCTGGGTGGCTCAGTCGTTAAGCGTCTGCCTTCAGCTCAGGTCATGATCTCAGGATCCTGAGATTGAGCCCCACATCAGGCTCCCTGCTCTGCAGGAAGCCTGCTTCTCCCTCTCCCACTCCCCCTGCTGGTGTTCCCTCTTTCACTGTATCTCTCTGTCAAATAAATAAATAAAATATTTAAAAAAAGACGAAAGAAATCTAGAGCATATGGGGTACTTGGAAGATAATGCCTAGTTTGAAAGGCAAGAATATCACTGAGACACGAAGACCTCATTTGGGAATTATAATGACAGATGAGGTTAATATCAGTAAATTTATGTGCTTATCAAGCATTATGAAAGCAAACCTTGGAAGATAATTCATATATTAAGGTCCAAAGTTGGAAACCACTAGGCTCTGTTGTAGCTAAGTCCTGTTTCACTAGGAAATGGCCTATCAACTTTGCTGAAACATGTTAAAATATCAATGGCTATTCAAAGCCAATATGTCAACATGCAAGAAAATGTTATCAGAAGTGCCAATGCTTGTATTTGGAGGTTCTTCATAAGAGTGCATAGCTGTTTCCCATAACCTTAACCAAGGAACATGGGCCAAATAAATAAATAAAATCTTTTAAAAAAATAAACCTTCTATCAGTATGTAAAATGTTTTGGGGGCTTGAGGGGGTTATGATTTTTGTGGAGTTTTTTGGTTTTTGGTAAAACATTTTGGATTGTTATTTCCAGGAGTGGTAACAGGCTGCACTAAAGGGTCTCCTCTTCAACCAGTTGCATGTATTCATAACATTTTGCACAGCAAAGGGTTTAGTTCCTAGCTTTGAAACCATGCATTTATATGTGTGAAGCTATTTGGCACATGTCAGGAGCAAACCAGGATCAAGCCTGGCCTCATTATCTTCCTGAACTAACCCACTTTTAACAATATCTGGTTTTTCTATACAGGTCTGAACCATGAGATCGCAATCGATGTTGCATTCCTGCCTATGTATTGTCCAGAAGATCTCCGAACATCTCAAATCGACACGTTACTAACCTGCATGAATTACAGCTGTGTGCATCCGCAGGATGTACCTGGAAACGACACACTGGCAAGTCCAAGAGCACTTGCAGGTAAGATAATTTCAGTATTCCTTTCACTCAGAAGATAAAACTAATATTGTAAATGCTTCTGATCTTAAAATGTGATTATATAAACAGTTCTAGCTTTAACATTCAATATAATTTCAAGGGTTGTTTGGTAAATGTACCCCAAGACTTATAAATGAGAATACATTTTTTTTAAAGATTTTATTTATTTATTTGACACAGAGAGAGAGATTACAAGTAGGCAGAGAGGCGGGCAGAGAGACAGGGAGAGGAGGAAGCAGGCTCCCTGCCAAGCAGAGAGTCCGATGCGGGCCTCGATCCCAGGACGCTGAGATCATGACCTGAGCCGAAAGCAGAGGCTTTAACCCACTGAGCCACCCAGGCGAGAATACATTTTTGAATAAAATTGAACAAATTAAGGGTTTTGATTCCAGGCAGACACTAAGAATGTTCTCTTATAATACATTTCTAAATGTAAGTATTCATTATATTTAAGTGGTATGCACATGGAACAGTGCCAATTCGACTCTTCTCTCCTTTTAACTAAGGCAAGATGATCTGTCCTTTCACCTTACAATTGCCTGAAATTTTAAGTCTTCCACCACGTAGTACAGTATGGTTGTTTTCTTTTATAAATGTTTAGTTATTCAAGGTGCTATGCAATAAATTCCTTGAGGACTACTAGGAGTTCATGTAATCCCAGTAGTGAAACCCTTCAACCAACTAATTGTTTAGGCTGCTACATAATTTACTGAACTCTTAATTATTTCTATATTCTTATAAAATTATGTATCCAGTTATAGTTATCCACTTCCTGTTATCATCTTTATTTCATGAGCAGGTAGTAAAGTTTCTAGCAGTTCTCACTGAGCTTAGAAGGATATTACATTTAAAAGAGCTTTTAAGACAGCCTTTATTATCTTGGGATTTTGTGATGGGTCTTCCTAAGCTGATGAAACTCTTGAGTGTTTATTGTTTTTAAACAAGTCTTATGAACTGTGCCTGATGATAAGGTACTTTTGGCAGGAATGGTTACTGCAAACTAAGCTTGAATATCTGATTTTATAAGTCTTTTTATTTTTTCCACAGTTCATTTTAGAGGTGATGTATTAGTTGACTTTGCAGTATTACTTCCTACATTGCAGCTCTTTAGACTTCCAGGAAATCCAGATTTCTTAATCAGTGCCCTAATATGTAGTTTAAATATTTGTGTAATTCATTTTCTTACTGCATACAACATCTACTTCTGTCACATTTCTTCTGCTATGTGTATATGTTATTATTGGTATGAAATATCATGGAAAAATTCTCAGTTGCTAATGCCAGTTGTTCTCCAGAAGTCACTAACATGGTCACCTGAAGAAACCTAGTATCATATGGCCAAAGCAGTTAATATTTGAGACATGAAAGGCAAGAACCACTCAAAAAGTGATGGGGTAATCAAAAGCAAGGTGATTTGTTTCAAGTAGGATATGTCCCAAACCATTTTTTTAAAGATTTTATTTATTTATTTGACAGAGAGTGAGAGAGCAGGTCACAAGTAGGCAGAGAGGCAGGCAGAGAGAGAAGAGGAAGCAGGCTCCCCGCTGAGCAGACAGCCTGATGCGGGGCTCGATCCCAGGACCCTGAGATCATGACCTGAGCCAAAGGCAGAGGCTTTAACCCACTGAGCCACCCAGGTGCCCCTCAAAACATTTGTTGAAGAGATTTTTTTCCCATTGGATATTCTTTCCTGCTTTGTTGAAGATCAATTGACCATATAGTTGTGGGTCCATTTCTGGGATTTCTATTCCGTTCCATTGATCTGTGTGTCTGGTTTTATCTCAGGACCATACTGTTTTGATTACTATAACTTTGTAATATAACTTGAAGTCCAGGATGTGATACCTCCAGCTCTGCTTTTTCAAATTGCTTCAGCTATTCTGGATCTTTTGAAGTTCCATATAAATTTTAGGATTGTTTCATCTAGTTCTGTCAAAGATGGTGTTGATATTTTGATAGGGATTGCATAAAATCTGTAGATTGCTTTGGGTAGTACAGACATTTTAACAATATTTGTTCTTCCAACCCATGAGTATGGAATGTCTTTCCATTTTTTTATGTCACCTTCAATTTCTTCCTGAGGGCCTTTCACCTTTTTGGTGAGGTTTATTCCTGGGTATCTTATTATTTTGGTTGCAGTTATGATGAGGTTGTTTTCTTAATTTCTCTTTCTGCTGTTTTCACTATTATAGTATAGAAATGCAATAGATTTCTGTATGTGTGTTTCATATCCTGTAACTTTGGTGAAATTTTTTTATCAGTTCTAGCAGTTTTTTGGTTGAGTCTTTCATGTCTTCTGCAAATACTGAATGTTTTACTTTTTTCTTACCAATTTGTATGCCTTTTATTCTTTTTTGTTGTCTGATTGCTGTGGTTAGGACTTCCAGAACTATACTGAATTAAAGTGGTGAGAGTAGACATCCTCATAGTGTTCCTGATCTTAGGGGGAAAATCTCTCAGTTTTTTCCCATTTAGGATGGTGTTAGCTGTGGGTTTTCCATGTGTGGCATTTATTATGTTGCTGTATGTTCTCTCTAGAACCACTTTGCAGTGGGTTTTCATTATTCATGAATGTTGTACTTTATCAAATGCTTTATCTGTGTCTATTGAAATGATCCTATGGTTTTTAGCCTTTCTTTTATTGATGTGATTTATCACATTGATTGATTTTCAAATATTAAACCACCCTTGCAGCTGGGAATAAATCTCACTTGATTGCCTGTACACACAGTCTTAACGAAATACACATAAATGGAATTATAATAAACATATAGAACCATAACCACCTTTTTCCTCTTGACAATGTGTCTAGAATAGCTTTCATGTTAGTATATAGAGACCTGCTTCATTCATTTTAATACCTATAAATATTTAACTATGTGTTTGTACCAGAATTACTTAATCAGTCCCCTAGTGATGGGTGCTGAGATTATTTTCAAATATTTTTGCTCTCAGCAAAGAGTACCACAAGGAGTATCTATCTGTCTGTGTGTGTATACATATTTTTTGTGCATTTATATACATATCTGTAATATGTATTCTTAGAAGAGATGTCACTGACTCAAAGATGTAGGCATTTAAAATTTTGGTGGTTATTGTCACACTGTCATCCAAAAAGTTTATACTGATTTACACTTTTACCAAAAGCACGAATGCCACTTTACTCACACCCTTAGAAACGCTAGGTATTGTTGTTCTTGTTACTCTTTGGCAGACTGATGGCAAAAAGAGTTATTATATCACTATTTTCATTTGAATTTATTATTTATTTCTATGCTTGAACATCTTCATAATATTTTTGGCCATTTATATTTCTTCTTTCTATGAATTTTATATGCTGGTTTTATTTCTTCCATTTTTCTATAAGAATGTTCTTTTTCTTATCAATTTGCAAGTTTTATTTTCATATTAAAGGAGTTATCCCTTTACTGTGTGTTGCAAATACTTTTACCCCATTTGACTAAATTTGTTCAATAGGAGGATTCTTTTGGTATTTCAACTAATTTTATTTTTATGTACTCAAATATATGAATCTTTAATTTTCGTGGCTGCTGGTTTTATGTCATACTCAGAAAGGTATCACTTAGTCCAAGATTATTTCTTTAGATTCACTGTGGGGTTTTGGTACTTTTATAGTTTCACTTTTTTAATCATATCATTTTTATTTTGATAAAATTTACATAAAATTTACCACCTTAACCATTTTTAACTATACATGTCAATGACATTAAATATACTCACAGTGTTGTGCAACCATCACTGCTATCCATTTTCAGAATTTTTTCATCATCCCAAACAGAAATTGGGATACCTTTAAATCTTAACTCCCCATTGCCCCTCTCTCCCCAACCCTTGGTAATCTCTGTTTTATTTTCTGTCTCTATGAATTTGCCTATTCCAGGTACTTCATATAAGTGGAATCATACAGTCTTTGCCCTTTGCGTCTGGCTTATGTCACTTGGTCATCCATGCTGTAATATACATCAGAATTTCATCCCTTTTTATAGCTGAAGAATATTTCATTGTATGTATGTACCACATTTTGTGTATCCATTCAACTGTTGATGGACATTTGGGTTGTTTCTACCTCTTGGCTACTGTGAATAATTCTGCTATGAATATTGGTGTACGAGTATCCGAGTCATTGCTTTCAGTTCTTTTGGGAATATACCTAGGAGTTGAATTGCTGATTCATATGGTAATTCTGAATTTCACTTTTTGAACAACCACCAAACCATTGTCCAACAGCTGCACCATTTTACATTCCCACCAGCAATGTATGAGGATCCCAGTTTCTCCACATTCTCACCAGTACTTGTTATTTTCTGTTTGTTTGGGTTTTGTTTTTTTTTTAAACAAATCAGCCATTCTGATGTGGTATCTCATTTTAGTTCTGATTTGCATTTCCCTAATTATGAATGATGTTGGACATCTTTTCATGTGCTCATGAGCCATTAGGATATCTTCTTTGGAGAAATGTATATTCAAGGCCTTTGCCAATTTTGAACTGGGTTGTTTGGGGTTTCGTTGTTAATATGGCTTCATATTAACCATTGAAAATTTTGATCCATTTGGAATTTATTTTGGTATGGAAAGTGAGAAATGGACCCAGCTTTATTCTTTTCCAAGTGGTTAGCGGTATTTCCCAAATCATTTATTCACTAACACTTACTGATATGATATCCTAATTAGTATCATCTTTATGAACTACAGGGACACACATACACTTTCCTCCTCTTTGAACACATTGAGTTAATGTCTCCATTGATAAACACTTCAGAAGCATAACATGATATTGGAGAGTTTAAACACGTGTAAGAAAACAATTTTATTATTCTTTAGGTAATCAGGGTTTCCTGTATTATTTTTGCAGGCAGGAATACCGCACTGTGTTACAAGATAGTTAGATGGTGCCTCCGTTAAAAAGCCACTACAAAGTGTCGTAACTTTAACACAGTAGATGCTTATTTCTTGCTCAAGTTAAATCGGTTGAAATAGTTATGAACTTTCTTCTCAGTGGCTTCTAGGGATGTCTAGGGAGAGGAAGGAAGAGATGAATGAGATGCTGGCTTTTAATTATGTTAGACTGGAAGTGACACATCATATCTACTCACATTCTCATTTGCCGAAACTTACTTACACGATCCCAACCTAGCTACAAGAGATGCCAGGACACTTTCTCTTCTCATGTAACAATGAGGACATGGAGTGGAGAACTTCTACATAGCATTGCCTTTGTCATCCTCACTGTGTGCATCTGTGACGTTTCAAAAAAAGTACACTTTTTGTACACAAGTCCAACAATTTATAGTGAGATGTAAAGAAGCTCATTCTAAGGTCCTTCTAAGAGAAGCTCATTCTAAGGTGCTTCTAAGAGAATCCCTATGTGATGTAAATAATAACACCCTAATTTCATATTAGGTTTTCTTTTTTTTTTTTTTTAAAGATTTTATTTATTCATTTGACACAGAGAGAGAGATTACAAGTAGGCAGAGAGGCAGGCAGAGAGAGAGGAGGAAGCAGGCTCCCTGCGGAGCAGAGAGCCCGATGCGGGCCTCGATCCCAGGACCCTGGGATCATGACCTGAGCCGAAGGCAGAGGCTTTAACCCACTGAGCCACCCAGGCGCCCATATTAGGTTTTCTTAAGTAGAAAATTATTGTTGCTAATACCTGAGCCCTTGCTTTGTGTCACCCACCATTCTAGGTGCTCTACATCCTAGGTATTTAATATGCACGTTCTCTGATATAGTACCAGATTAGCAACTTGAGAGGTCATTTGCTCAAAGCATTAACACAAGTAGGCAGAGTCACTCACCCAAACAGTAGATTTACTTGCACTTTGTTTTAGGCACTCCATAAGTCATTATTTATAAAAGTCAATATATGATAACAATTAGAATTATTAAGGTTTGGATTGTTGCTGTTAGCATCAAATCTAAAGATCTCGAAATCTTTCCAAAGCATCTAGATTAAAGTCCCTCTGATTCAAAGAAGAAAGTTACATACTTATTTTCTAGATTTGTCATTATTATATTCATTGTTCATTAGTGAATTTGCACAGTTGTAAATCATCAGATTTTTTGACATGTCTAGCAGAGGAGGCTTTAATTATGAAGTTAACAAAGACTAAGCTTGAGAAGCCCTCACTCGCTTCGGTTCTGTATGTATAAAAGGGGCTTCTAAATAGTATGCCCTTAGGGCACCTGGGTGGCTCAGTCTATTGAGCATCTGCCTTTGGCTCAGGTCACGATCCTAGGGTCCTGGGATCGAGCCCCACATCGGGCTCCCTGCTCAGTGGGAGTCTCCTTCTCCCTCTCACTCTCTCTATGTGATTTCCCCCCACCAATAAATAGTCTTTAATAAATAAATAAATAAATAAATAAATAAATAAATAGTACGCCCTTCAGGCTCCACAAAACCTAGATCAACCACTGGCTTTTAGGTACAGCTTTACAAAGATGTAGCCCTAGCATACGAAGGTTAAGAGCACGTCTTGAGGCCAAAGTCATAGAGACAGAAAGTAAAACAGAGGTTACCAAGGGCAGGGGGTGGGGGGAGTAATGGGGAATTACGATTTAAAGGTATCCGAATTTCTGTTTAGGATGATGAAAAGGTTCTGAAAATAGATAGCAGTGATGGTTGCACAACACTGTGTGAATATATTACGCAGATGCTACTTCTAATGTCAAGATATGGGCTGGTATTCCAAAGCCATGTGACTTTGCATAAGTTACTTAACCTCTAAATGTTTCCATTTTCTTATACTTAAAATGAAGTCTTTGTCACGTGTAGTCACTGAAGTCTGTGATCTCTTAGCTTAGTAGTGGTCAGTTAGTGCTTTGGAAGAGTTTCTTTAAACATTTGGAGGAGAGAAAAGGAAAACAAGGACAAAAATGATCTCCAGTTTTTGCCATTGGATCTGTGTTCAGTGCTTACCCAGGCTGTTTTCAGCCCTGTCTTAGCTTTCACTTCCTGCTCTTCAGAGCCTGATGGTCAGCAAGAGGTGAACATTTGGAGTTTTTCTCAGGCCTTTTCTGAACATGCATCCAGCACTGGGCATACATGCAGTCTTCTTGATGCCCCAGTGTACACAGGAGGTTCCAAAAAGCCCTTATCCCCCCACATGTGTTTCTTCCCAACCCCTTCCTCCTCAGGCTTTTTAATCTATTGCTTGTCCCAACTTTATACTTTGCCCCTGCTGCTCTGGCTAATGTTTTTGCCTTCATATGCTTCCAACAAAAGCCACTGGGGAAACTACCCCAGTTGTGGGAATGCCCCAAATCAGGTGAAACAAAAGCAAGCTCTTGCATCTGCCCTTGAGGGAGTTGCCAAACAAGTCCAAACTCACAACCACGTCTTTGAGAATAAGTGTGTTGCACCATCTGGTACTAGCAACTCTACACCAGGAGTGCGAGCTGCCGTCTTCATGGCTGCTGCTGATACAGGGAGTAGATGGGCAATTTAAAACGCCACAGCATAAAAAAATAAAATGAAATAAAATAAAATAAATTTTTAAAAAAAGAATGATATTTACTGTAGTCTTAATTGATGGAATTTATTAGGTTAAAGAAATTCCTGTCTTTTCCTAGTTTACTGAGAGCTTTTCATAATAAAAGCATGTTGAATTTTAAAAATAAAAAATAAAATAAAATGCCACAGCATGTTCTTACCACAGTGCAGCAGTTCTTTCTCTATTAATCTTTCCCATGATTGTTTTAAGTTCTTGTATAGATTCCAGAGTTCTGCAGAAGTTGATCTGAGAGTTTTTGTCAGCCTGTAAGTTGCTTTAGTGGAGGGACACAGCCCTGAAACTTCCTACTCCACCATATACAGTAGTGTCCTTCACCTGATCCATTTTTGATAAAGCTTCTTGAGAGTATCCAAAGCTAAGTGTTAGTTAATAAAGCTGTTTCAGTGGAAATATACTTTTTAAAAAAAGCTTCAATTACCTATATGTATTTTGCTTTATATCTTGTAAGTCTTATAAAGAATTGATAATTAAATTTCAAAATAATTATTTTTGTACTACCTTGAAGCGTAAACAATAAGTTGCTTACTTGGTACCATGTAAATAACCTTGAAAATATATAGACTTACTTTAGTCCACCAAAAAGATTTAAAAACTAAAAATAACTAAATATGTCTTTGGAATACCAGCCCATATCTTGACATTAGTAGTAGGCTCTGTGTGATATATTCATTGCTATGTGCAGAAGTTACCATAATGTAACTTTGATGAATGTGTGATAAATTGGAGGGAAGAGGGAAAAGATGAGGGACATTGTTAATGTTATAAGAAAAAAAATCAGCTTATGTGATACTAAATCCAAGTAAATATTTAACTATTTTACAATACTTACCATCTGCTTTTTACTTTTAGGTGATATTATAAGAGCTGCAAGTAGACTGGATAGAGTGCATATCGTCGGTATCTTGGATATCTGTAATTTGGGTAACAATAAAGTAGAAGTCTACCTGCACAGAATTTACAGCCCAACTAACATTTCTTAAAAATTGGCAAGTGAGATGATTACAGGCTATAAGGAGGGCACTGCTTTAAAGATATTCTGTCATTTTGTTGGTAATTTCAGCAACTGTTTTTCGGCAAGAATATTGCATAAGTTCTAAAGTTATTAAGTGGTTTGTGTTCATCTTGTGTTTGAAGTTAACACAGTTCATTTTAAATTCATTACTGAAAAGTTCATTGAAACAATTTTTGTGTATCAAGAAAATTTACCTTACTTCTATATAACTATTATCTTGACTTGTAATAATTTGTGTTCACTATTCTATTTGTGAAGTGCTTTTATTCTCAAGCCTCAGCCTAAGGCATCCTGACTTATAAGAATTAACTTCTCGTGAATCTTTAACATCCTTCCACTTTTATTCACCTATAGTGGGAAATTCTGAATTGCTAATTTAAAGATTAAATTCTCCTAAAGTGGTCAACCTGCATTTCTCATGACTGTGGTAGTTATTGTCATTTCAAAAAGGCACACTTGGATTTTTATGGTCCAGTTGCCTTGGTCCTTAGTTTAGTCAGCTGTACAATGAGTGTGTTAAATTGTCTTAAGGCTTTTCCCTCTTTATTGTGACTTCTTATCCTTTGAATTTCTAAATGTTTTGACCAGTGCGTGAGCTTAAAAGCCAGAGGCTACAGTGGGTTTCGATTTTTGCTGTATTCATTTGTAGTTTTGGTATATGTAATGTGAGTTTAAATAGTGAAATTTTATCTCATATTAACATTTAAAGTGTGCATATTGGAAATATAAAACAGTGACTAAGGGGATTTTATTCTGGTAATCTATTATACTTCATTTTAATTGTAAATCACCATTCCACATTTGCAAAGCCCTGTGGTTGACAATTATGTGATTAGTTAGATGACCAAAATGACCATCATGTGAGTTAAAAGTATTCAGTTCAAGATCAGCCTGAATCTAGATAAGCAATTACCTTGTGGGCTTTTCTTCTAGCCCTATGGTTCTGTGACTTCATATGCTATCTATTTTAAATGTTTTGAGCAGCTCGTGAATCTAAAGACAGATGCTGTACTTTGTTCATAAAGGCGTTCAGCCTTTTGTTCCTTATAATTGTGTTTAAATGTTAATTAAAATAGTGAATCTTTCTTGTGTTAAAATTTTGACTGTATTATTAAAGTTAAAACAGTAACTTTTTTGGTCTCTTGTCTCATTTTTAATGTATTTGATGTCACTCTTCCATATTTTTGGCCCATAGTAGACCTACGTATACTTGCTAAATGAGTCAATACGATTCTCCCATGTGGGTTGAAGACTTGTTTATCAAATGGAACATGGATTTCTGTATTAAACTATTATAAACTTTAAAAGGCAATTCAATTTAACTGACATGGAAATGTTGCAGAAAGGAAAAATTAATACTTACATGGCTATTGACAAAAAACCTCAGGCTGAGATTTCAAAGCTACACAATTTAACAGGTATAATTTCTGTTCTCGTATTGAATGAGAAATATGAACAATTTTTGAAAATTTAGGATCTTTAAAAACAACTTCTCTGGCAATTTATTTTATATTCTGGAAGCATTTCTATCTAAATTTGGAGTTACACGTCTGTGTCCACATTTCTGGTTGTTGTAAAATGGGATAGCTATGGTAGCATTTCCTAAGAAAAATACCAAACTACCATCACGAGAACTTACCTTCAAGTGAAAATATGTTTTCATTAATTCCAAAGCCACACAAATATATTACCATGATGTCACCTTTAAATTAAGGAATCAATTAGTAAATTATGAAATATTATATAATCTACTAGAGAACCACAGTCTCTCCCTTTACATGACACATGAGCTATATACATTGAAATCCTCTGGTAAGCTATTAAAAAAAGAATCTGAGCACCTGTTCTCCCTGCTATTTTTATTTCTTTATGGAATTATCCTACATCCATTTTATTCATATTAAGAAAAGGACTTTTAAGAAATTAGTGTCACCTTTATTTGATGACAGTATGAACATTCGATATTTTTAGCTATATACCCTCTGCCAGTATGGACCAGATTATAACCAATTCTGTTATTCTAAAGTCATCTCTGTGGTTTATACTGGTTGCTGTTTCACTGGTTTGCTTTTCAGGTACATTTCCTTTTTTTTTCTTTTTTTCTTTCTTAAGCTTTGGTACCCAAGAATTTGCAGGTACACTGATGGGAAATGAAATATGTATTATCCAGTCATGATTATTTTATTTTTATAAATATGTTATTTATTTATTTGAGAGAGAGAGAGAGGAGAGCACAAGTGGTGGGGAGGAGCAGAGGGAGAGGGAGAAGCAGACTCCCCCAACCAGGGGGATGCCCAACGAGGACTCCATCCCAGAACACCAGGATCATGACATGAGCAGAAGGCAGGTGCTCAACCGACTGAACCACCCAGGTGCCCCTAGTCCTGAATATTTCAGTAATTAACTGCTTTTAGTAAAGAAATTTTAGGAAAAAAAGGTTAAAAATTAAAAAGCAAAACCATATTTGGGTATTATCTGCAGATTCCAGTTCTTCAAGATTATCTTCGCGTCAAGTCATATTATATTTGTCTATTGTCCGAAATAGAAACATTACATATAAACTCATCTCTAGGTCCAGGTCATACCACTCATTATGTTATCTTCACTCTTACATTATTATGTTGACACCACTTCTAGCCCTAAGTTTTTGTTTTCCTTTACATCAAAGAAGAAAAGTAGATTTTGAAAAAACAGATTTAAAGCTAGCCACAGCTCTGTCCCTAAATGCCTGAGAAAGTTTATGGAAAGCCATATAAACTGCTAGGCCTTAGTTTCCTTCTTTGTAAAATTTGCAAAATAATGGTCCCATCCAGTTCTATGATTCTTTGGATCTATTAATACAGTTAATAGAACACTGAAAATGTGTTTATGTTATTTTTATATTTCATGAAGATGTGGTTTTCTATGAAGAACATTTTAATATGAACACCGAAAATATGTTTGTGTTATTTTTATGTGTTTCATGAAGATGTGGTTTTCTATGAAGAACATCTTAATATGATTAGACCATTTATCAATTATAGCAGCTCATTGTAACAAAAAACAGTTGAAATTTTTTCATCCCAGGGTTGTGGTGCGTTTTTGTTTTGTTTTGTTTTACTGCTAGTGTTCTTCCTAACTTGTTGCCTTTTCAGTGATGTATATTTTTTCCTCAAAACAGAAATCTGAAATATTTTAGCTTTTTGTAATGATATGCACATCTTCATTGAAAATCAAACAATACTTTTTAAAGAATTTGAGTACCTCTGATGCTGTTCTGAGATGATTACATCTAATTCCTAGTAGCTTAGGATCTAGAAGTTACCCCCAACAAGGTTCTAATATCTATTTTGTAGATGGGGAACAAAACAGAAAAAGACTAAATAGTTTAATGTAAAATTGTCCAAGCAATTAAATTAGAAGGTTAGGCTTGTAACTCTGAAGTCTGTTTCTTTAAGCTTTAATTTGAGCACAGAGTAAAATGTTTGAATAAGAGTATAATTTCACATAGTGTATCAGATCACTGTGAGATAAACTTCTCCAAACCCTAGGGCTCATAAAATAATGAGCCGAACTATTGCAACATATATCCGAGTGTTTGAATGCTCATTCTGTGAGAAGCACTGGGTTAGCACTAGGAACACAATACAAGCAAAAATACATGGCCCCCATTCTCATAGATCTTACAGTGTTGTGGGGGAGAGAGACATTCAAATAATTATACAAATAATCCCCTTGGGCAAAGAATAAAAATAAAATTAAAAAAAATTAAAAAAATCAAGCCGAGTGCCACAAAGGAAAGATATATGCTTTATATTAGAGCTTTTTGACAAAGGAAACCAGGTTGGGTGGGGGGCTCTGAGAAAGTTTTTCCTGAGAAAGTGAATGTGTGTTTGGGGACTTGAATGAGAACTGATATGGCTGGAGTGGAGAAAGTGGGGTACAAGAAGAGAGACAAGCAAATAGACCAAGGTTCTTGCAGGTTATGCAGAGCCTTATAGGCCATAGTAAGGATTTTAGTTTGTATCTTCAGAGCATTGGGAAGCCATTATACCATTTGTGGCCCATATGTACCATTATTTAATTTATGTTTTAGAATGGTCACTGTCTCCTGGAAGGAGAATGGATATAAAGTGTTTGCCAGAGACTATTATCGGACCCTAGTAACTATTCTCTTCCATAGTAGCAGATCTGTCAATTTTTAGCTGAGCACATAGCTACCTACAATAAAGAATACTTTCTCCTGGTTCTTTTGCTAGATATGGCCCTGTGACTAAGTTCTGACTAAGTTCAGAAGTAAGCATAAGTGATCTGTACAATTACTGAACCAATTCCTCGAAGGTTGTAAGAGAAGGCTCTCTTTCCCTTTACCCCCTCCCCACTGGCTAAAATGTGAGCATGATGCTGAGACACCTTGTATCTTGCAGAGGAAAAGCAATATTCTAGGGATGTAAACCCAACCAGCTAGTAGGAGCCTAGGTCCCTGATATTGAACTGCCATACCAGCTTTGTACTTCTTAACTGTTTGGGCTGTTACATGACAGAAAAATAAACTATCTTGTTTATGTCACCACTATTTTGGGTCTCTGGCCAGCAGTCCAACCTGTATACTACTAATGCCGGGGGGAAAAGTGAAAGCAAGGAGACCAGCTAGATGACAAATAAGAATGGGAGCAGATATAGTCCATATAAATTTGAGATAACATTAAAATATAGATTCAGGCATCTTGCCCAATTCTAATGGTCATGTTCTTAACAAATTCTCACTGAAAAAATTTTAACCCACAAAATTCTTCCCCGCCCCCTTCAAAATCACAAAGGCAATTTCTTATTTACCAAGTTAAATGTAGCATTGCTGTCATATGGTCCTAGGCATATTTGACATTGGACATCAAGTGATTTTGTAATATCAGATCTCAGTTATTTATTTTATTTGGCTTGGGTGAATATTAAAATTAATTTTTATTCCCTTTGAACATACACCAAGTTAGAGTCACCCAGCCCAGAACTGGAAATTTTCTATGAATAATCAAGGGTTACCTGCATTCTATTAGAAACGCAGCTCTGTGCTTCCTCATCTTTCAATGGTGGGTTTGCCATAACTGTTACGGAGAAATTTGAAATGTTCCTTGTCTAAGAGATGAATAATTCCCTTCTCTATCTCTTTATTAATATTAATTATGTACCTTTGCTAAGATATTTAATACTTATTAAGGTACTTAATATTAAGATACAAGTAATCAAAAAAGTCCAAGAATATTAAATGTTTGAACAATACTGTATAGCAGTGGTTGTCAAACTTGGCTTCATATTGGTATTACCTGGCAATTTGAAAAATTACTATGCCTAAGTTTCTGGTTGGGCTGTAGGGCATCAAAGTAGATAACAGCTCCCCAGGTGATTCTAATATGCAGACAAGTTTGAAAACCTCTGCTATACAGTACTTGTTTAAATCACTTGCCAGCTTTATTAAAGTTCAAGCTTTAACCAACCCTTTGAACTTACCTCTGCTTTTCGTGTTATGGTTTCAGCTACTCCCAATGCAATTTCATCATGATTTGTGCTGAAAGGAAGGAAAAATTAAAAATTGATAGTTTTTAAGGGCACCTGGGTGGCTCAGTCAGTTAAGCATCCAACTCTTGGTTTCGCCTCAGGTCTTGATCTCAGGGTCATGAGATCAAGCCCTGTGTTGGGCTCCATGCTCAGCACGGAGTCTGGGATTCTCTTCTCCCTCTGCCCCTCCCACTCATGCATTCTCTCTCTCTCTCTCTCTCTCTCTCTCTCTCTCTCTCTCTCTTTCTCTCTCTCTCAAATAAATAAAATCTTTAAAAAATTGATAGTTTCTAAACAACTTGTATTTTCAGAGTTCTAGCATATCAGATCTGGAAAAGACCTTATGGATAAATAAATTCTAATCCAACCTCTTTTATTGTGTAAATGAAGAAAAAGCCCCAGGGAGGTTTTTATTTTCCTGAGGATATAATAGTAGCTGTTGCAGAATCAGCACCTGTGCCAACTTTGGGATTGCAATATACTTCAAAGATGTTCAAACTGCCACCTGAAATACAAAAAAAACATGTAAAAATAGATTGTACAATAGGTAGATGTACACTATATAGATAATACAAATACAGATTGGAAGATGAAGCACAATGAGGTTGAAATAAAATGATGGCGGCAAATCTGTCAAAACTACAACTAGACCCTGTACTATTTTCATCATGTACAAGTTTATGCTTTCAAGTTCTTTAATTGTAAAGTGCATAAGAATTACTTGGAGAGCTCATTTAAAATGTGATTTCCTAGATATTTTCCTCAGATTCTGATTCAGAATGATTGGGGGTGGAACCCAGAAATCTTCACTTTTAATAAATATTTTATTTTATTTTTAATAAAATTCCAAGTATAATGAGTATAATGTAGGCGTTCCAAAAACAAAACTTTAGGGGTACCTAGACATCTGCCTTCAGCTCAGGTCATGGTCTCAGTGTCCTGGGATCGAGCCCCGCAACAGGCTCCCTATTCCACAGGGAGTCTGCTTCTCCCTCTCCCTCTGTCCCTCCTTCCCACTTGTGCTCCCTTTCTCTCTCTCTCAAATAAATAAAATCTTTTAAAAAAAAAACTTTAAAAACACTGAAAAATCACTAGAGCATTCACAGGGCAGCAAGTTACCTTAAGAGTTAACAGAAAAATTGCATTGGTGGGTGTTTATTGTTCTGGGACTAATTTTACTTAACTGCAAATTCTCAAAAACAATCTAAGATTATCTTTGTAAGTTACAACTCTCTCTCTGAATGACATAAAAGGAAACATAAATGCACCTACGTATAAGATATATACGGTGGTTACCATAGAAAGTCATGCACTTCAACCTTCAGAACAATTTTAAGTAGTTTAGTAAAATTATCTTTAATACACCAGCACTCCCACAAAGTGTTACAGGGAAGTTGTCCTTTTTAAGGCCTGTAATGATTTAACTTCTGCAAAAAAATATAATCTGAAGATTAAAAACTAAGTCACAATGAACAAAACTTAACTTCTAATGAATTTAGCTAATTTCTCGCTAATCTGTTTTTAAACTTTTTCATGAAAATTTCCTTGAGAAGCAATTTAATACCTGGTAGGAAAAGCGAAATCAAATTTCTAGGACTTGACTAATTATTTGCATATTGCATGCTGATGTTACATTTATCAGAGATGTCTATCAGCAATCAGCGAATTAATAGTTTTGGCCATAGTAACACTTCCCTTTTCAATTTGACAGTTTTCTTTGTCCAGTGAGGACAGACTTTCTTATGAGTTTGAACATCGAAATCATAGTCCTAATAGCAAAATGATCAACTATTTGCATTTACTCTTAAGTAGACCACAAGCCAATACAACTAGACCTTTAAACTTTCCAGTCCAATTCCATGAATAATTATTAACTGATTAGTATGTGTAAGATGCTTATAATAACAGGTACTGGGGGGAGGGGATATACAGGTGAGTAATCGACAGCTATAATAGGATAGAAAGGTTAAATCTGTAGCGTGCATCTGTTGGGATTTATTCATCAGTTTCTATTGCACACTTCCTGAACTCCTCCCTTCTGCTGAATAGTGTTACTGTTCATTCTGACTGCAGGGTCTACTCTAACCCTGTTATCTCAGATGCCTAAGGACAGACAAGAAGTAGGGGAAGAAATATCTTCATTGATTATCTCGTCCAACAATGTCTTCTATTTTCCTATTTTCTGTTGTCCTATTCCCCTGGCTCTAGTAGTCTTTCTGGTTCTAGACTACTTCCCTTGGACTTCAGACTACCATTGTACCTGCCTTCCTTTTGACCTGGTGTCCTCGGCTTCTCTGACAGCCTGATGCCTGTTTGTCTCACTTGCTGACTCTTGTCCCAGACTCTTGCTACCTCTGTCTTGTTGTCCATTTATCTACTTCTTCACCAGCGCTTGGCACATACTGCAATCTCCCTAGCCCAGCCACTTGGCCAGACCAGTTGACCTCTCAGCAATACATATCAGTTGCACTCCCAATTAAAAGCAGAGCTTACAATAAAGGAAGTGACAAAATAAATAAGTCTGCCTAGACATCTGAAAACACCAGAATTAAAAATACTAAATATTCAAAATTAAACCTTGACCACTCTTTTGTTACAGTATAACACATGGGACATAAAAATTAATGGAATGTAGCAACTCAGGTATCAGGCCATCAACAAATATTTGAGTGCCTACCATGGGCAAGGCACCATACTTGAAAGGATCCCTAGCCACTGAAATATGTTGACTTTTCAACGAATAAACAAGGTGGCAGAAGATATTCCTTGGGGAGCCTGTTAAGAAAAATTCCACAAAGAAGTAAGAGGGGGAAAGGCTATAAAATCAATTCTACTCCTACCATAGCAGTTAAACTTCTGGATCTTAACTCCTGGCTGAACTGGTTGATAGCATATTTCAGCAGGGCTTGGAAAACCAGTTTGTTTTAGATAGTCTGAGAGAGGTGACTTTCAGCCTTGTCACGTGGGATTCCCAAGAGTCCAGTTCCTCATTCCAATCCACTCCATGTTTATGAAAGTGCATTAGCTGGCACATTAAGAAAAAAATCTCAGTGCAGGAAGTCATCCAATCCTGATAACTCGACATGTAGAATAAAGTTTATGGTGTTATTTATTGCTAAGGTAGTCCTGGTTAAAGGTTACGTGTGTACAGTTGGAGGAGGGGCAGGCAAGGGAGAATGTAGATAACTAAGTGAAATAGAGCTGATGTATTCAGAGCTTATGTTGCTAGAGGTGAGATCAGTTACCTACTTGCAACTGAAATTTCAAACTTCTGCCTAGCGGGGACCTGAGTGGACAAATGGTGACTGATAGTTGGAAATACCAGCAGACATCTTAAGTTTTATGCTCAGATGAACGAGCAATGAACCAGGAGAATAAGTCTAGTTGTTTTCTACTGCTTGTAATTTTTACCTTTTTATTTAAAATCGCCGCATCTTTTTCAATGAATGCCTATGTGACTGTGACTTATTACAATGAAACCAGCAACTACACTACGATAGAGAGGTGTGAATGTGGTGTTTATGGATTAGCTTCACCAGTGGCTAATGCTATGGGGGTGGTGGGCATCCCTAAGAACAATAACTACCAGGCTTGTGACTACAACACTGAGTTTACTAATACTAACAGTCCCTGGATCGCGCTGATAGAAAGAGGTAATTGTACATTTTCGGAAAAAATTCAAGCAGCAAGCAGAAGAAACGCAGATGCTGTTGTGATTTACAATGTTCCAGACACTGGCAACCAGACGATACAGATGGCAAATTTTGGTAAGTAATGACAAAGTCCCAATGAGGGTTTATATCTTTGTTTATCTTAAAATGGTATTTCTATCTAGAATAACTCTAGGATCTGTCAATGACATTGTAAAATAATTTAATTTTTTCCCAGCACTATTATTACTTAATATTTGTAATTAATTTGTTCCAAGGACAAAAGCAATTCATGAAGTGATCCCTATTTTCTTTCACAATTTTCTTAGTTGTTTTAGTTTACTCAGTGTTTATTACATAACTGCTTTTGAAAAAAACGCACCCTAGTCTAAACATTAAAGAAAACATAAATATTTTAATTCCATTTTCAATTTGTGCTTTTCAGTTTGATTCATTTTCATAGGCAGAAAGGATTATATGTTTTCAAGTATGCAGTAACTACAAAACTGATTATTATAAGTAAACAATAGCATATTGTTAGTATGCAAAATGTTTACAGAAATGAGAATTCGACTATCTGCTGTGTGCGTATGAGATTTGAATCTGTTTGTGGGACTAATACATGTAAAACTACTCTCTAAGAAAAATTATACATTGGAAAAGGCATGGTAGAACTAGGATCACACCAAAATTTACATCAAAAGTAAAAGTTTCCCTTAGAAGTATTTACTTAGGACTTCATAAGTAAATACAACCATCTAATTTAACTTTATACTGGAATTTACTTCCAAGAATTACTGTTTTTACTTTATTTGTTTTGTAAAACAATGCCACTTTCCAAAGAAATGGTGCTTAAACTAGTAAAGAAGTAGATTTCTTACCCAAGTTCTCTATACTATGTGCGAGAATGGGTATTTTTAGTCCCAGATAGCTAAAGGGGGGGGGGAGGTAATAATTTCTAAATTTCAAACAGGGTAGGAACTGGAAGAACACAATATCAGGATAATTGGTTATCACCACCAAACTTGGCCTTTGAGTAAATTAATGTGAATTCAATACATTTCAGAATTGTAAAAGAGAGAAAATCAAATTTGTGTTAAGAATAGTAGTGAATGGTTTGTGCTTTGGTGAATGCTGTGAAAGATGTAAACCTGATGATTCACAGACCTGTACCCCTGGGGCAAAGAATAAAAAAATTAAAAAATTTAAAAAAATTCCCAACAATAAAAAAAAAGAATAGTAGCAAATGGAACATGCAGGTTATACACATGCAATATGGCAGTTTAGTACTAATGTGGGAAAAACAGGCTGCTTGTTTCTCTGGTATCAAAACACCAGGTAAAGACGATCTTTCAGCAGTACCAAATTATCATAAACGTACAAAACTCCACTCACTACCTTTTGTAATATATCCTGGACACTCTCAGAACTCAGGCATTCACACTTTTTTCTTTTAAAGTTCAGAGAACTCCAGAAGCCTTCCCTGCGTGTTCCTACATTTTTAGAGGTGACTTTTATTTTTGTAGAAATAAAGAGAGGCTTCTCATGAAAATCAGAAACTAAACCTGTTCTAAGGTACCTACTTCCCTAATGTTTCAGTTTAGATTCTGAGTGCTCTAGGTTTCCTTTCGCATGGACAATCACCTTGTTTCCACCCCCTGCTATATTTTAAGTATAAACAGTACCAAACTAAATTGTAGTCCGATTGCAAAACTTGCTTTGCGACGTGCAGTAGGGGCCAACATCGAGTGGAATGTGGATGCCCAGCCCCTGATTTTAAAAGATTTACCAAAGGTCACTTACAGTAAATCTTACCAAAAGGCATGCACACCGTCATCTGAATATCTGACTCTGAGCAGAGTATTAAAAACAAGGCAGTTACATTTAGCATTCAATATGTACTTCCAGCATATTCAAGGATATGTGATCAAAAACATTTTTTAAAACTACTGCATCATCCCTCTTTTCAAATAAGCACATTGAAAAAGAGCATAATGATAGTAGTTGTAATAGTTTATATTTGTTGCCATTTACTATATGTCAGACACTGTTGTGGGGCCTTTATTTTATTTTTTCATTTTTCCTATTACCACTTTATTTTTTTACTTAAATTCAATTAGCCAACATATACTTTCAGAGGTAGAGTTCAGTAATTCATCAGTTGCATAGAACACCCAGTGTTCATCACATCACATGCCCTCCATAAGGCCCATCAGCCATTTACCCCATCCCCCCATCCACCTCCCCTCCAGTAACCCTCAGTTTGTTCTCATGGTTTGTCTTCCTCTCTGATTACTGGTCTTTAACACTGAATGTTCTCAACCCCAAAGAATTAAAATTGTAAGTTTAGTGTTTTGCAGTTATAAGGCCTGTCAACTGGCATGTTACTGGAGTTTTCCGTTCCCAGAAATCTCCCTTATATAGAAACTATTAGATGATGCAGTCGACAAACAGTGAAGCAAGTGTGGATACAAAAACTCTATGATCAACTTCTAGGCCATTAAAGATTGAGTCATTATTTTGTAACATATGCCAAAGGGGTGTGAGTTTTTGCTGTCTTTTCATTACTGTTGGTTTTTTTTTACTTTTATATTATTCTTTTTTAAAATTTTTAACAATTATGTTCAATTAACCAACATAAAGTACATCATTAGTTTTTGATGTAGTGTTCAATGACTGTTTAAGCACGGTGGTGGGGGTGGGTAACAACTCTTCCTCCTTCTCCAAAATCTTGTGGCATCATCTCCATCACCTCATATTTTATCACCCCTAAAACCACCTTCTCAGAAAGCCACATTCTGGCTCCCTCAGGGCTTGCATTCCCTCAGACCCTTGCCTTCTTGCCCTGCTCCACCTACCTCTCCATTCCTTCAATTCCATTTTTCCATGCTAGGCCTTGGGAGACTTTCCACGATGTTGTGCCTCTTTGCTTACTGATGTCAATTCCCTCCAACCAGAGACCACTAGGAACAGACCTGTGGTTGAAAAAGTTGGGTTTATTATTTGCTGCAGCAAAGGGAGAATGCACACCATGGGAGACCATGGGGCATCTCAATAAGAGGGTGGTAGAAGGGACTTAGAGGATTTGGAGTTGCTTTACATGACCTGTGTGAGGGTTTAGGGAAGCAGGCCATTTACCAGCCATTCCAGTTTGCTTAAGACTGAAGGATTTCCTGGAATATGGGACTTTCAGTGCTTAAACCAGGAAATTCCTGGGGAAGCCAGGCTGAGTTGACTACACTAGCTGGTTTTTTTCTAGGTTTAGAGGCTATCAAAAAGTGGGGGAAATTCTGCGGTTAGGTTTCTAAAGCAATCTTATCTCTAAGTGGGGAAGACTGACCTGAAGCTAGAGTAGTGGTTGGTAAAGAAGCAACAGTCACTCCTATTAGCCAGGATGGGAGATGTTTGATCCTTTTTGTGGGTTGGACACTGTTCATATTTTGACAACGTTCAGACATGATTGTGAAATGGTCTTATTTTTGTCTTGATCCATCATGGTCGCAGAATGACCTTCCGTAATGTTGATGTTCTGTGAGACTATTTATGTTCAACAAGAAAACACCAAGGCCCAATTAATAGTGACAGACTGGGTCCCAGATGTCAGGGGCTAATTGTCTCTTTGTCACTGACAACACACTATGCCTGTGCCTTACTGTGGTGCAAATATATTCTCTTCCCACCGCCCACCACCACCACCATTTTATATTACTGGGCATCTTCATCCCCTCTAGGCTGCCTTCAAAGTCCCCAACAAACATAAAGAATGCCTCTGCACTCCTTGCCCCTCCTGGTTTCATGATGTGGGTACCGAATGTCCTTACTCCTGGGCCCAGTCTATTTATAGCCTCCCTATTAGCAGACTTCTTTTTTCTGAAGGGGACAACTTCGGTCAGGAAGAGTTTCCACTGAGGAGGAATAATGGATAGCCTAATACTTGGAGGTGAATCTTTAATTGAACATTGTCCAATTTGCGGTCTGTTTTGACTTCACCATTTGACGGTGTTGGAAACAGGATGATATGCTTATGGTATCCTTAAGTAATGACATAATGTCTTAACAAGCCTTTCCAAATGTTCCAGACATCCATCCCATTCTGTCCCAGACATGCAAGAAAAATCAAGAGGCCCAATATTAAAGTCTAAAATTTGGAGCCTGTTAGGCACTTACTGGATAAGCAAACAGGTTCTGAAAGTGAACTATGCTGTTAATAGATAAATTGCCTTAAGATATGCTTAGGTTTGGGGTGCCTGGGTGGTTCAGTCATTAAGTGTCTGCCTTCAGTTCCAGTTACGATTCCAGGGTCCTGGAACCGAGCCCCGCGTCCTGTTCCCTCTCCCACTCCCCCTGCTTCTGTTCCATCTCTTGCTGTGTCTCTCTCTGTCAAATAAATAAATAAAATCTTTTTAAAAATGCTTAGGTTTGAGTGCAGTTTATCTCAGCCAAGTCAATATTCTGGATGGAATAAAATAAAATAATCTGGATGGAATAATCTGGATGGAATCTCATTTCCACTGTGCCAAATGAAGGGGATTTCAGTGTAAGGTTTGAAGCATTTCAGAATCCCCCAAATTCTGTTGAGGGGGATTTCTTACTCCAGAGCAAATTAAGTGCAGGGAAAGGAAGGGCTTAATCAGAGCAGCAAAGGCAAATGCTAAGTATTTTGGAAAATGTTTTCTAGAAATGAAAGAGGAAATAAAACATAGTATATAAATGGAGAAAATAATTAAAAACTTCACGAATGTTAGACACAGATACACACATAAAGAATTTAATTCAAGAAAAGTAGTCAGTTCCACTTCAGAGGAATCTCAAATCTCTCTAGTTGCATCCATCTCCAAGACTTTATCCTCAGACCATTGGCAATAACTTCCTAACTGATCTTGCTTCTCTCGTCCCCTTCCAAGCTTATCCCCACACTGAAGCCAAAATGGCTTTTGAGAAAAGATAAATCACACCGTTTCTAAAATCTTTTAGTAGCTTCCCAGGGCCTTTAGAGTAAATTCAAACTCCTTCCCATGTCCTTATCTAGTCATGAATCACCTGGTTCCTGCCTACCACTCTGATCTCATCTCTAACCTCCTTGCCTCCCCACCTCCACTGCCCCACCCACCTCTGCCACTCACTCAGCTCTAGCCACACTGGCTTCCTTTCAGTCCCTCCATTCCACTAAACTCTTTCCTGCTCTTGAGCCTGAAAGTACTTGATACCTCCCTCTTCTTCACCCTTACATCTTATTAAACATAAAGCCCTGTTGCTTTGACCTTCAGGCATTACTTTTTTTTTTAACTTTTTACCTAAATTTCATTTAGTTGACATACATCACAAGTGCACTCCTTAATCCCCATCTCCTGTTTCACCCATTCTCCCCACCCACACCTCTGGTAACTATCAGTTTGTTCTCTAGAGTCAAGAGTCTGTTTCTTGGTTGTCTCTCTCTTTCTCTTGGCTTTTTTGTTTTGTTTCTTAAATTCTGTTTATGAGTGAAATCTTATGGTGTTTGTCTTTGTATGACTTATTTTGTTTAGCATTATACTCTAGCTCCATTCATGTTGTTGTAAATAGCAAGATTTCATTCTTTTTATGGCCGAATAATATTCCGTTGTATAGTTGTGTATGTATACATATCACAACTTCTTTTTCCATTCTTCTATTGATGCACACTTGGGCTGCTTCCATAATTTGGCTGTTGTAAATATAGCTGCTATAAACATTGGGATGCATGTATCCTTTTGAATTAGTGTTCTTGTATTCTTTGGGGAAAATACCCAGTAGTGCAGTTGCTGGATCAGAGGGTAGTTCTATTTTTAACTTCTGAGAAATCTCCATACTGTTTTCCACAGTGGCTATACCAGTTTGCTCTCCACCAACAGTGCCTGAGGGTTCTTTTTCTCCACATCCTCACCAACAATTGTTGTTTCCTGTGTTGTTGATTTTAGCCAGTCTGACACATGTGAGGTGATATCTCATTTAGTTTTGATTTGCATTTCCCTAATAATAAGTGATGATGAGCATCTTTTCATGTGTCTGTTGGCCATCTGATGTCTTCCTGGAGAAATGTCTGTTCATGTCTTCTGCCCATTTCTTAACTGGATTATTTGTTTTTTGGGTGTTGAATTGTATAAGTACTTTATATATTTTGGTAATAACTCCTTAATCACATATGTCATTTGTAAATATCTTCTCCCATTCAGTAGGTTGCTTTTTAGTTTAGTTGATTGTTTCCCTCGCTGTGCAGAAGCTTTTTATTTTGACACAGTCCCAGTTTATTTCCCTTGCCTCAAGAGACATATCTAGTAAAAAATTCCTACAGCAGTTGTCAGAGAAGTTACTGCCTGTGTTCTTGTCTGAGATTTTTATAATTTCAGGTCTCACATTTAGGTCTTTAATACATTATGAATTTATTTTTCTGTACACTGTAAGAAAGTGATCCAGTTTCATTGTTTTACATGTTGCTGTCCACTTCTCCCAATACCATTTGTCGAAGAGACTTTTTCCCATTGGGTATTCTTTCCTATTTTTGTCAAATATCAATTGAGTGTATAGTTGTGGGTTCATTTCTGGGTTTTCTATTCTGTTGCATTGATCTATATGTCTATTTTTATGCCAGTACCATACTGTTTTGATTACTATGGCTTTGTAATAGAACTTGAAGTCTGGAATTGTGATGCCTCCAGGTTCGTTTTTCTTTTTTCAAGTTTGCTTTGACTATTCAGGGTTTTTTGTGGTTTCATACAAACTTTAGGATTGTTTGCTCTAGTTCTGTGAAAAATGCTGTTGGTATTTTGATAAGGATTGCATAAAATCTGTATATTGCTTTGAGTAGTACAGACATTTTAGCATTATTTGTTCTTCCAATCCATAAGCATGGATTTTCTTCCCATTTCTTTGTGTCATCTTCAATTTCTTTCATCAGTGTTTTAAAGTTTTCAGAGTACAGATCTTTTACCTCTTTGAGTAGGTTTATTCCTAGGAATCTAATTACTTTGGGTATAATTGTAAATAAGATTGAGTCCTTGATTTTTCTTTCTGCTGCTTCATTATTGGTGTAGAGAAATGCAACAGATTTCTGTATGTTGATTTTGCAAATTTACTGAATTTGTGTATCAGTTCTAGCAATTTTTTGGTGGGGTCTTTTGGGTATTCTATGTACAGCATCATGTCATCTGCAAATAGTGAAAGTTTGACTTCTTTCTTACTGATTTGGATGCCTTTTATTTCTTTTTGTTGTCTGATTGCTATGACTAGAACTTCCAGTACTATGTTGAATAAAAGTGGTGAGAGTGGACATCCTTGTCTTGTTCTTGACCTTAGGGGAAAGTTCTGTTTTTTCCCCATTAAGGATGATGTTAGCTGTGGGTTTTTCATATGGTCTTTATTACGTTGAGGTATGTTCGCTCTAAACCTACTTTTCTGGGATGCCTGGATAGCTGAGTTGATTGAGTGTCTGACTCTTGGTTTTGGCTCAGATCATGAGTTCATGGTCATTGGATCAAGCCCCATACGGGACTCCCTGCTCAGCAGGGAGTCTGCTTGAGGATTCTCTCCCTCTGCCCCTCCCCCAACTCATGTTCTCATGCATGCATGTGCTCTCTCTCCCTAAAATATATAAATAAATATTTAATAAAATATAATAAAAAATAAATCTACTTTGTTGAGGGTTTTTATCATATATGGATGTTGTATTTTGTCAAAGGCCAGTTCTGTGTCTATTGAAATGATCAGGTGGTTCTTAACCTTTCTCTTACTGATATGATGTATCACATTGACTGATTTGCAAACACTGAACCACCCTTGCATCGCAGGAATAAATCCCACTTGATCATGGTGAATGATATTTTTAATGTATTGTTGAATTCAGCTTGCTATCATTTGGTTGAGAATTTTTGCATCTATGTTCATCAGGGATATTGGCCTGTGGTTCTCTTTTTCTGTGCTGTCTTTATCTGGTTTTGTCATCAGGGCAATGCTGGCTTCATAGAATGAATTTGGAAGTTTTCCTTCCTTTTACGTTTTTTGAAATAGTTTAAGAAAAATGGGTGTTAGTTTTTCTTTAAATGGTAGAATTTGCCTGTGAAGCCATCCGGTCCTGGACTTTTGTTTGCTGGGAGTTTTTTAATTACTGACTCAATTTCTCTGCCAGTTATCAATCTGTTCAAATTTTCTATTTCTTCCTGTTTCAGTTTTGGTAGTATATGTTCCTAAGAATTGTCCAATTTGTTAACATATAGTTTTTCATAATATTCTCTTATTATTGTTTGTATTTCTGTGGTGTTGGTTGTTATTTCTCCTCTATTGTTTGTAATTATATTTATTTGAGTCCTTTCTCCTTCTTCTTGATAAGTCTGGCTAAAGGTTTATCAATTTTATTGATATTTTTCCAAGAACCAGCTCCTGGTTTCACTGATTTTTTTTTTAGTTTCTATATCATCTATTTCTGCTCTAATCTTCATTATTCCTATTCTTCTGGTTTTAAGTTTTGTTTATTTTTCCATTTCTAGCTCCTTTAGGTGCAAGGTTAGGTTGTTTATTTGAGATTTTTCTTGCTTCTTAAGGTAGGCCTGTATTGCTATAAACTTCCCTCTTAGAACAGCTTTTTCCTCATCCCAGAGGTTTTGGACAGTTGTGTTTTCATTTTCATTTGTTTCTGTGTATTTTTTTTTACTTCTTTGAGCTCCTGGATGACCCATTCACTATTTAGTGGCATTTATTTAACCTCCATGTATTTGTAGTCTTTTCAGATTTTTTCTTGTGGTTGACTACTAGTTTCATAGCACTGTGGCCATAAAAGATGCATGATATGCCTTCGATCTTCTTGAATTTGTTGAGGCTTGTTTTGTGGCCTTAATATGTGATCAAAATGTCTCTTATTCTGGACAGTATCCCTCAACCACGGTATTTCCCACCAAACCCTTCTGTTCATTTCTGTTTAAATATCTTATCATGTGTAATCATTTTGTTATTTCTTTGTTATCTGCTTCTCCCACTTGATTGTAAGTTCCAGGAGGGCAGAAATCATGCTGTCATGCTTGCCATTGTACTGAGCATAACTCACAGTCTTCAGTAGTTGTTGAATGAATCAAAGTTTAAGAAAATAGAAAGCAATTCCTTTTACATAGAAAATATGGGCAAAATTAAGTGAACTTGATTAGGTGAATTCAGCAAACTATTGCATTTTATAATTGTTTTTATTTTTATCTATGCAAGTAGTACTTTCTCCTTTAAAAAAAAAACACTAAAGATGAAAGTCCCCCTTGATTTCCACCCCAATCTCAGTCCTCTCCCCAGAAATAACCATCACTATTCATCCAGTAGGTAACCTTTCAGACTTTTTTCTATCCATTTTCATTTATATTCCAGAAAATACAGTCAAATTGTGTTTTATTTTTAACATTGATGAAGTTATTCTGCAGCTTGCTTTTATTGCTCAACTGTAGGACTCGGGGCTATTTCCATGTTAATGCATTTACATTTAGATCAAATAATTCATTTAACTACTGCAAAATATTCCATAGTGTGTACACACACATAATTTTCTTAACCACTCTCCTATTAATGAACATTTGGGTTGTTTTCAACTCTGCTCTTCTACTTCAATGAACATAATTATTGCTGATACCTAAGGAAGCTATTGACATTGAACTTGCATCATTACTGATGTGGATCTTGCCTCTGACTACCTTGTTGAACTCCTATTAATTTTAATAGTTAGACCATTGATTCTCTTGAATTTTCAAGAGAAAATCTTAAAAAACCCTTTTATATTAATTATGTCTCTTAATTATTTCCAGTGGTCTTATTCCATTGTCTAGGACTCTAGTAGTGATAATAGCATACATCCTTGATTTTACTAAAAAACACGGTCTTGCTGTTCCACTATTAAGTGTGTTGTTTGACAGAAGTTTCTGGGAGTTTCTGGATACTTACCAAAGTATCAGGACTTCAGTAATGCTTCTGAATATTGTTATTCTTACTGACAAGCTAGGATATAAATACCTATGTATATTGATACATATGTATATTGATATATGTATAGATCAACGTAGATATAGATCAGATATATTCACTATTTTAGAATATGACCCAAAGGGAAATCCAATAGTTTACAGTCAGCGTAGGGGAAATAATAAAGTGATACACTGAAATAATAGGTAAAAGGAACAATTTTGTTTTTCCCTTTTTTTAGATTTAATTTTGTTGGTACCCTGAATAAAAGTATTGAAAACATAAGAGACTCCTAATCTCAGAAAACAAACTGAGGGTCACTGGGGGGTGGGCGGGTAGGGATAGGGTGGATGGGTTATGGACATTGGGGAGGGTTTGTGCTTTGGTAAATGCTGTGAAAGATGTAAGCCGGATGATTCTCAGACCTGTACCCCTGGGGCAAAGAATAAAAAAATAAATTAAATAAAAAAAGTATTGAAAACATTTTTATTGCTTACATATATAACTCCAAGTTGACTGCCAAGTTGTAAGACACAAACAAAATGTAAAAGCCTCTTGAAAAATTAGAAAATTGTTTATTAAAACAAGATAAAGCGGACAGTAATGAATAATAAATGTAGAAACAGGTGTAACATAGAAAACATGGGCAAAAAAAGACAGGTTTATTAACAAAATATTTGACAATCACATTGTACCACAAGTTAAATAATGAATGGCACAGTTAGGGGCACCTGAGCAATGTAGTTAGTTAAGTGACTGACTCTTGGTTTCAGTTCAAGTCGTGACCTCAGGGTTATGAGATTGAGACCCACATCAGGCTCACACCCAGGGGGGAGTCTACTTGGGATTCTCTCCCCTCTCCCTCTGCCCCTTTCTCTCTCTCTCTCTCTCTCTCTCTCTCTCTCTCTCTCTCTCTCTCTCTCTCTCAAAGAAATCTTTTAAGAATGTTCTTTAAAAAAAGAATGACACAGTTATTTTAAAAAATGGTATAATCATGAGATGTACTAACAAATATATAACATGTTAGGTCTGGTAAAAACCTCAACTATGCTTGCAATTCATGAAACTGGAAACATCGCAAGCCTTATTATAATCTAGCTTACAATAACAGGATTTTGGTACCTCTCTCTCTCTCATACATTCTCAAGAGCCTCTATTCCCTCTCTTTCTCTCTTCCCTTCTCTGTCTCCACAGAAGTGCATACATATATAACCACATAAGAGTTTATCTTTTTATGGGGAAGTCAAGGGTACAGTACCTCTGGATGCTAGTTTCAGAAAAAAAAAACAAGATGAGTCAATTCACTATGAGCTCTTTAAAGTACATTTTGTCTCTTCTCCATTTTAAAATCAAGAAATATTTTGCAAGTGTCTAAATATGTGCTTTTTTTCATTAACATATTCTTTCCTTAACTCTTGGCCTCTTCCTTTGAAGCTTTTAATGTTTATCTATTATATCATGATTTGCTGCCAGGACATCGATTTTCCCCCCACGTTACTGATAATTATTACTTGTGTGTTTGTGTGTGTGTGTGTGTGAATACACACAGAGAAATGCCTGAGTGGGATTGTACAAATAAGCTAGTTCTTCCTAAGTACTCTCTTCCTCTCTTTTCAGCAATCCATGGTTCCTAAGTCCTCTTACCCCAGCTGTCCCTCTTCCATTACTCAAGCTTACCTTCCCTAGGCAGCAAGGACTTCTTGATTGATGTATGCTCTACTCATTTAGGGAATGGTTAGATACGCAGGAACTACTTTGATCAAGTATCCAAGAGGGAACTTCACTTGTTGCCCCTGGAATAAACATGACTTACATGAACAAACCCAATTTCCAACTGGTGATAATAACAGGAACTTTCACAGAACCATGCAACAGTAAAGTTGAGGAAATTGGATATTAGAGCACCCCTCATCACATCGTGTCAGCAACAACTTATTCCACCTACACTCAGAACCTGCCATCATCACAAAAGTGTTTAACATTTTAATAATGTTAGTTATGACATTTTGGATTTTTTATGTATATCGTATCTTCGCCCAAATTTTTAATAACATATATTCTCAGCATGACCTTCTAATGACTTCACCATGCAATGATAGTGACACCATGTGGTCAAATAAACTAGACTCTGGCAAAAATCAATAAATATCATTGGCACCTCTTCGTGGGAAGTACAAAGAGAGAGAGATGAAAGTTTGCTTAATAATTCACTTGCTTTTTATTTCTATTTTAAACGACTGTCTCTCAGTATCATTATTCCTAATAGTGGAGTTCTTTTTTCTTTCAATATTGCACCTAATCCGTATTAAAATGTTTCCCTTTCCCTTTATGGAAGCAATTGTTAATAGTATTTTATTAACTACATGCCAAGCATTCTTCTAAGTGTAATCATCTCAACAACTCCATGAGACACATAGTTTTAGTATCTCCATTTTATATATAAGGAAACTGAGGCATAGAGAAGTGAGTTAACTTCCCCAAAGTCATCCAGTCCGTAGGTCGCAAAATGAGGGTCTGGACCCTAATATCCTTACTCTAGACTCTGTGCTCTCATTTAGTACATGGTACTTCCTCTCTAGTGAGCATATACTATGCAAGGCCCTGTACAAAAATGGCACAAAAACATGATCATTACCCTCAAGGAGGAAAACATAGTAAGAAAACTGATGTGTACAATTTGTAGAAGGCAGCATATGACACTATAATCGAAGTGTTAAGGTTATTTGAGCTGAAGCAATTAAAAAATTATGAGGTCAGGGTATTAGAAAGGTCATCAGCATGGATGTTAATGTTAGAGAAAATGTTAGCAGAGAAATCAAAGATCAGTAGTGGGCATATTAAAAGTGAGAACATTCTCTCTCTCTCAAAATAAATAAATAAATAATAAATAAATAAAATCTTGTTTTAATAAAAAGGAAAGTGTAGGCCATCAGAAAGTGGGGGCATTTCTGTTAGAGTTTCAGAAGTTGAGCAGATCAGGATGATGATAATGTCCAGAGTACGGCCATGGCAGTGGGGTAACAGAAGTGGAATGGAAGCCAGGTTTCCTGAGGTTGGATCATGAGTCCAGAGTATTGGATGATATAAGTACTTTGAGTGGAGAGGATGACTGTGATTCAAATAACAGTCTTCATATATGTGAGCAGATGCCTAGGTTGTTGGTCCATGATTAAACAGGCTAGGAAGACATAGAGGGTGATAAAACCAAGTGCCATGAGTTCCTTGACTACCCAGGAGTCTCCAAGAAACTGGGGGTTTATTCTGAACGGTGAGGGGAGAGTGGTTTGGAAACCAAATGGGAGTGAGAAAACCCCTTATAGCCCTGAAATATGTGGGGTATGGAAGGATGAGCTGCCTCTACTGAAAGTAACTGAAGGAGACATGATATGTTCGGGGGTAGTAAGATAGGTCAGGGACCTCAGAGAAATGTCCTAAGCCTCCGTATTACCCTCACTGAAGAGAAATGAGAAAATTGTACCTGTGAAGCATGTGTCATGGAGCCAGAGATCTTGAAGACACAGTGGAAGAAGAACGAGCAGTATAGAGAGGGGAGAACAGAACTAAATATGAACCAAACTAGTTTCCAACTGGTCTAACAACTAAGGACGGCAGGAATGTGAGACCAGGGGCATATAGTGAAAAGGTTTCAAACTAAATTCTGGAATCAAGGTAACTCAAAGGAGTCCAGGACTTGGGGAAGCAGTGTAGAAGGCTGGCAGTGGATTACTCACAAGAGAGCAGGAGCTCTTGGAGGAGGTGAGAAGGGAAGGGCTGAATATGGTGAAGATGAAAAATATGAGAGAATTTAGACCAGAAGTGTCCTAGAGCTATGGCTGCAAATTATAAGGGAGAGGGGGGCCATGTTCATGCTTGGGCAGAGAGGGAGAATACAGTAGAAGGTAACAAGTGCTGAATGGCCTGAACATCAAACTAATCAGCTGGGAGGTTCCCAAATGGAACTGCTTTAAAGTCTGAAATCAGGTGCAAGTTGAGGCTTGAGCTGAGTGTTACCTGAGTATCTGGAGGATGTTGCATAAAAATGTGAAATCGTTATAAAGAAGGAGCACACGACAGAATTCTTTCAGGCCATTTTAATCAGTCAAATGTCCTGGGAAATGATCTGTTTGTTATGACTAATGCTAATTACCTATCTCTGCACTGAGGAGATTGGGATTTTAGGGATTTTAGTAAAAACTGGTAGAGACCTAGTCAAGGCCTTAGGATGTCAAAATTGCAATCATTAAATGCCTGGATACCCTCCATTCCAGAATTGAATTAAATCCAATCTACATTTGCTTGGGTGTATTTTTAGCTTTTAAATGGAAATGTAAATTGAGTCCTTTTCCTCAAAGCAGTCGATTCAGTGGAGGAGGATGAGGAGGAGGCCAAGGAGTATATAATCAGTCAAATAGGATGTTTGACATTATTTTAGCTCCAAAAATGTCTACATGGACCAAATAACCATTTTTCAAAATAGTTTTTCCACTGATTATTTTTTATTAGCTCATGCAGGATATAACCAGCATCTAAATGCTCAGTAATTTATACATGGTCAGATTAGCTGCAGTTGGAGGCCACGGCGGTTGATTCTGAGAAATTTAGTACCATTCCAAACATAGAGGAAAATGCTCTTAAAAAAAAATTAGTCTTGTCAAAAAGCCAGAAGATACAAAAAGGCCCTATTTACCAAAGGGCTCTATGGACAAGTTTTGGAACAGAACACATATGGAGAGAAGGCTAAATTGCATTTGGCTAAAGGAAGATGTATAGTTTCTCTGACCATTTCACAAACACATCCTTTCTCCCCATGAAAACGGCAGCCCTTCGACTCCACAAGAGGAATTCAAGGTCTAAAGAGAAATACAAGGGCTCTAATCTGATGAATATTACTCCATGATACCTGAGGTTAAACCCTAGGGTATAAGGCCCTGGGGAGCTATTTGTTCTTGTTTACGCAGCCATCGCCTGGGCTCAGGGAAGCTCTTAGGAGAGCGAGCTCTGGTTCACAATTGGGTTTTCTAATATGGGAATAAAATAAGACATAAAAATGTGGGGTTTGGGGCACCTGGGTGGCTCAGTGGGTTAAAGCTTCTGCCTTCGGCTCAGATCATGATCTCAGGGTCCTGGGATTGAGCCCTGCATCTGGCGCTCTGCTCAGCAGGGAGCCTGCTTCCTCCTTTCTCTCTGCCTGCCTCTCTGCCTACTTGTAATCTCTCTCTCTCTCTCTCTCTCTTTCTCTCTCTCTCTGTCAAATAAATAAAATAAATAAACAAATCTTTTTTAAAAATGTGGGGTTTTTAAAAGCAAGGGTTTACTTATCCACTCAACAAATATTTACTGAGGGCCAACTATGTGTCCTGCCTTGCCACATTCTACATTTCATAGTTCTCTCTCTGAGGCCTCAAGCATACAGCATGGGTTTAATGAGAAACAGTGGAATGTGCTAGTGATTTCGGTCATGGGCTCTGTAGGGAGATGGACCTGGGCTTGAACATCAGACCTACTATTTATTTTCTAGCTGTGTGATCTTGGACAAGTTATTTAACCTCTCTGGATTCCAGTCTTCTCAGCTCAGGCATCTCATCTGTAAAATGAGAATACTACAGTGCAACTTTACAGGGTGGTTATAAAGAACAAATGAAATAGCACATGTAGGGGCGCCTGGGTGGCTCAGTGTGTTAAGTGTCTGCGTGATCCCAAGGTCCTGGGATTGAACCCCCACATTGGGCTCCCTGCTCTGCGTGGGCCTCTGCCTCTTTCCCTCTGCCTGCACTTGTGTTCTCCCTCTGCCACTGTCCCTCCCCCTGAACTTGTGTTCTCTCTCTCTCTCTCTCTCTCTTTCCCTCTCTTTCTCTCTCTGGTACATAAATAATATCTTTGAAAATAAATAAGTAAATAAAAGGAAGAAATATCACATGTAAGGAAAGCAGCTAGCATGGCTGTGTTCGATAGTAGATGCACAAAAATGGTAGTAGTAAGATAATGCAGATGAAGGCATCCCCCTTCTTGCTTTATGCTACCTCTTCCTCTTCGCCTGTCCATGTCACTTTGTCACTTTAAAACCTTAGACAACCTACTTCTCCCTTGGCCTGCCACTCTCCCTCTTTGTACACACACACTCTCTCTCTCTTACAAATTAATAAAATCTTTACAAAATTTTAAAAAAATAAAATCTTGGACAAAATGTATGTCCTATGCAAAGCCTTTCTTGACTAACAGTTTACCTTGATCTCTCTCCATTCTTTGGCACCAAGCCGGTGCTTAAAAACATGGGTCATGTTAATTTGCTTCTGGGCTGTTTGTCTATATTCTTAAGTATTATTTGTGTCCCTCCTGGGTTCCTAATTATCTTAGAGTAATAGATTCACAGAGCAAACATAAAAGAATTTAAGTCTTCCATGTACAGCATGAATCCTTTCGACTACCGTTGCGTCCAGGTGCCATCCATTTACTACTCATCACCTCTCCAGGTGAGCAGTTCAGTTCATTGCTGGACAGCTTAAGTTTTCAGGAGGTTCTTTTCCAAACTACACCAAAATGTACCTCCCTCTGTCTTTTCACATGTTGTTACTAGTTGTGCCCTCTTGAACAACATGGGACTAGATATAGGTTTAATTTAGGATCAATATAGGATTAAACTCTTCTCTACATGAAGGTGCCTTCAATTTGCTTTAGATCATCCATTCAATTCTCAGTCAGTGGTATTGACTTTTTGGCTTTTTTACTAATGGCAAAGTAGAATGTCAATGTTTCTTACCACTACAGTCTTTTTTTTTTTCTTTTCCTGTCGATGGAGAAGGGGCATTGCCTTTGCGTCTTGAGAATGACTTCACTTTTTGAGCCTTGGAGAGGATTTGGGAGCCAGTCACCTGTGTGATGTGATTTGTTGGGTCCCAGGATTTCCCCTGCCCAAACAAGATCCTCCTCCTTGTGATACCTGAAATTCCATCCCTCCTGAAAGCAGCATTCCTTTGGGTTTTAAAACGATTTAGGGTTTTTGAGGCCCTGTTTAAAAGGAACGTGCTCCTGGGAAAGGTAACATCTTCACCTTCACTACTGATATCCACAGCAGGTACTAAGTCATTGATAGTGACTTGAGAGCAAAATATCGAATAGGATAAGGCATGACCTGGAGACAGACTGCTGGAGATCCAAGGACCTCATCTCATTCATCTCAAGATACACAGCTCTGAGCACAGTGACTAACGCTGGGCCCTAGGTGAAGAATGAATGAATGAATGAACGAACGAATGAGGCTGAAAGGGGGAGTATATGCCCTTCCCAATAAATATGACTGACCTCCTTAATTCTGTCTCCAGCCAATGGAGTATGGTCACACCAGAAATATTGGGGTTCTTCGGCTTGCTGACAGCCTTCCTGGCTATTAACAGTGTTCTTTTTCAGTCAGCTCTCCCCAAGGCTATCTGGTGTCTCACCTTCAGCCTTCAGCCGGGGACATGACTTCTTTGTTAGGCTGCTTCTATATAAAGCTCTGGCAATAGGAACTGCCTAGATTACCACCAGTGATTTACACACCTACACAGAGAGCTTACACCCACACAGGGTCATGGAGTGAAGCAACCAGATTCCCGTTCAGGTCCTGTGTCACTGCAGGATATTGTGGAATTAGCATTACTGTTTCACTTATTTGTATGAGCTGTTGCAGATGTAGCGATCTGCAGAGTACTCTGTGAATTTGGGAAGAGTGGAATAAAACCCTCATTAATTCTCACCAGTGTTTAATCTAAGTTAAAAATCTGGGGTTGGCACTTAAAGGAGTGGGGAGATGATGAAGTGCCTTAAGAGAATAGAAACTCTTGTTAAGGCAGTACATAAAAGAAACTATTTTCCTGCAAACAGTCTTTGCCTTCATTAAAGGACATCCAGCAGTGTTTCTCTTTGGCATGATTTTAGTAGCAATTCATTTGTGTTATTGTATTACTTGAAAATAATAAAGCTGCATTTTGTATTTTGTTAAAACTTTCAGAGGAAGCCCTATCTGACAGGAAATCAATGAACTATGGAAGGGTGTTTTTTAAAATAGCTTTTTAGACATCTGTAGTAATGTAATCAAAGCTGATGAACTATAGGACTCTACTTCAAAGAACAATGTAAATGGTTTTAATTAATAGTCCAATTGCTTTTATGTAAATGATTATTTCCTAAGGCACTAGAAAAATTGGTTTTTTCATTCAAGGTAACTGTTTCCAGTGCAGAATTTCGAGACACCATGAATTCCCTTTCATCATAGAATGAGTACTAGCCTTCCTCCAAAATAACAAAATCTTTCTATATTCTGTTATTCCAATTATAGAACGTGCCAACTTCAAGCAAGTCTGATTTAGTAAAGTTCTACTCTATTTGCAAAATAATTTCATAATGAAAGTAGAGTTCTATTTTCTTTGTACGCTTGGACTGTACTTCTAGCAATAAAAACAAAGTTAAATCTAAAAGAATACCCACATTGTTTCTGAAAACTGCTTAAACTATTGGATATGCTATTAATATTTCTCTGAAGAAATACTTGTCCACAGCCCATTAATCCTCACTCTATGAATACTTAAAATGTTAGTGAAGTGGTAAGTACTGACAAAATGTGTCTCCTTCAAGCAGTAATACATTACAAATCCGGGACTTTAGGTTCCCATTTAATGGCCCATGCCCTTAGCCTGTAATTACATTTTAAAAACATGAAGTTGTGGTGTTTTGTGGGGATTTTTTTGACAGTCGTCTGGGGCATTTTCTGGCATAACTTCTTATGGGGATGCTTCCATTTCTTTACTGTAAGATCTAAGATCTAGGAGAGAGTATATTCCCTAAGAATATCTTCCGAGGTCACAATACCCACTTTACACTTTAGACAAAGAAAACGTTACTCAGAGTAGTAGAAGGCTGATTCAAGATTTCTTTGCTGTCTGCCAAACAAAATGGCAAAATCAGACAAATAAAAACTCTTACCCTTAATTACTGAAGAGATGGTATTCTGATTTCTGAGAAGCTAAACAGTAATGTACCATGTTCTACTGAAATATGAAAAAATGAATAATCCCAATTCCTTGAAATATAGTCTTCCATACCAAAAGGAAAGCAGTGAGAACTAACACAGCAAAAGGCAAATTTCTCATGCTCCAAGCATTGGTTTTGCACCTGTTACTATTTAATAATGGTGTAAGCAACTGAGGACAATGTTTTAGAAAACTCAGAGAACAATGATTTAATTGAAGGCATTGACTGAAATAGTCCAGAAGAATTTTCAGTGTGATAAAATGAAAACCTTTTTAGATTCCCAGGGGTGTGAGAAGCTGATCTTTGTGCTTTAGGGAGAAATTCATAAAGAAACTAGCCAGCTATATTCTGGCCAGTTCTATTTTTTGAGTGCCAGTTGGCGCTGGGGAGAGTAGAGACAATAGTCTCTCTAGATTCTGTGAAGTTTCAGGATTTGCTTTTTTTGAAGCTATAAGCAGGAAAATGTGGTCAACTAAAATGTGGCTGTGTGTCCAATTTACAAAACTGAGCTGTGTACAACCCAACTGACTGTAAAGGTGGTTGTCTGGAAGACAGCTTCTGGATATTTGTTACTTTACCACAGAGGCTGTTAAAAAATATTTTAATCCAAGAAAAACATATAAGTAAATTTTGCCAAAGAAAACACTGCGTCTAATTCCCCAATCCTCTTCATAAGTAAACTACCCACTTAATTTATAGGAATACGTACTGATTTATAATATTGAGCCTCAGATAAAACCACGAGGGTGGGGGCAGTGGATGAAAATGCATCTTTGCAAATCCTGCAAAAAATCTTGAATTCAGATTCTCCTCCATAGCTGTCCTCCTGCAGCAGAATGACTGAGTTGGTTTACATAATAATGTAATAATTATACAATAACATAATAACAGTAGAATTACTTAGTTCATTTACATATTTCTGGAGAGATTACCTGACAATAAAATTATTTCATTTCATAAAACACAGGAGATTTCCTAAGCACATAACAAAGTTTCAGTTTCTTTGCATCTAGACAGCATTTTAAATCTTCCTTTTGAAACTAAGTGAGCCAGACTTATCCATTCCAGAAGGACTTGTGAATTGATATTTATGGCTTATTCATTGCATGTAGTAGTTACGGTGGAATTCCTTTCCTCAACCCACTGTACAACCAGATGACACAGCATTTTTCTGTTCCAACATTAGAAAGGCCCAGTAGAGGGCACATTGAGCATTTTTATGACTAATACAAACACCTTGGTACTTAAGCATATTTAAATAGTAACATGCTATATTGGCATCTGAATCAAAATTTCTAATGTCTTTTGACACCATATGGCAACTCTTTCAATTAACAAAACACCAAGCTACTCAGTTAGTCAAGGTCAGCCAAATAGATTTGAATAAAACAAAAATCAAATTGATTACTTTAAAACCAAGCACCTTGAAGATGTAAATAAATTCCCAGAATGAATAAGACTCATGAGTCCATAGATGCTCTTTAGTGATTTCATGCTCACAGGAGTAAGGTGATATACAGAATATAAATATGCTAAGTTATACCATTAATTTAATTATCTGAATGCAGCTAGTCCACTGGCAATGTTGAAATCTGAGGCCAACTGGCTTTGATCACTCATGCTACTTCAGAGTCACCTCTTATGGGTCTGAAGGGAATGCCTGGGTAAAACATAAAAAGAAAACACGCTGAAAAATGCATTTCAAAGTCAACCCCAAGTGTCTTTTGATTGTTTGCTATTTTGTATTATCTACATCACTACTTCCCATCTTCTAGTATCTATAATTGAGATCTAACTCAATTCTTTTGTAGGAGACTAAGAAAAAATGACCCTGAGAAAACTATAGTTTTAATATAATAATTCTGGTATGCACCTAGCTTTAGGTGGAAAATGAATTTCAATTCATAAAAGAAAAAAATTATTTCAATATTTGAAGGAGAAAACCAAGAAGGTAAGGATATTGTTTATGTTTTAAGGATAGAATTCTTCGGGCTCCTGGATGGCTCAGTGGGTTAAAGCCTCTGCCTTCGGCTCAGGTCATGATCTCAGGGTCCTGGGATCGAGGCCCGCATCGGGCTCTGCTCAGCGGGGAGCCTGCTTCCCCCTCTCTCTCTGCCTGCCTCTCTGCCTCCTTGTGATCTCTCTCCCGCTGTGAAATAAATAAATAAAATCTTTTAAAAAAAAAAAAAGGATAGAATTCTTCTTCTATGTGCACCTGAGTGGCTCAGTAGATTAAGCACCTGAATTTGGATTTTGGCTCAAGTCATGATATCAGAGTCCTGAGGTCAAGCCCTACATTGGGCTCCATGCTGGGTGTGGAGCCTGCTTAAGATTCTCTCTCTCTCCCTCTGCTCCTCCCACACAAAAAGAATATAATTCTTCTAATAAGGGAAAGACCATCAGAGCTTTTGTAAATGACTACCACTTAGAGCATGAATGACTTCTATTCCTAAACACCTGACAAATTACAATGAACCAGAAAGCTACTTATTGCAAAACACAAGTGCTCTTACATTTTCTCTACCTTTTTTTTCTGTCTACACATCTAAAAATGTGATACAGGAATCCATCAAAATTCTAGAGGAGAACACAGGCAGCAACCTCTTGGACTTTGGCCATAGCAACTCATACTAGACATGTCTCCAAAGGCAAGGGAAACAAAAGTAAAAGTGAACTATTGGGACTTCATCAAGATAAAAAGCTTCTGCACAGCCAAAGAAACAATCAACAAAACTAAAAGGCAGCCTACTGAATGGAACAATATATTTGCAAATGACCTAGCAGATAAAGGTCCAAATAGTGTCCAAAATCTATAAAGAACTTATCAAACTCAACATCCAAAAACCAAAAAGTCCAGTCAAGAAATGGGCGGAGGACATGAGCAGACATTTTGGCAAAGAAGACATCCAAATGGCCAACAGACACATGAAAAGATGCTCAACATCACTCAGCATCAGAGAAATACAAATCACAGTGAGATAACACCTCACACCAGTCAGAATGGCTAAAATTAACAAGTCAAGAAACAACAGATATTGGTGAGGATGTGGAGAAAGGGAAAACCTCTTGCACTGTTGGTGGGAATGAAAACTGGTGCAGCCACTCTGGAAAATACTAGAACATTTGAATTTCCTCAAAAAGTTAAAAGTGGAACTATACTATCCAGTATTTGCACTAGTAGGTATTTATCCAACAGACACAAAAATAATAATTTGAAGGTGCCCATGCACCTCAATGTTTATAGCAGCAATGTCCACAATAGCCAAAATATGGAAAGGGCCCAGATGTCCATCGACTGATGAATGGATAATGAAGATGTGTTACATGTCTACAATGGAATATTACTCAACCATCAAAAAGGATGAAACCTTGCCATTTGCAATGACTTGGTTGGAACCAGAGTGTATTATGCTAAGCGAAATAAGTCAGTCAGAGAAAGACAAATACCATATGATTTCACTCATATATGGAATTTGAGAAACAAAACTGATGAACAAAGGAGAAAGGGGGGAAAAATTAAGTAAGATAAAAACAGAGAGGGAGGCAAACCATAAGAGACTCTTTACTCTAGGGAACAAACTGAGGGTGGCTAGAGGAGAGGTGGGCAGGGGGATGGGGTAACTGGGTGATGGACATTAAGGAGGGCATTTGTGATGTGATGAGCCCTGGCTGTTCTATGCAACTGATGAATCACTAAATTCTACCCCTGAAACTAATAATACACGATATGTGAACTAACTTGAATTTAAATCTTAAAAAATTTAAAAATGTTACTCAACTCAGTTATTTGTTTTTCCATCACAGCATTTAAAATCTTGTTCTTCCCCCTCTTTCTATTTTAGTAACTTTTGTCACAGTTAGTGTCATATGTGTTTCACATGGCACTAAAATAAATAAAAGATACTAGTTGAACAAAGCAACTGAATGTTCCACTTTTAATGGATTGTTTTGGTATTATGTAGGTGAGCCTGACTCTTGACTATCTCCTAATCTCTATTCACCTGTACCTATATTCTCCTCCAAAAGTACTTCATGCACTTGAAACAATGCTCCCTGCTTGCAAATGCCAGTCCTGTCTTTATAATTTCTTTTATAATTTTATAACTTTGGTCTATAGCCTACTAAATTCAAAGGGGCTTTAAATTAGTCCCTTGATTAAACCCAATAGAAAAGAAAACATTTATGGATAAAATAGAGGAGGTTCTAAAGAGGAGGTTTTTAGGCTGGGGGGGCAGTCCTTGGAGGTGCACGGGTGGGTCACACAGGGTCTTCATGCAGCTGAAGTATTCTTGAAGTTATAAGTACACGGAGTTGCTTTTTTAAAAAATAAAGTAAATCTTATCCTAAATGTTCCACAATTCAGTTCACTAGAACATTCAGTTCTGTCCCTGTACTGTCTAATACGTAGCCACAAGCTAGCTACCAGTGGCCATTGAGCACTTGAAATGTGGCTAATGTGCCTGAAGAACTGCATTTTTAATTTTATTTCATTTTAAATAGTCACATGGGGCTCTTGGTTACCATATAGAACAGTACAGCAGTAGACCAACATTAACATGGGGTCATTGGATAAACTTCACGAGGCCCATGAAACTCTTTGAGATTGGGCACAAAACTGTGTGTGCTCATTTATTCTGTACATGAGTTTCATTAAATTTTCAGAAGTAGTTCTGACTCTTAAAAAAGGTTTAGAACCACTCTAGCAGGAGCAAAAGTAGTTGCCCTCTTTGGGCTCCTTGTTTCCTGACAACATAGCTGAACTAGAAACATGGTGAATTTAAAAAAAAAAAAAAAAAAAAAAAAAAAAAAAAAAAAAGAAACATGGTGAATTTTAGTGTTGTTGTTTTTTTTAATGCCATAAGAACACATCCAAATTCCTTGGCACAAAACCAAAAATAATTTTTTGAAGTTAATTCAAATAATGCAGCATACATTTCTACAAAGAACACGTATTCCTCTCACTAAAAAACATTTTGAGAAAATTGTAGGTTCACATGCAATTGTAAGAAATAGAGATAACATAATGACTTAAAAAGAAAAGAAAGAATAGAGAAAATAGAGATATCCTGTATCCTTCCTCCAGATTTCCCCCCAGTGATATTACCCTAAGTAACTAGAGTACAATTATCAACCAGGAAATTAATATTGATGCAATCCACCTGCCTTCTGTGGATTTTACCAGTTTTAAGGCACTCATTTGCATATGCTGTGCAATTTTATCATGTGTGTAGGTTCGTGTGACCATCACCACAATCAATATTCAGGACAACTTCATCACTACAGGTTCTGTTATGTTGCCTTTTCATAGCCACCCACACCTCCACCCCACACTCTCTCTTTAACTCGGGGGCACACTAATCTGTTATCCATTACTATAATATTCTCATCTCAGAAACGTTACATGAATGGAATCATACTGTAGGTAGCCTTTTGGGGTTGCCTTTCTTTTTATTAACTCAGCATAATTCTAGGGAGATTCATCCAGATCGTTCCATATATTCATAGTTCATTCCTTTTTTCTACTGAGTAGCATTCCAGGGTATGGATGTACCTCAGTTTAACCATTCATCTATTGAAGAACATCTGGGTTGTTTCCAGTTTGAGGCAATTATGAATGAATCTGCTATGAACATTTGTATTCAGGTTTTAGTGAGCATAATTTTTCATTTATCTGAGACAAAGGCTCATGACTGAAATTGCTGAGTCATGTGGTAGTTGCATGTTTAGTTTTATAAGAAACTGCCAGACTTTTTCAAGAGGGGTGCCTGGGTGGCTTAGTCGGTTAAGTGTCTGCCTTGGGCTCAGGTCATGATCTCACGGTCCTGGGATGAAGCCCCACAGCAGGTTCCCTGCTCAACGGGGAGTCTGCTTCTCACTCTCTCTCTCTGTCCCTCTACCCCACTCATGCTCTCTCTCACTTTTGCTCTCTCTCAAATAAACAAAATCTTAAAGAGAGGAAAGAAAGAAAGAAAGAAAGAAAGAAAGAAAGAAAGAAAGAAAGAAAGAGAAAGAAAGAAAGAAAGAAAGAAAGAAAGAAAGAAAGAAAGAAAGAAAGAAAGAAAGAAAGAAAGAAAAAGAAAGAGAGACAAATGGCCAGACTGCTCTCCAGATTGGCTGTGCCATTTTACATTCCCATCAACAATGTATGCGTATATGTGATCCGGTTTCTCCACATCCTCATCCTCATTTGGTGTTACTACTTTTTTTTAAGCCTTTCTGGGAGGCATGCTGTGATATCACATTATGGTTTTACTTTGCATTTCCCTAATGCCTAAAGATGTTGAACATCTTCTCATGTGCTTATTTGCCATCTGCATATCCTCTTTGGTCAAATGTCTGTTCTTGACTCAGAGAAAAAGCATCCAAAATAGGAAGGTTTTTGTTGTTGTTGTTGTTGTTTTTTACATAGTTATTTGGGTAATACTGGTGGGTAATATGGTTTTACAAAAGAAATTAATGCTGTTAAGTTGGAACTTGTTTATTGGCTATCTGCAAGGTAGAAGCCCTAATGTAAATTCTCACCCCTGTGAAGATGTTTCAGTGGAAAAGAGTATCCAGGAACAACACTTGGCTTTTTGATACCTTGACTACAGAGAGAATTGAGAGACTATAAATGAATGAAAGGATCAGGGAGCTTTTTGTAGGTGTTGGATTCAGTCCAATCATAAATACATATTCTAGGAAGTACTGTTAGTGCAGATATTTTTATAGCTTTGGTATGTTTTTGATATATTTCGATGTCATTTGTTGTCCTGTTTTAAGAGTCACAGTAGTATACTCACCCCGACAACAATCTACTTCAGCTCTGGCAGGGCAGCATAATTACCTGCAGGTAGAAGTATTACTCTCCTCAAAGAAGAGTCTGAATCAAAAACCTGCAATGGCTGACCACTGCCTCATAAAATCAAGATCAAATTCCTCAATAGGTACTCAAGGTCAAAAAGCCCTAACCTACGTTTTGGGGCCTGTCTCCCACTACTCCCCCTCTTGAGCGCTAACCAAAGTGAAACAATGTTTTCTAAATCCACTCTGCTCTTTCCTGACTGGGAGCTTTTGTTCCCGCTATATCCTTTACTGATCTATCCTCCTTCCCCATTCATTCCTATAAAAACCCCACCAGTCCCTTAAGGCCCTGCTCAGATGTTACTTTCTCCATGAAATCTCCTCTAATTCCTTGAGTCAGAAGCAAACATTCCTGCCTCTATACTCACACAGGACTTTGTACCCCCTCACAGCACCCATCTCTTTGACAACTCTTTTGTTTAAATGTCATGCCAACGCAATAACATGGATGAATCTCAAATGCACTTTGCTAAATGAAAGAAGTTTGACACAAAAAGCTACATACTGAATGACTCCATTTATCTGACATTCTGGAAAAAGCAAAACCATAGGGACAGAAAACAGACTAGGGGTTGCCAGGGTAAGGGGTGGGGGGCAGGGTTTTGACTATAAATTCATAACACAAGGGAAGTTGGGGAGTGACGAGAGTGTTCTGTGTCTTGATTGTGGTCGTGGCTACACAACTATATGTTTGTCAAAACTTGCAGAACTATGCCCTAAAAAGGGTGAGTTTTACAGTGTGTGAATTATACCTTAAAAACAATGGGAAAAATTCATACCAGATAGACAGCCTACCCTTCAGTTCTGGCCAGACATTTACTCATTCTTCAAACGTACTCTAATGTGCCAGGGTAGGAACTGGGGCTACCAAGAAGAAAAATATGCGGCCCTCCTCTCTCAAGGAACTCAGTCTCTGATGGAGGTGATAGATATGTAGGGAAATAAATGTAGCGGAGTCAGGAATATTCTATATATATATAATACAGGTACAGTCAAATACAGTGGAGGCATAAAGGAAGCAGTGGTCAGATGGACCTCGATTGTGGAGGGGCTAGCCTTTCAAGTTTAGAAATTTGTATTTTATTCAATATGCAACAAGCAGTAACAGAATCAAAGCTATGTTTCAGAAAGCATAATATGGCAGTAAGATGAAGGATGATGTGGAGTGGGGGAGAGACAAAAAGCAGGGAGATCAATTAGAAGGCTATTTATAATATTCTAAAAGAAAATTAATATCCCTTCTTCATTAGTAGACATTTGAGATTGGACAAAGCTTTCAATTAAAGCTTGTATTGCTGATAATCTAGATGCATGTAGGCAAAAATAGAGGGCCCACAAAATTTTTCCTGATACAATTTACCCCCAGTAACCTGAGATACTTAATGGACGGACCATGTTGCTTTGATCTTTTTATCTTCCCCAGGAACTGTCATAAGACTTTGTAGACATTAAAAGCTCTAAAAAACTTTGTTATTCTTTTTTTTAAGATCTATTTATTTATTTGAGAGAGTGAGCAAGAGAGACAGCACAAGCAGGGGAGGGGCAGAAGGAGAAGGAGAAGCAGGCTCCCCTGCTGAGCAGGGAGCCTAAGGCCTATGGGCCTTGATCCCAGGACCCCAGTGATCATGACCTGAGCTGAAGGCAGATGCTTAACCGACTGAGCCACCCAGCTCCCCCCCCAAATTTATTATTCTAATGAATAAGTTAGACAGCGGGTGAATTTTCCTTTAAATCACTGAAACTCCAAAAGAGAAAATTATAATTCCTCCATCCCCAATGATACTTACTGCTTACAATTTTGTATGTCAGACAGCCCAGAGGGTCAAAGTTAGTAAAAATGTTTTATTCCTAAATTTATATCCTGACCACAGCAATCTGGTGGAATTAATCTGGCACTTTTTCCCCAGAAAGTCTGCTTCTTCTTTGCTTGTTCACTGCTACCTAACGCGAATTTTAGTGACAGGATTCTGTGACAAAAAGAAAACAGGCATTATAAATACACTTTTTTTTTTACTATTAACTCTGTCTTGAACTTAGAAATCTCTGCTGAAAATGCCCATGAGGGGCATAACTGAAAGCACTGATAGAAGATAGCTGCCTTCTTGAAATGTGTGGGATGTTTTCATGCTGTCTTGAATCCAACCAAATAGTGGGTCCTGAAGTCACCAGGGTGCTACACTATAAACACCATGTGTAGGGCCCAAACACATGCTCTCTTGTCAGGTCTCTAAACACCTTGGCCATCCCCACCTCAGAAAAATGAAGACATTTAATGAACTGGTGGGATTATTGAAGGTAAACTCGACGAGCCTCTTCAAACAAACAAGAGCTTCAGGCTTTCAATTTCTGCTCTCTTTTTTTTTCCCTCACGAAGAGCAAACATTACTGAGCCACTTCATTGCCTCTGGTGAAAGGCCTTCTGTGGCTCAAGAGTTGACAACATCCAGAATATTAAGCAGTCACTGACTTCTGCATCTGAACTAGTTTGCTACGAAGAACATGAAGTATACTGATGTTATCTGCCCCCAAAGTTACACAGAGACAACTTAGAAAAGAAGTGAACCTGCCCCTCTACTAACTGGAAGTTTGCCAGCTAAGGGAGAAGGGATTTTATAGATTCTAGAGCATGCTGTGGTCCATGGATTGGGACATTTTTCCCCCTTTGGTCATTCCCGGTAGCATTTTTCCTCATTAAAGTTCCTAAACTTTACATAGCATGATTTGTGACGAAGGCAAACCAAAGTAAGTTTTGTAGCCACAAAATACCCTTTTGTTGAAGGCCTGCTTCTCCTTTGCTTGGTTCCTGTGACCAATATAACCATAACACTTATCTAATTCTGGTGTGACAGAACTTAATTACTGTGTGAATTATGAGTGGTAAGCCAGTCTATTTCAGTTGTTTCAACTATGTGATAGCACACAGTCACTTATTGCCAAATACTTGTTTACTATGTGTTATTGATCAGTTTTGAGCCCTGGCCAGCTGTGGCTAATCCTAATGCATATAGCTGGCAGCTGTGAATTTGTGACTTTGCTCCTTGGAATACAAAGGCTGCCTTTGCCCACACTCAGGCTGACTTGAGCTTCTAAAAAAGCAAGCCTTGGCCTCAGTAGGTGATTGTGATATAATGTAAATACGTTTATTCTTAAATTGCTTTTCAAAAATCCCAGGTCTACTGGGAATTATCAAATTATGTTCCTATTAAAAATGAATCCTATTCTGCCCATAGGTTAAACAAAAGCCTCACTGCCCATGTACATGTTTAAGAACTCCCCTCCTTGCTAACTTAGCAAACAGATCCTATCGCCTGCCAGGCCCACTCCCTTCTGTTATTTGTCCTAGGCAGTGGCAAGATCAGAGATACTTCTTTAGATAGACATCTGATTTGTTAGGCTTTAATCTGAGGGAACATTATGTGGTTCAAAATATAGCTATGCAATTTTGTATTATTATCATCCCTGTTTTATAGTTGAGCAAGAAGAAAGAGAAACTTCCTCAGTGTCACATAACCAGTCAACAGCAAAGTTAAAAATAACAACAAAGGCTGGAATGGGCGAGCTCTGTGAATCTAGTCTACTAAGTAGCAGGAGTGGGTTGGAAGTAAAGCTCAAATATATGTGCATATCTGTAGGGCAAATTCGTTAAAAACATTTTACTCTGGATGCCTGGGTGGCTAAGTTGGTTAAGCGCCTGCCTTGGGTTCAGGTCATGATCTCAGGGTCCTGGGATAGAGTACCACACCAGCGGAGAGCCTGCCACTCCCCCTGCTTGTGAGCTCTCTCTCTCTCTCTCTCTCTCTCTCTCTCAAATAAATAAATAAATAAATAAATAAAATCTTTAACAAAAAATAAATAAAATAAAATGAACTCTGGAAATCTCTTCTGGCTCACGGGGCACAGGGATGGACTGTGGGGGTAAGCGANTCCCAATTGATTGTTTTCCCTTCTTTCAATAGCATATATATAAATCTCTTATGGTCACAGATTTATTTCTTTTTGAAATCTTCGTCTTACTTGAAATCGAAAAGGCAGATGAAAAGATGAGTTTCCCAACTAGGCTGTCCTAATACTGGTAGTAGAGGGTAAAAACTACTCCCCCTCGAGTCTGTTGTTTCCCGCCCACCCTCCTCCTCCACTACCACCAAGCATCAACCCTGCCCAACGTTCCCCTGAAGCCCTTCCCGCCCCCCATACTTTGGGCTCTTCCCCACCCTTGTTCCTCTTTGGCAATCCGGGATCCCCACAATCATCTCTCCAAACTCAAGATAGTTAATGTGATTCCCTAGTAGCATCAAGTTGACACAGTTTAGTACAAATTTTCTGCCTTGTCCTCCATCAATACAATTCCTTTCTGTACCAGTTTTCATCAATGGACACAAAATGCCCTTTCTGCAGGTGACGCATGTTCAGGCACTTCTGTCCACACGCTCATGAGTGCGAGTGTGCTCAATGGAAGATGTAGGCATTAACAACTGACAATGAAGCACTTGACTAAACGTACTTTCATAAACTCTGTTTAGGAATTTGGGGACTGCACAGCAGGAAATCAGGGCTCTCTGGTGAGGGTGTTCTTAGTATACTAAAGTATGTCCCTGAATGTGGGGGTAAAAATACCCATTCCTTATTGAGGGGGGCACATGATGTGATGAGCACTGGGTGTTATATAAAACTAATGAAACATTGAACACTACATCAAAAACTAGTGATGTATTATACAGTGGCTAACTGAACATATTTTTTAAAAAAGAAAAAAATACCCATTCTTTCTACCTTCTAATAATCTCTTTACTGTATATGTGGAGAGGTAGTACAGCAGAGTGAAAATGGCATAGAATTTGGAGTCATACTCCCAATGTGAGTTCCAACTCTGCCACATACTGGCTGTGTGACCTTTGGCAAGATACAATACCTTTCTTTTTTACTTATTTATTTATTTATTTATTTATTTGACACAGAGAGAGAGAGCAGATCACAAGTAGGCAGAGAGGCAGGCAGAGAGAGAGGAGGAAGCAGGCTCCCGCTGAGCAGGGAGCCCGATGCGGGCCTTGATCCCAGGACCCTGAGATCATGACCTGAGCCGAAGGCAGAGGCTTTAACCCACTGAACCACCCAGGCACCCAATACAATACCTTTCTGAGCCTCATCTTCCTCATCTGAAAAAATGGAATTATAATAATTAAAATTACAATGGGATTTTATTACCTGTTGTAAGAACCAACTGATAGAATTAAGGCATGTAAAGTGTCTGGCGTATAGTAGGTTCTCAATAAATACATTGCCTTCCTACGTCTACTTTTGGATAGAGTGGCAAGAGGTATAACGGGAAGAGTGTAGCTTTGTACTAAGACGTGGGATCAAATTCCAATTCTGCCCTTTGGTTACCATGGATGACCTCAGCAAGTAACTTAACCTGAGCCTCAATTTCTTCTTCTGTAGCAGGTAGCATATAATACTTATCTCATAAGTAAGAATACCTGGCCTATGGTAGGTTCTTGATGGTAGCTCTTAGTGTTATGGATATGAGAAGACTGCTTCAGATATAGCGGCTGCCCTATTGTAAAACCCCTCTCTGAAATTCTGTCTTTTCTTTGAGTGCATGAAAGCTTGGTTTAAAAGGATCCCCTGTTTTCTAATTGCCACATGCCCACTTGAGCTGACTGAAATGTACCTGCGCTCAGAAATGATGTTATTTTAAAGTATGCTGCCCCATCCTTTTTGGGCTTTTTGTTTTGTTTGGCTGCTCACTCTCTCCACAACCCCATCAATTTCTTCTTGCTATTCACAGAACAGCCGCCTAGAGCAGAAATGTGTTGCCGTCCCCTCTCTAGGCATTCTCTACACCTATGTTGTGGAGCTGCATAGCCACAACATTGCTTAGATGCCAGGACACTATTTGTCCCAGATGGTGCCTTGCCATTTATCTAATGGTAAGAAGCCAGATGTGATGTCTCATTTCTTGCAGGCATATTAAAGGCTGAACGCTATCCTCCATCTCTGTGCCTCTGCAGCAACTCAGTGTGATCGAAAACTCAATCGGCCATAGCGGTGCCCTGCTGTGGCTTTTGCAGGATGCTGCTCTGCTTATTAGTTCATTACTAGATAGTGTACCACTCAGGGCAGCTTTCATTTCAGTACTGCTGATACAAATATTTGGCAGGGCTAGCCTTTGTGGTAGGATTTGAGGAATTCAAAAAAGCTCCTGGCCCAAGTGTGTCTCCCTCACGGGTTACAGTGCCTGTAATGCATACAAGAAACATTTCACTTGAACTTCCTTTGGTATAAGCCAATGTTAAAATGCAAATGCCACTCTTCAGAGGGAAGATCCTGAGCAGAGGCTGGGTGCTGGCTACCCATCCAGAATACTCTAGTCTACCCCAGGGCTTCTCAGTCTTACGTGCATGTACAAATCACCTGGGGATCTTGTTACAACGTGGGTTCTGACTCAGCAGGTCTGGGGTGGGCCCCGAGATTCTTCATGTCTCACAAGCTCCCTGCTGATGCTGCTGCTCCTGATCCACAGACCTCATTGTTAGCATCAAGGCTCTGTTGCAGTTTGAAAAGGAATCATAGCGCAACAGAGGAATATGATTGGAGAAAGCCATGGAGTTACCCAGACAAGTCCCCACAGAGGGGAAGGACTTTGATGCAGTCATGATGCGCAGTCTGACTCCTAGCTTTGTAGGCTTTGAAATTTGATTGGTAGTATAACCAGAGACTGGGCTCCTGGGGACTGAGTCACACTTCGCCAAATTCACAAGAGACCAATATATACGCCAGAATGCGAACTGATTAATTTATAATGAGAAGTATAACTTCCAAGTGGACCAGATACTAGTGTTTGCTGATCAGTACATTTTCTCCCTGTAGTCATATTCACATGAGGCACTAAAGGATAATACGGTTGCTTGGTGAGAATGGACTCGTAGCAAGGGGAGTTCATAGGATGATTTTAACTGTTCACATCTTTAAGCTATGATCGTCTGCTATCTCCTTGTCCACAGCTGGGCTAGACCTCCAGAATAGTGCTGTGGAGGTTAGCTTCCTCACTAGTCGCTCTGCCTCCTATCTTGTCCTCGTACAACCCAGATGCTCTATTTAAGCCTAGGTCTGACAATAATCATTTATTTGCTCCACTGACTTCCATATAAATTCACAATTTAAAACTCATCGTTGCAAAATGCTTAAAATACAGAGACAAGTGGAAAAATAGTACAGTGAGCACCTATATCTAGACTCAACAATTGTTATCATTTTGCCATATTCACTTTGTGTGTGTGTGTGTCCACACTTTTATGCACATACACACTAAGTCAACACTCTCTAGCACAATTTTCTAAACTCTTCATGTTCGGCACAACCTACTTGACCAGCTTCACTTCCCCTGGCTCTCCCTTTGCAACTTGCGTCCCAGCCATACTTGACTAATTAACTTTAGTTTCCTGAATGCTACTGGTGTTTTCAAGTAATAGACTATTGCCTCTGCCTGAATATCCTTACTCTCTTTGCTTGATTAACTCTATTTGTTCTTTAAGAGTCAACCACACCCATGTTGCCATAGCGCTCTGTTTTTCTCAGTCGTAACATTTATTAAACTGTACTGTTATTACCTGTTTACCTCTGACTTTCCTACTAAACTGTGAACTCATTGAGGGCAGGGACTTTTTTTTTCTTGGTCCCTGTATACCTACACCTCTCCAGTGGCTTTCACTTGGTAGGTGCTTTGTAATCAGAAAACCCAACTGCCCACCAGACAGTACTACCTAGTTACATAAAAAGCACCTCAAGATCAACAGGTCTACACTGAGTTCATCTCTCTTCCTACCCTTTCTACACATTTAAAACCCTCCTCCCGATTGAATGCCATCCAGTCTTCCAAGCCAAAAATCTCAGAGCAATCCCTAACCCTTCCCTCTCTTTCACCCTCCAAAACACGTTTCCAATCTGTCCACTTCTCTTCATCTCCTGGGGTCTGGGCTGGGCCACCTTCATCTCTCACCTGGAACACTGTCAAAAATCTGCTCTCTGGCCTCTCTGCTTCTAGTCTTGTCCCCTTCAATCTATTATTCACAGAGAAGCCATAACGATCTCTCAAATTCAGATCTGATTATATTACTCCATGTGTAAACCCTGATTGTATTACTCCTTGCTTTTGGATAAAGTCCAAACTCCCTAGCTTAAATGAAAGGACTCTCAAGAACTGACTTCTGTGTACCTGTAGAACTTTATGTCCTGTACTCTGGGTCCCAATCATTTTGTGTTTATAGAGCCTGTAGCACTTGCTGTCTCCTGACATTGTCAGTTTCATGCCTCAGTGCATTCATTCCCTTGTGTTATTCTCCGCCTAAGAAGGCTAACCCTCTCAAGCTTAGCACAGGTGTAACTTCCTCTGTGCAGCTTTTCCTAACTTCCCAGTCTGGGTGAGGTTCTTGTTTTCTGTTACCCATTACTGCCCTGTGCACACCTCTGTCATAGCATTTACACTATATACATATGGCACTCTATACTACAACTATCAGTTTGCTTGTTTGTCTCATAAAAGGTATTTATGAATTTTCTGACAGCAGAGTTAATGTCTTATTTGACTTTTTTCTACCCCATTGCTTAGCCCTTGGCTGGCATACAGTTGATGTGCCCTAAATATTTGTTTAAGAATGGATACTAACAAATATCTCTCCAAACTTCCATTTTTTTGTAGATGCTTATAACAGATCTCTTTAATTTTAAGCACAGTGTTTCTTTATTTTTTTTAAAGATTTTTTTTATTTGACACAGAGAGATCAGATCACAAGTAGACTGAGAGGCAGGCAGAGAGAGAAAGAGGAGGAAGCAGGCTCCCTGCCGAGCAGAGAGCCCGATGCGGGCCTCGATCCCAGGACCCTGAGATCATGACCTGAGCCGAAGGCAGGGGCTTTAACCCACTGAGCCACCCAGGCGCCCTAAGCACAGTGTTTCTTTAAAGTACGATATAGTTGACTGCCATGTAGGCAATATTTATTGAATTTTGAGTGTCCTTCACCAACAAATTCAGACAATTTCTGGAACTGTACCATTTCTTACAGATGATTGATCCTACCCTTTCCTTTTTCCCTCGATAATTTTTATCCCGGAGATTAACATCAGCAGCAGTTGGGGGTGCCATGCTATTGGCCTCCCATACCAGCCTTGACCTCTAACATAAAAGTGACTTTTTCAGTACATAGCGTTTATGTTTCACAGAACTGCCCATTTGTTAGGATTCTAGGGTCTGTTTAGTTATGGTGTTAATTTTCCTCCAGGTTTCTCTCAAGCCATCAGAGTATCAAGTGAAGAATTGTCCCATGCTTAATCTTTGGGAATAATATTGACTAAGTAAATATTGGGCCAAGAACTGAGGGGAGTGATTGATCAGGAATTGGACAAATGCTGGGTTGGATAAAGTGAATTATATCCCTTTGAACTGAAAAATTGGTTAAAACATCCTCGGTATCATTTTCTCTGATTACTATCTCAAAGTGACAACTTTTTTTATTTTTTATTTTTTTTAAAGATTTTATTTATTTATTTGACACAGAGAGAGAGAGATTACAAGTAGGCAGACAGGCAGGCAGAGAGAGAGGAGGAGGCAGGCTCCCTGCTGAGCAGGGAGCCCAATGCGAGCCTGGATCCCAGGACCCTGAGATCATGACCTGAGCCGAAGGCAGAGGCTTTAACCCACTGAGCCACCCAGGCGCCCTCAAAGTGACAACTTTAAGATTATTTAAAATGTAGGGTGAGTTCCCTGACGCAGTTTAGTAATAACAGTATTTAACAGATGTATTTTTTACACTCTGCTAAGCACTGTTCTGAGTGGTTTACATGTATGAACTCATTTAATCGCCGGAACAACTTTATGAGGTAGGTAATATTATTATCCCCACTTTACAGATGATGAGGAAACTGAGGCACAGAGAAGTAATTTCCCCAAGGTCAAAAGTTATCCATCGCTTTCATATAACAGGTGTATTAATTCAGTTTAGTCCAATGCTTATTTCCGGAGCACCTATCAAATGCAATAGTTGACAGGGTAGATAAAACTTGTACACTTAAAGGAAGGAGGAATCATAATGCAACAGTGCCATGAGTGAATGGCCAAGGTGAGTCAGGCTCCTTTCAGGTGGTGGGAAATGGGGAACGATTGTGCAGTTAAGGTCAGGAATGGCACAGATGTACAGATTTGGGCAAACCTGGTTTGTGGAAGATGAAGAAGAGGCTTAGTTTTGAGGTGTATGGAAAGGGTAATTCTTTTCTGAGAACTAAGATTACTTTCAGAAGGGGCTTTTTTCTTAAAATTTAATTTTATTTTTTCAGTGTTCCAAGATTCATTGTTATGCACTGCACCCAGTGAAAGTCAATTATCATATGGTTTCTCAGAAGGGGCTTCTGATGCAGTCAGTGTATTTAGCATGAGGTAAGCGTAAGAAAATACCCAGGTATGACGCCTGTCTGGAGCAGGAAAGGAGAAAGGTGAAAAAAAAAAAAGTAACAAGGCGCTTTTCCTGCCCCTCCCCCCTCTAGAGAATCAATAACCAGACTGCCCCCAGCACCACCCACCTACCCAAAAATCCCTTGACTCCAACTCAGGCCTTTCGGATCTGTGCTTTTTAGAAGTACTTTCACATTCTGGCACCTTAAGCCTGAAACAGCCTTTAGGCAAATCTTCACAGCGAAAAACCCATTCTCGCAATCCAAAACGGACTCACATCCTATCGGAGAGCTTTTATGGTCGCAAATTCTCTAGTTCCCGGCCTGTCCTTTTTTTTTTTTTTTTTACAACAGGCCGCGACACACCTGACCACACAGCCCGAGAACCTCCTCTAACGCCTGCCCATCCCGTTACCCTTTTAAGAGGCGGATCCCGCAGTGTCCTTTCCTCCCTCCCAGCCACCTCTACCCCCAGTCGTCTGGGCGGAGCTTCTTGCTAAAGCCCCAGAGCCCGGCGCGGCCGCGACAGTAGCGGAGAAGGACCAGAGCCGCGAAGAGCTGCATCTGCCGCAGCCGCTCGACCCGACGCTACGTGCCTCGCGGCTCCCACCTCGCTGCCGCGCGCGCCGGTCCTTCCCCGCCCCCTCCCCACCTGGAGCGCACCTGGGCCAGGCCGGGGTCCTGCCGAGAGCCGGGAGGGCGCGTGCCAGGGGCCTTCGGGAACCGCAGAGCGCGCGCGCCATGGGGCCGCCGCCCGGGGCTGGGGTCTTGTGCCGCGGCGGCTGCGGCTTTTCCCGATTGCTGGCCTGGTGGTTCCTGCTGGCTCTGAGCCCCCATGCCCCCGGCTCCCGGGGAGCCGAGGCGGTGTGGACCGCGTACCTCAACGTGTCCTGGCGGGTTCCGCACACCGGAGTGAACCGCACGGAGTGGGAGCTGAGCGAGGAGGGCGTGTATGGCCAGGATTCGCCGCTCGAGCCTGTGGCGGGGGTCCTGGTGCCGCCCGACGGGCCGGGGGCGCTCAACGCCTGTAACCCGCACACGAATTTCACGGTGCCCACGGTCCCGGGGGACTGGGGAAGCACGGTGCAGGTCTCTTGGTTGGCCCTTATCCAGCGCGGCGGGGGCTGCACCTTCGCAGACAAGATCCATCTGGCTTACGAGAGAGGGGCGTCTGGAGCCGTCATCTTTAACTTCCCGGGGACGCGCAATGAGGTCATCCCCATGTCTCACCCGGGTGAGTGCAGCTACTACCTTGCACCCCATCAACCCCCTGCCGAGGCCAGTTTTTGTCCTTTTTTGTTTTTTCTTATTTTCCTCCGCGCTGTCTTCTCCCTATCCCCTTGCTCCGAAGGGAAGCGACTGCCCTTTCTGTCCCCACCGAGTGAGGCAGGGTCCTCTCCTTCCCGAGATTTCACCCTGCGTGGGGGTTGGGCTAGAAAATCCTCCAGAATTTGCCTGTCTGGTGGGAAAGGGTAAGACAAACGGAGTGCGGAGGCTGGCAACTCAAGAGGACTCTTTGGGCTCTTTGCGTCCCCTTTTTTTAGTGTTGTTGCACTGGCTGCTGTGGTGGTGGGCGCTGGTTTTGAAGTAATGACTGGAGAGAAGGTGGCCTGGAAGTCCTTTCCTCACTCTTTTCCTGTTCAACAGCCTCAGGCCCAAAGCAGGGTTTTTCCTCCTCTCTCCCTGTTTTTCTCTCCATGTTTGCTAGTATCAGGTACGAGATTGTGTTACTGTACCCTGTTAACCTCATTGCAGTCTCGGCAGAAATTCTGCCTAGTTCTTGGGCTCTTCTCTGCGTCCGGGGGTCTCAGGTCCCAAGTGATTGTCGGTATCATTGCTTTCGTTGGCCTTTGAAAGATCTGATTAAGGTTATCGAGTGGTGAAACAGGTGATTAATGTTACTGAAAAAAGAAGAGCTTTGTGCATGAGGATAGTAAAGGCCCAGACTTGGGGGGAAAAAGTAGTCCGGGTGGGTCTTCAATTTGTGGAGGTGTTGTGGGTCGCTGTTTTTCCTTGTTTGGTAAGTCTTCCAGAAACCCTATTTGTGATTTGGTAGTCTTAGCAAATGTATGATCCTAAGCCCCAGAGGACAGAGAAAAAAAATTGGATAGAAGGGAAGGGACACATAATAGCAGTATATCATAGTTGTTGAGAGCTGGGGCCCAAGTCAGACCTTGGTTAAATTCCGGCTCCATTGCTAACTAGTCCTGTGACCTTGGGCAACTTATTTGAAGTCTTCGAGCCTGTGTTCCCTCATCAATCAAAAGGGAAAGAACTTAGAACTACTCCCACAGGTTTGCCTTGAGGATGAAATGAAATAACCCATGTAAAGAGTTTAACACATCATCCTTCTCAGTAAAAGCTAGCTGATAGGATTAGCCTTTTGGGGAGTCACTGGGGAGATGAATCTGCTTATTTAAGTGCTAGAGGTTTTGTGTTTTCCTTAAGAGCAGTGAGTTTGGCCCTGCCTAGAGAGAACATCCCCCTTTGAGTGGCTGGGTGGTGTAATGGAAAGAGCACTGGACTGAAACTCAGGAAATCTGAGTTCTTTTAGTCCCTTCTTTGCCTCTAACAGCCTTGTGACCTTGTACAAATTACTCACTAGCCAAATGATAGTAGAGAGGTAGAAGGTGGAGGCCAAATTGGCAGCGTGTGCAGAGGCAAAAGAGAACTAGATGAACTCTTAAGATCCCTTCCAGCTCTAAACTGCTGTGATTCTTAGATTTGAATATCGGTTAAAAGAGCAGCTGTGTCTCTCTTGGTTGATAATTCATTGGTTGGAATGAAATTACTTTTTAAAGCCTGATAAAAATGAAGAAGGATTTTTAAAAAAGATTTTATTTATTTATTTGACAGAGAGAAACACAGGGAGAGAGGAAACACAAGCAGGGAGAGTGGGAGAGGGAGAAGCAGGCTTCCTGCTGAGCAAGGAGCCTGATGTGGGGCTCCATCCCAGGACCCTGGATCATGACCTGAGTGGAAGGCAGATGCTTAATGACTGAGCCACCCAGGTGCCACAGAAGAAGGATTTGATAAAATTTGACGTCCTTCTACTTCCCTTGGCTACCTAAATGCAAAGTTTGACTTTGTCTCCTCCAAATGAGATTCATTTGGATGGATGATTGGGAATTGAAGAGTAACCTTTATTAAGTTCCCGTTTAGAGCGATTTCATCCTAATTCTGTTAAGAATATAAACTTATATTTGTCTAATAGTTTTCAGGGACAATAAAATTAATTTTTGTTGCGCTCCTACTGAGTGCCAGGCACTCTATATACATCTTACTCGCATGTTATTGAGAGACCATATGGTGCACTAGGAAAAGCACAGTCATTGTAGTCAAGAATGGGTATCAAATTCTGCTCTTACTACACAGTGGATTTGTGTCCTTGGTCAGGTTCTTTAACTTTACTGAGTCTCCGTTTCTGCATCGGTAAGATGGAGATACTTACAGTGCCATGATTCTTAAAGATAACAAATCTAAACCACCTAGCAGATAATAATTACACTCAAGTAAAGTTAGTTATTACAATAGGTTAATGCTAACAAGATTCAAAAAACATACAAATAAATGTTCGTGCAACTCTCAGTTTGAATCTAACCATAGCTGTTTTGTTTCAGGATACTATTATATAGAAATAAAGCGCTAAATATTGACCACCTAATTAAAGTACTCAGAAAAGTATTTTGGGACTTTAAAAATTTCTTTTGATGTGACAACCATAGCAAATTTTACCATTAGGGCAACTAGCCATCAAAAAACTACCTAGTTACTTGAAGTATAGAATCACATTTCTTCCATAAACTCCTAGAGAAACTGCTTTTCAACACAGGGGGAAAAAATCACTTTGCATTTCATGCACGTGTGTTGTTGAACATTTGTTCCCAAAGTTCTGTGTGTTTTGCTTTGCTCATTCCTGAGAGTAAGCCTAGGGTTCATTGTAATCTCTGGTCAGAAACAACTTATCCTGGAACTTCGTGGCAAAGATGTAGGATTGAGGTTTAAGTGTTGATTAACTCAATGTGTATTGGCTTGAATTATACAAGGGCCACCAAATATTGAAAAGCCATTGCTGTCGTCCTTGTTTAAGAAACCTCTCTCGACCCACTCTCAACGGAGCCCGTGCTTGAATTGTTTGTCCTTTGAGTTTACGCTGAACATCCATACTCTCACCTATCACAGGCCTGGGGACATGAAGACCCATTTCTTTCAAGTAACAGAACTAACTGGTTTAGAGCAGTTGCTTTAAAACTTTTGTTTATTGAAGAGAAACTGCACTTTAAAGAGCAATCAATTAGGAAGATGAGGCTTTTTTAAAGATTTATTTATTTAAGAGAGAGAGAGAGAGAGAGGGAGGGAGGTCCAGCTGGGGTGGGGGGGGAAGGGCAGAGGGAGAGGGAGAAGGAGAAGCAGGCAAGGGGCCAGATGTGGGACTGGATCCTAGGACCCTGGGATCACAACCTGAGCCAAAGGAAGATACTTCACCCACTGAGCCAACCAGGTGCCCCTAGGCTGTTTTTACCTAAACCAAAACATCACAAAAGGTGGTTTTAGCCTTGCATCAAGCCATGTGGTTTATTCCCTTACCTCATTTTGGTTGCAAAATGTTCAGAAAATCCCGATTCACACAGATAAATAATTGCAAATGACAAATGTTTATTAAAAGTTTGTCTTGCAGTCTTTGGGTATTTTTCAGTCAAATTGATCCAGAATCCTGGAAGAAAATTAGGAGAAAATTTTAGCTTCCAAAGTTAATCACTATTCATATATCTTAAGTATGAGAATGAAATAAGCAACCAAAACTCAGAGTAAGCACGAAAGCCATGTAAAATGTAGGATTGTCACTGTGAGACACGTTGCACATGCTATTGTGCAACTAACTGTTCTGCTTTTGCCAGGCAGATGGGTCTGAACCTCGCATGCTGTCTAATTGAGCATAGCCCACGGGTTGAAGTGGTGTAGGTACTTGCTTGTACAATTTTCCTTGAGTCAACAAGAGCAGACATGAATTAATTCAAAGACCTGAGCAGAGCTACAACCTTTATAATCCATGACACATTTTCAGGGATTTGAAACATAGTCAAAGGCATGACAGGAGAAGCATTATTCCTGAGAGCTGTGAAAAAAAGTGAATAAACCAGGCAGCTTAAATCAATGATTTGGTGGTCTCCTATGGGATGTATAACACAGTTGCTTATATACATTGTTGAAAGACAGGTCGAACATATTAAGAATTTGGGCTCTGCCACTTACTACAGACCTTCCTCAACTTATGATGGGGTTATGTGCCTGATAAACCCATCGTAAGCTGAAAATATTATTAAGTCAAAATGCATTTAAAACACCTTAACCTACTGAATATAGTTTAACCTATTCTACCTTAAACGTACTCAGAGCACCTACATTAGCCTACAGTTGGACAAAATCATCTAACACCAAGCCAACGTTATAATAAAGTGTTGGTTATCTCATGTAATCTATTGAATGCTGTACTGAAAGTGAAAAACAGAATGGTTGTATGGTACGGAAGGGATATAAATGTACAGATTGTTTACCACCTTGACTGCATGTCTGACTGGGAGTCCCAGGTGGCTGCCGCTGCCAAGCATCACGAGAGCATATCTCCTGCATACTGTTAGCTCCCAAAAAGTTCAACGTTCCAAGTGTGAAGTGTAGTTTCTACTGAATGCACTTTGCTTTGATATAGTCTTTAAGTTGAATTACCAGAAGTCAGAGACTTTCTGTATTTTTAAAATCTTAGGCCAGTCATTTTACTTCTTTAAGCCTCTGTTTTCTCCTGTTTAGGAGGGGCATAATGATAACCTGGCCTCATAAGATTGCTGGGAGGGATGCCTGGGTGGCTCAGTGGGTTAAGTGTCTACCTTCAGGCTCAGGTCATGATCCTAGGATCTTGGGATCAAATCCTGCATTGGGCTCCCTGCTCAGCGGGGAGCCTGCTTCTGCCTCTTCTTCTCCCTCTGCCTCCCACTTGCCCTGCTTGTGCGCTCTCTCTCTCTCTCTCTCTCTCTCTCTCTCTTTCTCTGACAAATAAATAAAATCTTTTTTTTAAATCCATGGGATTAAATGAGATAATGCAAATACAGTGTTTAACACGGTGACTGGCATATAGGAAGCCACTTAAAAATGTTTTTAATCACAATTAAGATAGTTAAATGTATTTTAGAAAACAAAAATGGAATCTGATGTTGGTAGTACATAATTTGAAGATGAATAACCCAGAGTACTTCAAAGTCCACATTACCTAAAATCCTAACTTTACCACTTTAGGAATAGGGTATGTCAACTGAATTCTTTACAAGAAAATTATCTTTGGGCCCATCTGTATTTGTCATTCTTTTTTCATATAACTACTTCTCCCTCAGGCTACCAAGCTTCTTCACAAAGGACTTTGAGATAATGTTTTACACTGATTTATCACTAGTCCCTTTTCAGCCACGTGACAATTTTAATTTTTATTTTTTGTAGGGTGTTGACTTTGAAAAGAACCCTTTTTAATAGGTTCAAAAGAGGATGAGAAGAGACTGGGTAGTGATGATTTTCCAATATAAAGTACTGTTTCAAAGTCAATTTCTAGATACATCCTTTTTGATATCTCTGAAGTACCATATTTTAATACTGTTGACCACTCCTTTGAAATTTTCCTAAGCAGTCTTTTGCTTCTCTTCTCTTTTGTTTCATTTCTGTTATTTTATTAATTCATTCATCTAACACCTCTTCTTACATTCACACCTAGGCCAACAGCAGCCCCGCCTCTGATAAATAAGTGCCACATCCAGAAGATTCTATCACTTTAAATCTATTCACATAATGTCCCCTTCTCCCTTTCAGCGGTTATTACCCTGCTTTTAGTTCCTGTGTCTTCTCATAGGAACAAATGCCTAGACTTCTAATTGGTCTCCACCTCCAGTCATTTCTTCCAGTTCTTCTTCCACATCGCCACTGGAACACAGCTCTGCTCACATCTATGCCATTGCTCCAAAGGCCATTACTTACAAATTTTAGGCTGTATTTCCCAGCGTGGCACACAGGACTCCTAATCTGGTCCCAATACACTTTTAAAGCTTTATGTACCTCTTCTCTCATGTTGACCCCTAAATGCCCTCTGTCCTTTACCATTATCATTCCTTTGTTTGTACTTCTCCTTTTGTCTCCATACTCTTTTCTTCCCAGCTCTGCTGGCCAAAGACTTACCCATCCTTCAAAACCCAACACAGATGCCTCCTCATCTTTGAGGGTTTCTCAATTCCTTATTTTCCTCTTCCCACCACACCCCACACCAAAACCAAAATAATCCTTTTGTTTTGATCCCATGGCACTTCACGTCTTATAGTAGTACTTTCTGCATTTTGCTGGTAGTTATATGTTTATATGTCTTATCTTCCTACTGGATTGTAATATTTGATTAATTTTCATATTCCTCATGGGAACCTTTGTACTGTATGTGCTCTGAAAATGGTTGTTGATTTGCTCTAAGTACCCAAGAATGAAAAAAAATACCCAAGAATGCCAGAGGGTCGTAAGATTCACTAGAAAAGTATCTAATGGGGAAGGAGGTTAAGTTCAATTCATTGAGTGGCGACTGGGTGGCTCAGTCGGCTAGGCTAGGGGGTCTGCCTTTGGCTCAGGTCATGACCTCCTGGTCCTGGGATCAGAGCTTCCTGCTTAGCAGAGAGTCTGTTTCTTTCTCTCTGCTCATGCTCTCTTCCTCTCTCTCTCTCTCTCTCTCTCTCTCTCTCTCAAATAAATAAGTAAAATCTTCTTTTAAAAAAATTCAATTCATCTAGCATTTATCAAGGATCTATTGTATGCATACTGTGCTTCTTGCCTAAATATATGAAATAATTAAGGGAAAGTAGGAAGAATAAGAGTGTACAAATGCTTCCAGATTGCAAGCTCCCTAATTTTTATGGCAATCACCATCATAGACCAGTTTATGGGGTTTTAATGATGAAATGACCTAGATAACAGAGATAGTAAGAATGAGTATTTACATTGACCTTTCCCTGTTTTGTTTTGTTTTGTTTTAAAAGCTTGGTTTACACCAGCACTCAATTTATCTCTCCAATTAAAATGTTTCCATTGAACATGTTGGTGATATGTGGAATTCCATTACATAAAAACCTTAAAAAAAAAAAGAAATATAGCTCGATCAGCAAATTGTTTTGTTGAGCACATAAAGAACTCCATGCACCCCCTCAGTCCCTGGAAGATGTGTTATCTCCTACAGAATGCCATATTTAATCTCTGTTCTCAGGCTTACATGGAGTAAACGGGAGTATCAAAGACATTTTCCATGTTATTTCTGACTATAAAAATTAATCTTCTTGCAGAAAACTCAGAAAATACAGAAAAGTATAAAACTAAAAATGAAAGCTATGCATAAAATTCCACAGTTCCATTAATATTCCTTCTTGTCTCCTTTTTCATGTATGGATATGGTTTTATATCCTGCTTTGATCATAATGGTTGCTTTTATGAGTATTAATGTAGCATTAAAATACAATTTAAAGGAAAACATAATCCATAGATCTAACCATTTTAGCATTTTGGGTGTTTTTTGTCATTTTCTTTTGCTCTACTTATATATTTAAAGAATTATAATTATATACTATATGTATGATTTTGTATCCAACTTATTGTAAGCATTTCCTCATGTAATTAAAAACAGAGGATTTCCGTAGAAGTTGAAGGGGGTGGTTTTTGACTGGGGGATAGGGATCAAGCTTCTCTCTCATTAACTGGCAGAAAGGAAGTGCAGAAATGGTGACAGGGAGGGGTATGAATTAGAACATGTAAAACAAAAATATTCTCTATAGAGCTTTACCTAAATGTATACTTCTGGCTATAAATGTGATCTGGTCTAACCCGTGTGCTTCGCCTGTTGTGGCAATCTTGGTCTTATGAGAGGTTTGATCACCATTTGTGCTTTTAGTTCCTCTTCTCCCATGATATTCCTGTAGGTGATGTCTTTGTCACAAATGAGGTTTGCACCTAGTTTCCCTGTTGCTTGGTTAAGTAGCACCTCATTGGCTAAGATGGCTTTTCATTTTCATGATAGCCACTGAACTGTACACAGTTGTTTTGCCCAGAGTTTACTTGACAGGTTACCACAAATATTACCTAGGGATAAGGAATTTTTTGTATATGCAAATTTTGTTGAAGTGTAATATACATACCAAAAGGGTACAGAAGTCATTAGTGTATAGCTCAGTGGATTTTCACAGAGTCAACATGCCTGTGCAGCAAGCACCTAGATCAAGAAACAGAACCATACTGGAACCCTAGAAGACTACCTCACATCCCAAGATGAAGAATTTTAACTCTGTGTCCTGAGGGAGTGACCTCTTGCAGCATGTGGTAGGAACTCAGTCACCCACAGAACCCGTCGCCTTCACTGCACTGCAGCTAGTTACCTGTGGTGATCCTCAGCTACATACTGTAAGGGAGTTAGTTCCAAGCACAGAGGATATGCACTTTTTGATGCAGTTACCAAGCCAGTTCAAAGTTGCCACATTTTGCTGTTAACACCCACTTTGGAGCCCTATGAGCATAGCAGAGCACAAGGGCTCTTTGTTGTTTTTGTCTTTCCTGTACTTTTTTCTCTTTAAGCTGTATGTATGTCTTTCTGTATATCATGGCACATGCTTGCTGCTTGAATTTACCCATTGGCTTATTACAGTATTGATTTCTTTGAAAAAGAGAGTTTGGTGATTCATGCCTGACTTCATGGAGGCTGTTAGGTTCAGAACCTAGGTGTGATTTACTTGGTTTTAATGCTTGAATGCTCAAGTAAACTACAAATCAGTGATTTTGAGTTAACCCTATTTATTTTGAGATTTTTTTGAAAGAAAATAGTCTAGAACTCATTTGTTGATGTGTGTGTGTTTCTCTTAAGATATCAGTCATTATCCTTTCAGGTGAAATGTTGAAGTAGCTTAGTGAAACTCTGCCTGCAACTAAAATGTCTTAGCTTTTAAAGAGAAAATACACCAAAATGTTAACCTTGGCTATTTCCGGTTGGTAGAATTATGGGTGATTATTGTTTTATTCATTGTTTTCCTGTATTTTCTGAATTTCTTATATATATACTGAATATATTTTATACTTGTAATCAGAAAAATCAGTTATTTTTTAAAAACTCAAAATATTCCTATAGCATCGATGAATCCTAAAGAAAGCATTAATAATGTGACTATAGCAACAATAGGAACAAATCATATCTGATAATAGAAATTATTTACAGACTATTATGAGAATTAAAGAATTGCTTTGACCTTTGAATGTATCTAACCCTTATGATTGTTATTGTGGTCACTTTGTTAACACTATTTGGTTTCTTTATATGTAAAACAACCTTGAACACTAAAGAATTTTAAAGACTGACTTTTCTTATTTTAATATGAACTATTTCTCTTTACCCTTTGTATCACTACATATTTCTCCCCTGCCAACACATACACACACCTCTCACCTTTCTTGGTATTTTTTTTTTCTTTCCCATAAGAAGCCTGTTTTCCCTCACTTGCCCCCTTCAATATCTGTTCTTTTCAGTACTTATAGAATAGTGCTAAGTTTAATAGCTTTGTATGAAGAATCCAACGTATTGGCACTTTTCACCTATGATACACTAGGTTCATCTGATGACAATGGTTTTTTTCATTCAAGAAAAGAGGAAGATTTGTTAGAGTAAGTACAGAGGAGAATCGTGGTGTTGTTATTTTACACTTTACTAATGATATGCCAAACATACAGGGTCAATCAAGATGATATTTAAAGGCGCCTGGGTGGCTCAAATGGTTAAGTGTCTGTCTCCCTTCGACTCAGTTCATGATCCCATAGTCTTGAGATTGAACCCCATATTGGGCTCCTGGCTCAGCAGGGAGTCTGCTTCTCCCTCTCCCTCTGCCTGCCCCCTGCTCATGCTTTCTCTTTTCTCTGTATCTCTCTGTCTTAAATAAATAAAGTCCTTAAAAATTGTTTTAAAAAAGATGATATTTAAGACATCGTTAAAATTGAATTACCTGTCTTGTCTTTAAAATTAGCATTTCCCTTGAAGTGGTAGTCCACTAGAAAGAATTTTTTTTATCCTACTTTTCCACCCTCTTCCCCAGCCTTTCATAGCTTGATTAATTCTACCTTAGATAACCTTTCACGCATGCCCACGCACACACACACACACACACACACACACACACACACACACACTTTCACACACTCATGGAGCCCCATCTTCTTTTTTAAAAAATTCTGAGCTTCCAGGGTGCCTGGGTGGCTGTCCATTAACCATCTGATTCTTGATTTCCACTTAGGTGATGATCTCAGGGTCCTGAGATCAGCTCCCAGTCAGGCTCTGTGCTCAGTGGGGAGTCTGCTTGACATTCTCTCTCTCCTTCTGCCTTTCCCTGAGCTCACACTCTCTTTTTCTCTCAAATAAATAAATAAACCTTAAAAACAATCTGAGCTTCCTTCAATGTGGTTCCACTTATTTTGAAGTGAAATTAAATATCAAAACAAACCACTGCGGTCATATCTAACAACCTTGAATGTGTTCATAACTTACTCCTACAATGTCCACAAAAACCTCCCATGAGCCATGTAATCCTCCTGATTAAATATGTATTTTCTTATGTCCTAATATTTAGGATAAATTTGAAATGCTTTTGTTGGTTTTGCTTTAGGTATTCCAGTGATACCATTTCCTGCAAAGGAACCCAATTTGGGAACCCAAACACTGTTTAGCAACATTACTATGAGAAAATGTGTTGCCTCTACTTCCCAACAACTGACTTACAAATGAACTTTTGAACACAACCCATTAAGTGTGGCTTTTGTTCATAATGATAGCCGGTGAGGGGCGCCTGGGTGGCTCAGTGGGTTAAAGCCTCTGCCTTCGGCTCAGGTCATGATCTCAGGGTCCTGGGATCAAGGCCAGCATCGGGCTCTCTGCTCAGTGGGGAGCCTGCTTCCCCCTCTCTCTGTCTGCCTCTTTGCCTACTTGTAATCTCTCTCTGTCAAATAAATAAATAAAATCTTTTTAAAAAATGATAGCCTCATGAGATATAGTTTATTGTATTTGTCCTGATCATGCTGGTTTAGAATTTTCTCTGCTTATTTATTTTCTTTACAAAGTCGACTCTAGTTCTATCTTACCTTTTCCATCTGTTTCACCTTAAGGATTCTGCGTTTTGTTTTCCTAACCTGTGATCTAACCTATGGTGATCTCAGAAGTTGGCTTACTTTTTTAATAGCATTTGTAATGTTCCTGAAAGTTTTGAGAATATAACTATGACTGTAACTTAGTTAGCCATTAATACATTTTCAAGTTGGTACATCTTTTCCATTTTAGAGGATCTCAACAATCACTTAGATGAAGGCTAGAAAACTGTGATTATATTGAGTGAGGTCTTCATTCATAGATCTATGAGCAACCTATGTTTAATTAACATGGTCCCAAATACTTTGAGTTTAGTGGTATTTCAAAGTCTTGTTTTCCGCCACCATCATTTCATTCTGGCAAGAGGACAGAATGTTTAAGAGAGACTGAAACTGGCTAGTGCCAGCCCACCAGTCACCTCCCTTGCCCTAGCACCCCCCCAACCCTTTTGCCGTTCCTATTTGGCTGATGTCTTTTGGTTGAATTGATGAAGAAGAGGTTGTTGACTTACCTTGAGTAATGTAATTAAAGACTAACAGATTATTCTTTGATGTTAAGGAAAGCTACATGATTGCTTTATTTTTATTTCAATCTAGTATACCAAGAATGAATGTGTTCTATATGAAATTGAAAGATAGCATAATACAATGGAAGAATGGGTGTCCTTGAGTCAGACTGCTTAGCTTGAATTCCAGTTCTACCAATTAATAAATATGTAAACTTGGGCAAGTTGTGAACCTGGACTTCATTGATCTTGTTCATAAAATGTGGAATAGCAATGCCCATTTTCTATGATTTTGTAAATAAAGTGTTTGATGGGGCTTCTGGGTGGGTCAGTTGGTCAGAGTCCTAGAATCCAGCCCCACATCAGCTCCCTGCTCCGCGGGGAATCTGCTTCTCCCTCTCCCTCTGCCCAACTCAGCTCCGCCACTCCCCCACTCATGCTTTTGCTCACTCTCTCTTTCTCTCTCTCTCAAATAAATAAAAAAAATCTAAAAAAAAGAGTTTGACATGGAGTGGACATTTAGCAAATGTTAGTTCTCTTGAACAATTGGCTAATAGTTTTATTACTAAACTTAGTATTTCTCCTTTGATTATTGCAGCTCTTCACTACCACGTTTTGAAATATGTAATTGTTTTATCTGTAAAAGCGGGAGGGGGATCCCCATTGCTGTTTTTCTGGATTTTTTTTTCTGGACAGTTTTTGAGAAACCCAGGGAGATATCACATAATCAAGAAGCTGAAACAACTATCTTGTTCTTCTCCCTGTGCATTTCCATTTTAAGCAGCAACAACTCCTTAAAATCAAGATGTTAAGCTGTAACAATAGAAATGGCTGTAGACCTTTTGATGGCACAGTGACAAAGAGAGGGGACTTAGGAATCAGATGGATTTTGATTTGAATCCCAAATCTGTCATGTAATAGCTTTATAACCTTAGCCAGATTAACCTCTTTAAGACTCAGTTTTTTCATCTACATAATGGGATAATCGTACCTACCTCCTAGGGTTATTGTGAGGGATAAATCAGAAAACATAAAGCAGGAAGTACTACACAGCTAGGTTCTTTAAAGGATAGTTTAACAACCTCCTTACCCTAACCTGTAGCACTTTTTTTTGGGAGATTGGCAATGCAGATCACTGCATGGCTTCTCAGAGCCTCTGATATGCTAAAGAAACACTGTTCAACTTTGTTCCGTGGATTATTTTTTAAACTTACTGATATATAGAACCCTTTTTCTCTTAAAACACTTACCACCTGAAATAGAATTTGGAAAACACTAATATTGCCATGCATTTGATAACTCCTCCCTCCTCTCCTCCCCCCTTATTTTATTAGACTGGCCTTAGATTTTAACTGTATCAAAGTATTGTCAGTGTCCAGGAGTAACTAGATAAACTAGTTATCTCACTCTGATAAGAACAGTATGTTTTCAACTGTGATGACAAACATTTTAGTTATATTTCTTTGTACTAATGTGGTACCTTTTATATCAAGTTAATGTGACTTCAAAGTATAATTCTCTATAGGTTAGGCTTATTTTCCTTATTGACTTTCAGAAACAATTTATTGTGAAAGTATAAAAACCCAAATGAGACCAGTTTATGTTTGTTTTTATATTTAGTGTGTGGAACTTAGTACAAAAGTTAGCTTTTGTAATACTTCGTACAGGAGGAAATTTAATATTCTCAGTTAGTAGAGTGTCCTTATTTATGAATTTTTTATACTAAATAATACCAAAATTTCTGCAGGGGCATATCAAATTCTCTTTTTCTGTAATCCAGAGACCTAATAGAATATTAATGGAACATTTGTGACTTTTGTACCCTTGGGTTTTATGGTCAGGTCACGATGAGTACCGGATCTTTTTTTTTTTTAAGATTTCATTTATTTATCTGACAGATAGAGAGAGATCACAAGTAGGCAGAGAGGCAGGCAGAGAGAGGAGGAAGCAGGCTCCTCGCCGAGCAGGGAGCCCGATGCGGGCCTCGATCCCAGGACCCTGAGATCATGACCTGAGCCGAAGGCAGAGGCTTTAACCCACTGAGCCACCCAACCTCCCGATTATCAGATCTTTAAACACAATGAATGCTCTTCCTAATTTTAATGATTAATGAAATTTCCAATGTAATTCCTCTATTACAAACTATACCTGAAGAGAATGTATGCAAAAAGTAGTTCCAATTTAAACACAATTTTGAATACCCTATGTGACCAGCACTGTGCTGGATATTATGGGAGGAGAAGAATGAGCAGGGAGATAAAAGATAAACAATGACATGGTCCTTTCCTTCCAGGGAACTCCCCTTTTCGGCTCTTATTGCATTTTTTTTTTTTGGCCATTGATAGTTTAGTCTGACATTAAAGCATCAATTTAGATGGGGCTTTTAGATCTACACAAAAATGGCACTTCCTAGAGTTTGGAAATATTTAAGGTACAAAATGCATGTCCCCTCCGTACATTTTTGTACAAGTGTCACCTGGTCTGAAAGGTTGAGGGTAACGTGGCAAGTTGTGAAGACCATGTCCCAGTTTCATTGGAAAGCTAGGCTGTGGCTTGGTTTTGTGCTCGTATTTTTCCCGTGGATGCAACAACAATTTATTCACTGGAATTCTCCTTCCCAAGGTCTCATGTTACAGGGAAACAGAACTGATTAATACAAGGACAAAGGATCACCATAATTTCTTATGCTCCTTTGTATAAGTTTCCTTTGCCTGAAACCCCTAAATCTCTTGTTTATCCTTTTTTTTACTCCCTGACAAATATCTTTCTAATTGTTTTTAACCTTTTTAATGTTGCTAGTTAGTAGTTGCTTCACCTTGCACCATCAAGTAGTCTTATCAGATTCTGAACAGCTTCGGATATTGCACAATTTATTATCCCAAAGGATTGAATAAATACATTGATGCTGTAGAGTTTACTGACTAACCTCCCTCCAGAAAACATTAGTAAATAGCAACAACAGATGTTGAATTTGCTTTCTAGAAACCTTACTACCCCAAAACAAAAACTATGACAATAGAACTTCAGCATACAATTTTAATACAATTACAGAATCCCCTATTAATGAAATAACATATGTACTGCAATTTCTGCATAGTCTTGCAATAGCATATCTTATTATTTTCTTCTCCTTAGTATCAGCACAAATTTAAGGTTGTATAGACATTCAAACCTCTTCCAGCTGTTTCAAGACTTCTCTTTTATATCCTCTGAACCTCCTTATTTAAGTGGCTAAATTACCAGTCTCCCAGTGAGCCAGGATGACTGGGTTCTAACTTGAACTGGGGAATGAAATGGCATCTGTCCAAGCTCCTGAATGTAAATGGGAAACTGAGGTATGGTCATGCCCCAGGTTGGGGAGGGATTATTACCACCATTACTGCTGCTCTGGCAGTATGGTGATTTCAGTGGGATCAGCACTGTGGCAATAGGCATCACATTAAACCCAAAGTCGATAGAGCAGAATTAGTGTTTAACTTTTTATCTGTGTATATATGATATGTTCTTGCTGCAGGCAGACATGCCGTATCAAGATATGCCGTCTTTGACTGTAGGGAGGAGGCACACCTTAGATTCTGTTCACCACAGTTATCTTTTTTTTAAAAGATTTTATTTATTTATTTGACAGAGAGAGAGAGAGATAACAAGTAGGCAGAGAGGCAGGCAGAGAGAGAGGAGGAAGCAGGCTCCCTGCTGAGCAGAGAGCCCAATGTGGGGCTCAATCCCAGGACCCTGAGATCATGACCTGAGCCGAAAGCAGAGGCCCAACCCACTGAGCCACCCAGGCGCCCCCACAGTTATCTTTAAGGATAAATTTGTTTTCAGATTGAATCAAGATTCAGATTATCACTACATATAGCATACTTAAAATGACATTTATCAAACACTTATTTGATGTGTATTATGTGCCAGGCACTCTGCGAGATGTTATAGATACAGTGATGAAAGACCCAATCCCTAACCTGAAGGAGTTCAGAGTTAGCAAAACTCAAAAAAACCAGATAACTTCAGGAGAAATCTGCACTAGACAGTGTAAAAGCTGAATTCCTAACCCAGATGGGTCGGGATCTTATAAAAGAAGGTTGAACTTTATTCTATAGGTGAAATAGAACTCTTTTAAGGGCCCTTAGCAAAGGAATAATGTGAACATTTTTCCCCATTAGAAAAATTTATCTGGTAGCTCCTGAAGAATGAATTGGAGGCTAATACTGGTGGCTTAAAGACCATTTAGGAAGTTGTTATAGACATTTAGGTAAGAAACAATGGAGAGGCAACAGAGATGTATTCTAACAGGAAAGGAATGGCCCTGTTTCTGATGTGGCTAAGTTTCAAACTTCTCTGTATAAAGTACTTACTGATAAAAACAAAATAATTCTATTGACAGAGTTTTACTATGCAGAGTGAAGAATTAGTGTTGATCTGGCCAGAGAGAACCACTATCTTGAAGTTCCTTGACCATAACATCAAACTATAATTCAAACTCCAGCCCAGAATTTCTGAAAGTATGAGCCACAAACTACATGCAGCAAAAGAACCCAGAGAACTTGTTAAACTGCAGATTTCTGAGTCTGGCCTCAGACAGACTGAATCAGGGAATGGGGCCCAGCAGTGTTTTAACAAATTTCTCAAAGTCATCATCATGCATATTAAAGTTTGAATATCGTTAATCTAGCCCAACAGTTTTAAAAATATAATCTGGGACCACTGGTCCCTCAGACTCTTTCAGACGTCCATGAATTGAAAACTGTTTTCATAATAACACATAGACATAATTTGATATTCACTGTGTTGATGTTTACACAGGTGGTGTAAAAGTGCTGGGAAAATACTGCTGGCACCTTAGCAGAAATTAAGACAGAGGCACCAAGCTGTATTGTATACTATATCTATATGCATTTATAATTTTAAAAAAGTCCAGTTTCACTTAGGAATGTCCTTGATGGATCAGTAAGCATGATTAATTTTATTAAATCTCTGCTGTGTCATGCACAACTTTTTAAAAAATATTCTATGTGATGAAATGGGAGGTAGACATAAAACACTTCTGCAGCATACCAAAGTATGAGGGTTGTCTGAAGGAAAAGCACTTATATGACTAAGTTGTGAGCTGAAGTAGCCTTTTTTTAAAAAAATATTTTATTTATTTATGTGTGAGAGAGAGAGTTAGCACAAGCAGGGGGAGGGGCAGAGGGAGAGGGAGAAGTAGGCTCACCACTGAGCAGGCAGCCTGACTCTGGGCTCAATCCCAGGACTCCCGAGATCATGACTGAGCTGAAAGCAGATGCTTAACCAACTGAGGCACGCAGGCATCCCATAAAAGACTGTTTTATTTTTTTTAAGATTTTATTTATTTATTTGACAGAGAGGTATAGAGCACAGTAGGCAGAGCGGCAGGCAGAGGGAGAGGGAGAAGCAGGCTCTCCGCAGAGCAGGGAGCCCTATGCGGGACTCGATCCCAGGACCCTGGGATCATGACCTGAGCCGAAGGCAGCGGCCTAACCGACTGAGCCACCCAGGCACCCAAAAGACTGTTTTAATTAAAAATATTTCCCCCCAAAAAGTAATAAGAAGAGTGGCATTGTCATTTGTGCAAACCTCTTAAATGTCAGACTTAGTAGAAGACAGCTGGATCTTCATATCTACATTAGATCTATTGTGATTTGTTCTTCTGATTTAGGTATATGAAGGAAATCTGTACTCATGCAGATTTGTAATTAGAAAATTATATTGATAGCACTTAATAGCATTTTTAAATAATTGTAGACATCTTTGGTACTGTACCAAAACTCAACAAGTGGCAGTTTCTTAAACGTTAGGTGCAAGGTAGAATTTGAAACCATATCAATGAACTCTTTGTACTAAATGAAAATGCATGGGCCTGTCTTACCTATCAAATGGATCCTTTATCCACTCATGGTTTTGTAATACCATGCATTGGTCGTTTGGAACGTACTGGTTTGCCGAGTTATGCAGATCTTACAGTGATTCAAGATTATACAATATCAAAAAATCATGGTTATTTAATATCACCACTGATCTCACAGAAAAGTCTATTAGGAAGTTGTCAAGTTCATGTGGTGGATAAAAGTTTTCCAAAATTCTAACATTAGCAACAAATGCTGTTGTTTTTTTTCTTTGAAATGACAGCCTCGGGCGCCTGGGTGGCTCAGTGGGTTAAAGCCTCTGCCTTCGGCTCAGGTCATGATCTCAGGGTCCTGGGATCGAGGCCCGCATCGGGCTCCCTGCTCAGCGGGGAGCCTGCTTCCTCCTCTCTCTCTGCCTGCTTCTCTGCCTATTTGTGATCTCTCTCTCTCTCTCTGTCAAACAAATAAATAAAATCTTTAAAAAAAAAAGAAATGACAGCCTCACTTCATTCAATTTTTAGAAAAGGTCGTCCAAATACCCAAGTCTTAATCATCTGTTTGTCAGTAGTATTTCTAAGTTAAAAAGGAGCTATTTAAAGAATGGTTACTTCAGGAGCACCTCTCTCTCAAATAAATCTTTTTTAAAACATTTATTACATTACCGTCTATTTACAACTGTGATTCCAGTGTTAAAATTCCTGGTGTTAATTTCTAATATGGTAACTATACATAGAAATAATGCACATAAACAGCAGTTCTTTGCATTCCTCGATAACTTTGAAGAGTAAAAAGGAGTCCTGAGACTAAAAGCTTGGAGAAATGTGGATCTAGCCCTCTGGTTCTTAACAATATGCTAAACATACCCTAATGAAAATCAGAAAAGTCCAGACAGAACTAGATTTTTAATAATAATTATAAGAATTGTTTACCGGTGAATATGACCTGTCATCCACAAATTATGCAAATGTGACCTTTGAACAGTGTTGCTTCTAATACCCTAGTGTCTTTAATATGCTGTTTTCTGAGGGCTTCCAGTGCCAGAGATTGCTTGGTGCTGTGTCAAATCTGAGACCTCTTCCATAAGGTAGTATTGTTTTCAAAACCTATAGCCAAAGTATCTGTGCATTCAGGGCAGAAAGAAAGGCAACTTGCCATACTATGCATGGTTGTCCACCTCAGCATCATTTTTTTTTTTTTTGGCTTAAAAGAATGATTATAGTCCCGCACTGGTCTCCCTGCTCAGCAGAGAGTCTGCTTCTCCCTCTGCCTGCTGCTCCCCCTGCTTGCACCCCCCTCAACAAATAAATGAATAAAATTTAAAAATTAAAACAGAATGATAATAAAAGGTGATTTTATTCTTTTTCGCTGTCACCATCCCTCCCCCCAAAAGGTAATTTGTTAACAATACAGAGTGGTAAGAACTATTGCTTTACGCAACAGCAAACCTGTACTATTGCCTGTTTCATATCCTGCAACAGACTAGTATTTACCTAAAAGGCTAGTTAAGAGCATAATGAGATATTTAAAGAGGTGTGCAGTACCTCTTTGATTCCCAGTGAACCACAGAGCTATATTTCCAATACCTTTGAGAAATCATTTGTATGTCTGTTGAGGTGCAATGGTAGAACTATTTTTTTTTCATCAAGAGAGTTGATGTGAAGAAGTCAGTTTAAGAAACCTAAATTCAGTTCATCTGTGGCTGGCAATAATCAAAAGGGGGCAAAAAAGTCACAAAACAGGAATTTAAAGAAAGATAAGCTAGTCAGGCTAAAAAGTTTACATAATTTTTTTTTGTTAGTTTAGAAAATGCTACTTAAGGTTCCTTGGTCTTAGGACCTTTAGTGTTTCTCTTTGAAATACATTGACCTTCCCTAGTCGCCCAAAGTTGAAATATGTTGACCTACCCTGATTGCTATAGGGGGGAAACTGGGCCTTTGAAAGCTATGGTGAACAAAATGAATATTCAGAAGTCCACTTGAATTGACTCCAGATTTTCTAATGGAGGAAATGTTTGTTGGAGAATCATGTTGGAATTCTTCGCACCTAGGTCTTATTCATCCTACCTCAAGTGCTGACCTCACCATATTACCAAGATATTGGGCAGTATTGAATATGAGCTTAGTTTTGGAAGAGCTACTTTGGCCTTCAGTAGTTCTTTACTAATCTTGTAAGTCATTCATTGTAAATATTCTCTTTTCTAATATTAAAAGTGGATTTGTCTGTGTTCACAAATAAGTAAGAGTAGGCTAAAACCGTAATATCATTAGCTTTTTGAAGGAAATGAAAGGGCTTAGCCACCAGCAGAAGCCTAGATCAAATTTCTATATATTATGAATAATAACTGGAAAGTGTCTTGACCAGTAGTGCCAAGGATCGACACACTTTATTTATATTAACATTTTAATTGAATGGTATTCTGTAAGAGTGTAAGAGTTGCTACAGTCTATTTTATTACCTTTGTTCCCAAAATAGGCACAGGCAGAAACCATTATTCACTGTTGAACATTCGAAACTAGAGTATTTCTTCTGCTTAATTGTTACCTATCCCTAATCTGTCCCTTCTCCCAAAATATTTTAGGTAGCAGAGTGAAAATGTAAAAAAAAAAAAAAATCGAACTACATGGTGTTGTTAATGATTTTTAAGTAGCAAGTTCAAGGATTCCTTATTGAATTGAGTGAATGCTATCAAGATAATTGTACCCAGGGGCGCCTGAGTGGCTCAGTTGGTTTAGCATCTGACTCTTGGTTCAGCTCAGGTCATGATATCAGGGCACTGCGATCTGAGCCCCTTTCAGGGTCTGCACTCAGCAGGGAGTCTTCTTCCCCTCTCCCTCTCCCTTAGCCCCACCTGGCTCGCATGAGCTTTCTGTCTCTCAAATAAAATAAATGAATCTTTTAAAAAAACATGGGGGGCGCCTGGGTGGCTCAGTAGGTTAAAGCCTCTGCCTTCGGCTCAGGTCATGATCTCAGGGTCCTGGGATTGAGCCCCACATCGGGCTGCCTGCTCAGCAGGGAGCCTGCTTCCTCCTCTGTCTCTGCCTGCCTCTCTGCCTACTTGTAACCTCTCTCTGTCTGTCAAATAAATAAATAAAATCTTTAAAAAATATATGGGTAATTGTACCCATATTTTCCAAACTGTGCACTCATATGGCCAAGGGAGAACTATTTACACCATGGAAATTGACACACATTACAAATCAAGGCTTCCTTGTTAAATATTTGCCACAACGCCCCCATCCTGACTGTATCTATTTAATTTTCATTTTTACAGTAAATTAATAGCTTTAGGTTTCACTGTGATGTAGAATGGTGGTGAAGAGACACTGGAGCCAAACTGCCTGGGTTCAGATACCAATTCTGTACTTACTAGCTTGTGTTATCCTAGGCAAGTTAGTGGATCTTATCTTTAATGAGATAATAGCAATGCCTACCTTATAGTGTCGATATGAGGATTAAATATGTTAATGCATGTAAAGCACTTAAAACAGGGTCTAGTTTATAGATAAAGCTTATTTGGCAACCTCAATTATCCAGAGCATAGCCAGGATTCAGGAAGCAAACAAAAATGTCACTGAGCAACCAATATAAATATCAGAGGGTACTTGCAACTGAAGCCCTCCAGCTCTATTTGGAAGCCTGTATTACTTTTTCTTTAGACCAAAGCTTCATTGACTTTTCAGAGTTGAAAGCAGATTAGAAGTATAAAATTAGAAAGAGGGAGAGGCACTGCTAGAGGCAACAAGTGAGACCCTCCCTACCCCCCAGAAAAGAAATTACCCAAAGTGAGAACTCAAAAATGAGTCAGACTGGGTGACTTCTGAGGTCCATTCTAGCTCCAAAAATCTATGACTTTGGTGAAAAATCATAACAGTTTGGGGACAAATAACCTTACCAGTACCATATAAAATAATGGCTCACAAAGATGATCCACTCTCAATAATAAATCATAATCAGTATATCCTAGTTAGGAAAATAGGACAGTATAGATTACTTTTTTAAATGTTGTAAAAATTATTTGTGTAAAAATTTTTATTACTTGGAAAGTTTACTTTTACAGGATATCTAATTCCCTGATAATACCAGTTAAAGGAAAACATTACTGTAGGTCATTAAAAGACAGTCTCTGTCCTTAAAATGCTATTAATTTAGAGAGGGATTACAGCATGCCAATTGAAATACAAAACAAAATGAAGTACTAGATAAAAGTTAAAAACCAAGTGACAAGGGAATGAAGAAGGAACATTTATGTTCTCCCTTGGAACTTGGGAAAAGACTATAGGAGGCAGCATTTGAGCTGGGATTTGAGAAATGCACAGGCAGAGAAGGAGGGGGGAGTGTCAGCAGATGTAGGAGATTTTAGTCTTAGGGAACAGAATGAACAAAAAAGGAGAATTATAAAAAGTGAATGACAATAGCCGATGCCCTGTGCCTGGATGTGAGTGTTCATGAGATGGGGTTGTAGTGGAGATATATAAAACTGGAAAGATCAGTTGGGACCAGATCATAAAAGGCTTTAAATGCTAAGCCAACGAGTCAGGAAAGACTTTAGAGCCAGAAAAGAGGCATGATCCAACCAAGTGATGGCAAAAGTCAACCAGGAAGGTAAACTCTGATGAAACTTTAAAGGACAGGGAAATATTGGGTATAGAGTGACAAGTTAGGAGATTACTGAAGGAGTTCAGGCAAGGAAATTGTGAGGAACTATATTGAATAGGCAACAGGAATGGAAGGAAGGATCTGATAATGGGAGACACCAAGGAAATCACATCTACATGACTGACTACATGACTAAGTTAGTAGTGAGTATTCAGACAGGATTCTGAGTACTCACACCAGATGACCAGAGTGTTGTTGTTGGGAAGGGAAGGAGGGAACAATTTTTAAATAGTTGCAAACGTGTAGGGAGGAGGAGATGTAGAAGAATGTTTAGAAATAGTTCTTGTATATGATTAGAAAATTAATTCAATAGATAGTTGGACTATATATAGCATGTATGAATATGAATTTGGGGCAGTTGAAGTACAGCATTGTTCCCTATGTGTGGACAAAGTACATTTATTGACTGTCCTTGTTTTTTAATCTCCATCTGACTACAATGATCCATATGTTCCTGAGCATCCACCCCTGCCACCCACATTATATCTTCTAAAAGAATGAAAACTTATTTCTATTAGTCAAAAAGTTGAGGACACATCTGTGATTTAAAAAGAAATCTTCTATTCTAAAGCTTGATTTTTAGAATAACCTCTACTTTCAAAGATTATACAGGTTACACTATCAGAAATACATGCTGGGTTAAATAATAAATTTTTATAACCAAAAATTTTCCTGACAGATGGCTTGTAGAGAAAAGACAAATAATGACAAAAGAGAATTGAAATAATATCTGTGCTTTTAGTGCCAAAGCTAGAAATGTAAAGCTCCCAAGTAAATAGAAAAATGAGCTGCTCTCTTGCAAAATAGCCAATTCTCTAGATCTGTAAGGGATATTTGGGTCATATATTAATAGAGGGGAAAAGGTAAATCAAAAGGCATTTCAGACTCCTCCACTTCCCATTGCTTTCGAGATTTTCTTCATGTAAATGAGAAGAGAGTAAGTCATCAATGTCTACCAAACTTATTGGCAAATTAGTGAAATTGTAAAAGGTTTTAACTGAATGGCTATTATATATTTTTAAAGTGTCTTTAGAACTTTAAGGATCTGTAATAATACCCTATGAATCTGTTCTTTTAATTAGTAACTTCAAGTAAGATCATTTTGATCTTTTGAAGACTTTGGCCACTAGGACCTATAAACTTAAGGGATTACTCGGGTAGTAATTCTGCTATGTACATTGCCATTTAAGGCTTGTACTCTTAATTTGACCATTGAAAGTATGAATATTATTTTAGTAATGCACTTTTGTGTTTAAATTCTGAAGTATATTACCTTATAAATCGAAAAAAATTTTGTAGTTAAGTCTAGTCAAAAAGATAAAGCCTTTTAGAGTGGTGTGTGTGTGGGTGTGGGTGTGTGTGTTTGTGTGTGTGTGCATGCACACGCACACATGTGTGGGTGGGTATGGGATTGTGTTTATTCCATATTGGAGTTTGATCATTAACCAAGATTAGTACCTTAACCTAATAAGTGGGAGGTTTCTCTGGTTGGTAATCTCTTAACATTCAAAGAACTCTATTCTTTTGCTTAAGATTATTGGTCTCAAGGTCGTATATACTAGAAGGAATATAAACCTTGATAAGCATTGGAATGGCATGAGTAATCTGATGTTCTCACAATACCAGGAAAGATGATGTTTGTCCTTTACTTTTTTCACAAAATTTACATAGTTGGGGATAGAGAGGAAGGTGTTAAAGAGATTAAGCCCCTAAACTAAGATTTAGACTATTAGTCTAATTTCAGGCTTGACTTTAGTTGGTGTTGAATAGAACCATACATTACTATTAATTTTACATGTTCTATTCATTGCTAACCTGATTAGGTCTGTGCAAAATCTTACAGTACCTTGGACAAATTTTATATTGCTTTAGAGGATATGGAAAAACAGCACATGGAGATATATATATATATATATATATATGTATATGTATCTCTGTTTGGGCTCGTAAACATTTATCTCAGATTACTACTCCTGATATGTAAATTCTTGTACATTTTAGTAGTGAACTCACGAGACAGTCTATGACCTTATAAATTGGGAAAATATGTAGTTAGGTATTTCTGTCTTTCCCAAATCCCAGATTCCCTAGGATGTAAACCCTCTCTCTACCATCTGGGGGACTATTTATTTTTAAGAAAGACTTCATATAAGAGGTAAATTTGGTTCTAAACTCAATACTGTTGAATTATAGGTGGTTAACCTGAAGAGAGGGGTGGTATTTGTTATATGTCATAGTTTCCTTACTAAACTATGAGTTCCTTAAGATCAGTAACCAAGGCTCAGCATGTTTATATCCCCTACAACATATGCATAGTAGGTGCCCAATAAACATTAACTGAATGAATGAGTATCCTTCCATTGTCTTACTGGGAATACTGTAAAATCAGTTTAGCAATTGGATTTTTATACTCAGAATACCAAAACTAAAACTGAATTTATTTTCTTTTACAGGTGCAGGAGACATTGTTGCAATCATGATTGGCAATCTGAAAGGCACAAAAATTCTACAATCTATTCAAAGAGGCATACAAGTAACAATGGTCATTGAAGTAGGGAAAAAACATGGCCCTTGGGTGAATCACTATTCAATTTTCTTCGTTTCTGTGTCTTTTTTTATTATTACGGCAGCAACTGTGGGCTATTTTATCTTTTACTCTGCTCGAAGATTACGGAATGCAAGAGCTCAAAGCAGGAAACAGGTTTGTAGTGGTTCTTTCTTCCAATCTAAAAATACTTTTTTAAAAAGATTTCATTTTTTTTTATTTTTAAAGATTTTTATTTATTCATTTGACACAGAGAGAGAGATTACAAGTAGGCAGAGAGGCAGGCAGAGAGAGAGGAGAGAGGAGGAAGCAGGCTCCCTGCTGAGCAGAGAGCCGGATGTGGGCCTCGATCCCAGGACCCTGGGATCATGACCTGAGCCGAAGGCAGCGGCTTTAACCCACTGAGCCACCCAGGCGCCCTAAAAAGATTTCATTTTTAAGTAATCTCTGCACCCAACGTGGGGCTCAAACTCAAAACCCCAAGATCAAGAGTCACATGCTCTACAGACTGAGCCACCCAGGAACCCTAAAAATACTCTTTTAATTGTAGTCTCAGAGTCATGCATTTTAATATATTTCACATGCTAGACAGTGATCCATGTGTGTTTTATGAAAACTGGTAGTTTTTAAAGCATACCAGCTTCCATCATCTCAAAAGTTTTATTTTCTATAATTTGTCCATGGCCTTAATCCTGATTAAGTCTTCTGACACCTCATTAGGGAGCACAGCCAGCATTTAATTATATATGGGTGTATATACATATGTTATTTTCAATTTTTTTCTAAATCATCAAAGCATTTTGTGCTCAATATAGAAAATTCAGAAATCAGAAAGTACAAGGGAAAAAAACCTTTACCCAAACCCCATATAACAAAAAAACTGAAGTCACCACCATAAAGTAACCACTATTATTTTACATGTATGTGTAATGCATGTCTGTGCATGTGTGTATTTGCATGTGGGCTCAGGGCTGGGAAGAGAGACAAGGCTGAATATCATGAGAAGACGGGTTTAAAGATCTGATGGTGCATAATATAGTGCTAGGCTCCAGTCACATATTCATAATTTCTATCACATCATAATTTAACACCTGATGTGTAAATAGATACAAAGTATAGAATTAATAGAGCAAAAACACAGAAGCATCATTGAACCAGGGAATTACCTGTGGTTGTGTGCCATTGATCCTAGCACATTTAAACTGTCCCCCATCCCCTTGATACCCTCACTTCTCTCCTTCCCCACCTTCTCTTCCATCATCAGTCCCATGTATACATCTTCAGTTCCTTTGGCCTTTCTCTCTCTTTTTTTTACACTTGCTGTCAGAATCCAACCCTGGTTAAATCCTGCTTCCTCCCTACTCTGTGTCTGCACTTTGAAGTAGCAGAAAAACACTGACCTCAGTACAGACTGATCTCACTTTAAATTTATGACCACAAACTCTGAGTGAGCCCTTAATGCTGCAAATAATCATACTACATTTTCTTAGCTACCCCCACTCCCTGTTTTTGCAAGTAACTAATCATACATGTTCTTTTCTCCTTAAAGCTCTAGCACCTCCCCCAACTTTACTCTCTGCTTACAGTTTGGATCTTATTCCACTGAAGAAACTGAAGTGATCCAAAGAGTACTTCTCCTTGATTCCGCCACAGCTACTCATCTCTGCATCTGTGTCTGTATCCTATGTCCTCTGCCCTGTCTTCTGTCACTGTGGACGCTATATATAAACATGCTATTATTGCTTCCCTTTTCAAAAGAACTTCTCTTGACCCCAGGCCAGAAATCTTGGAGTTATCCTTTATTTCTCTTTTACCTCTCACTTCCCATATAACCTCTATCAGCAAATCTTGTTGGTTCTACCTTCATTAAATATCCAGAATCCAGTTTACTTTTCACCACTTCCACTGCCTCCACCCTGGTCCAAGCCACCATCATTTCTTAGCTCCTCCCCCTCTCAGGTATTCTCAATGCAACAGAGTATGGTGCTTTTTCTCCAGAATGCTCAGGAGGGATTTAATGCATTCAGCTGATCATATTGTAAAGGCAGGAATACATTTTTATATGTACTGAGAAGTTCCTCCAAAGGCAATGAAATTCTGGCCACTTATCTATTCTCTTTCCAAGAAGGAAAGATGAACCCAATTTATTTGAAAGTAGGGGAGCAGTGAAGATTTCTATATTGAAATTAATTGAATTTAGGAACAGACTAGAAATTGAAATCTTATTATAAAACCTTCATAAAGATTAGACACCAGTATATGGTAATGAGTGATGATTATCTCAATGTTTAAAGTTAATTGACTTCTGTTCCTCTCCTCAGAGAAGCAGTTTATCACATTGGTGGCAGGTTCAGCCTGTTACTAGCTGTGGTCAAAAGGATGTTTAAGATTCTTATGCCAAGCCATTCAGTAGTTTCACAGTATGTTAATATTTGACATATATTGTGCCATTTTTATCTCCGAGGTTAGCGAGAAATTGGTATCCAGTATGACTATTAAAGGTTATGGATACAATGGCAAGAGTGTTTGGTTGTACATACGTTCATGGTTGGGTATGTACTTCTATATTGTAAGTTCTATAATAAATCTGTTAACATGACATTAAACCCCATCAGAAAGTAATATGGTTGGGCACCTGGGTGGCTCAGTGGGTTAAGCCTCTGCGTTTGGCTCAGGTCATGATCCCAGGGTCCTGGGATCAAGCCCCACATCAGGCTCTCTGCTCAGCGGAGAGCCTGCTTCCCCCTCTTTCTCTGCCTGCCTCTCTGCCTACTTGTGATCCCTCCCTCTGTCAAATAAATAAAATCTTTAAAAAAAAAAGTAATATGGTTTATAAAGAACTGACTGCTGCCACATAACTTCCATTGAATATTTACCTCTGGTCTCATCATTCATTTAAGTAATTTTCATAGTTTATAATTTATGAAAATTAAGTTGTGTAAAAATGGTCAAGAATAGCATTACAGAGTGCCTGGGTGACTCAGTCAGTTAAGCATCTGACTCTTGATTTTGACCCAGGTCATGATTTCAGGGTCATGAGATCGAGCTCCCAGCACCACCTTCCATGCTCAGCCCAGAGCCAGCTTGAGATTCTCTCCCTTTCCCCCTACCTCTCCCTGCTCTCCACCCCTGCTCATGTACGCACTCGCTTGCACTCTCTCTCCCTCTCTCAAATAAATAAATCTTTAAAAAAAAGAATGGCATTAAAACTTCTCACCTTTTAGAGAAGACTTTGGAAAGGGCTTCTTTCACTACTTAGTGGGCTGTATCTGTGTATCATTTGGTGACTAAAGGATTAGGTATATGACTGGTAATCTCTTTTGCTTACTAATATTTGAAAGTATCACAATATCATTTATATGTTATTCAGTTTTCCTGACTTCCTATTTATTTTTAAAAGGTAGAGCTTGATATACATGATGGTTATAACTATCACTAAATACTTAACTGTATTATTACTATTTTACAGGTAGAAATGGTAATGAAACTGAGTTTTCGAAACTTGCCTTCATTAGAATAGGAGGAATTCATTAGAATATTCAGGGATGTCTTCCCTGTGAACTATTATAATGCATGGTATATAATGTCAGGCAAACTGATAAATGCGTAATTATAAATTTGATGACCAAGATGCCCAAATATAATGGGCAGCACATAGTGGCCACATGCCTGATATTTCATAGTACAATGTGTAAGAATACATATCATCCCTGTTTCTGTACATAGAAAGCTTTTAAACAAATGAAAAGTGTCAATGAGTTGTGAATGAAAATAACATATCAGGCATTACATGGTGGATTTGTGTCCATACTGGGAACACCCCTAAACTGAGACCAGGAAGATTATGGAAGACTTTATGGTGTGCTCGAACTAATGAATTTGGGAGTGACCACTATAACTTGACTCTGGGATGTGACACTCAGAATTTTGGTGTATGGTGTATGTATCCTAACTGTACTTAAGCAGTTAATACTCAGTGGAACAAGGCATGTGTTGGATTAAACATTGGCTAGTGAAATAAAAGAGGGCTCTAGGTGAAGTAGAAGCTGGCCTAGGTATAATGGAAGAAGTTGAATTAACTTTCGATGAAGAGTGACTTTCAGAAGAAAAGAATTTATTCTTTGAAGTAGACATTGGAAGGAATCATCTGCCAGGAGGGAAAAAATGGGAATCCCCTTGGAAAGAGGGTAAAGCCTTGATAATATGGTCAAACAGACACAATACATAATGCTAGAGAGTGCTAGCACTCAACACTAGGAAAGAGCATGTTTCTGACACAGCAGCGTCTGTTAACTATTTTACTACAAATGGAGGCCCAAGTCTCCATTGAGTAATGGCCTCCCATTTTTAGCTATGGAATCTCAGGGAGAGCATCTTTGAGATACCTGCAGATCCCCAACCCTGTGGAAATTTTTTGAGTGAAATTGTAACTTACATTGCTGATATCTAACTTATCTTGACTGGAGGGATGGACCAAAATAAGACGAGCTAGTGGGAATAATGTTGAATGATACCCATGTATTCCTCATGGGAGGGAAATGGCCTTCCTGCACAGTAGTCAATAGGAACCTATAACTGTATAATAGTATGAACTGAGCCAAGTGATTGGTTTTGTCCTCAGCTAACATAGAACCTAGAAGTGACAGAATCATCCTCACTGGTGATAACACTTGTCCATAATAATTTCTAGTATGTGGGCAAAGAACAATTCTAGGAAGGTTTAATAAACACTTCTGTTATACTTCCTGATTTATTTTGTAACCAAACCAAACTGTATCCTAACCATATTGCAATATGGTGTAAAACTAGTATTGTTGGCAAAATTCAACTACCTTATATAAATAAATCATGTGGTAGTCAAATGTATTGGGAAACCCAACTAAAACCTCCAAAGAATATGATACTGGAGAGTGATTGGTCTGAGGAAGAATTAGATTTAGTTCCATTACCATATTAAATGGCTCTATACAGTTTTATCACAAAGTTCAAGTAGTCCTAGAACAAGGAAGTAAACAGATAATTAAACTGTACAGTAATATAAAGATGTTTGAAATGGTCTTACAGATTGAAAGAAGCCTATTTATTCCCTTCATTGGCTTCTGCAGGTATTAGGTATGCTTATGTTGTTCTTAACTGCACCTCATGTATAAATGCTGTACTAACTGCAGAAGTCCAAATAACTATCACTATTTTGTTGTTAAAAAGACCTTGATCAGGAGATGGGGGGGGGACACCCGGGTGGCTCAGTGTGTTAAGGGTCTGACTCTTGATCTAAGCACAGGTCTTGATCTCAGGGGTCATGAGTTCAAGCCCCATGTTGGGCTCCACACTGGGCACGGAACCTACTTAAAAAAGACTACTTTAAAAGAAAAAGAGATATAGGGGATGGATTGTGAGGAAAGATAGCACAGTAGATCTAGTTGCTTACTCCTTGCCAGTCTCCAGGGAAACTGTGACTAGCCTTTAGGAATGTGGCCTCAAAGTTTTTTTTATGTTAGTTATTGATGATTTTGTTATACACACCTGGAGCAATGGACCATGTTGTACCAGCTTTCAGGCAGTATGGCCAGTTGCTAGCAGGATTACCTAGTGACCAGCCCCCATCTGAGCCTCAGACACTGAGACTCAAATTGGTTCCCTGGGCAAAGATATGTCACACGTGGCTTTGTAGTTCACTGCCAGAGATAGCCCTCCTTTGTGGTCTCACATGAGGAAGAACTAAGCTATATTAATATCTTAAAATTTGTCCTTGAACTTTAAAGCATGACTAAAAATATCTGGTTTTCTTCACTAGTACATGAATTTAACTGGAAGACTTATCAGATGTCCGCATACTGTACCACTGTCAATATACACATTTGTGGTGGGTATGTTCATATGTATGTATCTGTTCCTGGCCAAATTTGAGACTTATTGGAGCCTTTTACCAAACCATTATTTTGGGTTTTAGATAAGAAGCGTAGATTAAATAAATCACTCTCTTATTAGGACCTAGTCATATATATAGTCTTTCTCTGACTCTCACTGAAGAAAAGGAAGCTCTTATAATGGGCCTCAGGGATTTTTTTTATATATTAACTTACTCTAATCTTATATTTACATCACTAATTCTAAAGATTTTTATTTTCTTTTTTGAAAAATGCAATAATCTGAGTCATAACTTATCTACTGGGTCAAATTCCCCCTTTCCTTACTGCCCTTATAGTGCGTTTCCTCACACTGTTCACAGTGATCACCTTCAGGCAAGTAGTCTGTACTCCTCTTTATCCCCATCTCCACAGTTCCATAGACTTATGGGAAACCATATTATAGCCTGTACCTCTTCTTTCCTTTAGGAATGCTTCATTAAAATATTATGCATAGGTTTTTTTTTGTTTTTTTTTTTTTAAATTTTATTTTTATTATTTGCCCAAGGGGTACAGGTCTGTGAATCATCAGGCTTACATCTTTCACAGCCCTCACCAAAGCACAAACCCTCCCCAATGTCCATAACCCATCCACCCTATCCCTACCCTCCCACCCCCCAGTAACCCTCAGTTTGTTTTATGAGATTAGAAGTCTCTTATGGTTTTTTACTGAAAAAATATTTCTTTCAGTTCTCGTATATCTGAACATCCACATGACTCAGACATTGATTTTGTTCACAGGAATAGATCTGAGGAAAAGAATCCTGTTACCATAAATCTTGATTCTGTTCTATAAATTCTAGTCAAACTTATATGAACATTTTTATTTTAAAAGAAGTGATGACTTCAAGCAAGAAAATCTGGCTTGCATATATCCACCCTCATTTCTTTTTTTTTTCCACCCTCATTTCTTGCTTTTGCATACCCTGCCCCCCATCAAGTAATTAGGTTTGACTACATGTCTAGTGTTATTCATGTGGGTTTCAGTTACGCTAAAAGCTGAATGCCTTGGGACCAAAAACCAGGCTGACAAATCACCAGCCTGGAACATTTATTTTACTTAATTAGATGTAAATGCACAGACTAGGTAGAATATCTTTGAGTTTATAATTTAAAAATTGAACATTGTAATATAGGATGAGAATTGGCTTGACTTTTCATTTTCAGCCCAAATAAAGTCTCACTCAGAACTAAGAAAACTATATAGCCAAGATTCTTCAGTGACTAGAATGATCACAGCTTTTGAATAGAGTAATGACATTAAGCTTCTATTAAGAAAATTGGCCGACCACCAAGCTTTCTTGAATTAGTCTTCAAGTCTCTTGCCAAAATATTCTTACACCAGGTATCTCTTTGTTTTGGATAGGAGGCAGGGGAGTCTGTTGGTATAAAACACTTGCTTAAAAGAGTTCCCCAAATCACAGTAAGTAGCGAATTTAGGCAGGATCTGAAGATTGGATAATAGCTGACTTTGAGGGTTTGGGTTTTTTTCCTTATTTCTTTCATTTATCTTCTTCACAAGGAATGCAAAGCCTTTTAAAGGCTTCTTTGCTATTACACAATGGAGGCAGTGTACTATAGTGGAGAGATCATGGACTTTAAAGCCAGATAGAACCTGGGCTTGAATTGAATCACAGCTCTGCAACTAACCAGCTGCCTGGACTTTAGTCAAGCTTCTGAACCTTTTCTTGTCTATAAAACTTGGATATTAAAATACCTATTCCATAAGGTTGTTAATGATTAAACAAGATGACACATGTAGAAAAGCTTAGGGTTGAACCTGACCATGGTAGGGGCCAATACCTATTCCCCAAACCTTTCTTTCTCCAGATTTTGTGGAGTAGAGGCTTTTAATGAGTGCAACTGTGACTTGGATGAGAAAATCATGAGAATTTGTTTTGATTTCTAAATTCAGAAGCTATTCTTTGAGCAACTACTAAGGCTTTATGGGAAATTTAAAGAAATGGTTATGGCCCAGCCCTTCAGCTACTCGCAGTCTAGTAGGAGAGAAAGACACGGGAATGGTACAATTACAGAATATGATAAGAAGTAGAGGGGCGCCTGGGTGGCTCAGTTGGTTAAGCGGCTGCTTTTGGCTCCAGTCGTGATCCCAGGGTCCTGGAATCTAGCTGCATTGGCTCCCTGCTCAGCAGGGATTCTCCCCTCCCCGCTCCTCCCCTCCACTTGTGTGCACGCTCTCTCTCTCTCTCAAATAAATAAATACTTTTTTAAAAAAAGAGGTAGAAACAATGTGGTATTGGAATTTATAAGGTAGAAGGAAATTCTGAAATGGTGGAAAGGTATCAAAAAAGTGTCCAATGTAATTTGTGTAAAAAACTAGATATATGCTTGAAGGTCTGTTTTTAAAGAATAAAATAGAAATTACAGTTTGCTTTGGTACACATTTTCTTTAAATGTACAGGCATATTTGGGCACCCAGAAGTTTGATTTAAGTAATATATCCAAACATATGTATTTAATATAAACTGCTTCATCTTAATGTTTTCATATTTCAGTTTTTAGAGGAATGAATGCATCTTGGAAACTTGCTGTCAGTATGACGGTGAACTGTTTTGAGTACTAGTGGCAGTTTTGTGAGTGACCTTCTTTCAAGCTCTAAAAACAGTTTGTCCTTTTTACCAAAATCACGTGTCTTACATCCATATTTAAAGAAAATGGCTTTGCTTTTCTTTATAAAAGTTCAGTAGGAGTTATTGGAATTACCTGAATTTCCTTTTAAAGGGCTTTTATTTTTTTTAATTCCAAAGCTGCTTTGTTAAACGTTGGTTTATACTATGATGAAAGTCTTTTAGAGATCTTTCAAAATCAAGTCCCTTGCCTAGGATCATCTGGTGTCTTGGATTTTGCCCTGTGTTTTTATATCTTCCTGGCTTTTTTTTTTTTAGTATTGGTCTTAATGTGAGTTCTAGTCTCATGAGTATAGACTTGGACATTACATTTTGAGCTTGCCTTTGATCCCAGGCCTCAAATTTGCATTAGTCTTGCATATAATTAAACAAAGTTATATATTTCACAGTCATTCCTAATAAATTAATAAGCACTAGCATTGGAGACTCAGGCATTTCTATTGTGTTGAATATTTTGAATGAGAAATCAAACTACATAGACTCAAGTAAATACACTAGAGATGTATCACCACCTTGTGAGTACAATTCCCCACTGTGTCACAGTGCTTGTTTAAATCAGAAGTGCTCTAAAGACAAAGTGCAAAATGATTGTCAAAGACTTACCATCAATTATGTTTTTTTCTTTTCCTGTATTTCTTCTTGGCTTTTTTTTTTCTTTTTTAACCATTTACAGTGTTCACATCTAGGTTTCTAAGCAGCTCATGATCTATGTGAAAAGAAAGTATTGGTGTTTGGAAGTCTAGGCCAGGGCTAGGACCCTTAGGCATACTGGTTATTCACTATAAGGACTGGCCACAATTTCAAAGTTTATAGAATCCAGGAGTTGGAAAACTTCAAAAGGTAGCCAAATTACAGATGTATTGTCATGGAATCTTGAGTATGAAAAGCAGAGTCCCAGTAACAGCTCTGTCATTTAGAGGCTGTGTGCCCTTTGGGATGAGTTATTTAACTTATCCAAACCACCATTTGCTTACCTCTAAAATGGGAGTATTATCTCCTTCAGGGGGTTGTTAGGGTTAAATGAGGTAATAGACATCAAAAATAATTTTAAATTATAAAATAACTACATAAATATAAAGAAGTAGTACTAACTTCCTGCTGCAAGCCACAGTAAAAAAAAAAAAGAAAAGATGCTACCTTGATATTAGGGGAAGGAACACTTAACTCTGGGCATTGGTGGGACTGACGCTAACCAACTCTGAGGTTTTGAGCAAGGCCATCTCCCACTGTAGGCATCAGTTTTCTTATCCGTCAGATTAGATACCAGGCTAGGAGAATTCTAAGAGTTCTTCCAGCTCTAAAGACCCTAAATCCTTTCATTGTCCCTCTATTATCCCTCTATTATTTACTTATGATGCAAGTAACAGAAAACACGTGTGCATAAAATAAAGTACCAACGTTGAATTGCCCTTTCTTAAGATTTGATTTATTTGAGCTAGAGAAAGAGAGCACAGAAGGAGAGTGAGAGGGAGAAGCAGACTCCCCACTGCGTGGAGAGCCCGACCAGACGCTGGGCTCAATCCCAGGATCCTGAGATCATGACCCTAGCTGAAGGCAGACGCTTAACCGCTTAACCCACTGAGCCACCCAGGTGCCCCTGAATTGCCCTTTTGAGTTAACTCACAATTACGTCCCAAAGTGGGAGTGAAAGGTCCCAATTAGCATCTTTCCTTCAAAGGACTAGCTAGGCCTTCCTATTAACTTTCTGTTAAGCTATTTCTGCTCCTCAGATAACAATCTAAGAAGTTTCTGCTGTTCCTGAGACAGTAGAGAAATAGTTTGGCTGGTAATCTCCTTGGCATTAAGCCAAATACCTTTCACTAAATGGTATACAGGAGGCAGGTTTGGGCATTAAGGAATTTCTTCAAATACCTGTACTCATGGATTATTCCCTTCCAAAGTATATTTGTTACAGATGTATATAAACATTACAAAAACATGTTATGCTTATTGGTGAATAGTAGTTTATATTTTCATTTAATAAAACATTTTATTGAGTGTCTGCTATATGCCAGACATGATGCTAGATACTTTCCTTACATTATCTCTAATTTTCACATATTCTTGATGTCAGTTGGGCGTTTTCATGCTGGGGATGGAGGTACATATTCACAGTGACCTCCAGTTCTGAGTGCCTACTGTTTGCTGAATTTCTACTAAGTTCATTTTACACTACAAAATAAGATGTTTGCTAATCATTTTGCCATGCTGCACGTGCTGTGTCTCTATGCTTTAAACAGTGTCCACCCAAGTGTGAAAGCTAGCCTTTTCTTCAATTTATACATATATTATATTTACTTGAGGCATGTGTGTGTGATAGATATTAACTGAAAGGGAAGGATTTATTTGCAACATTGCAAATAATTTTAAATCAACCCTAAATAACTCTTACCACCTGGTAACTTTTTTTTCCATGTGACCACTTCACCCCACAAAGAGGGACAGTCTTTCATTGATTCTTTCTCGCCTTGCCCTTACCGCTTAGATTTCCTCCTAAACCCCACCTTCACTTCTTGTATTATTATTGAGGTAAAACTGATATAAAACACAACATAATTTGGCATCTGAATGCACTACAAAATGATAACTACCAAAAGTCTAGTTGCCTTCCATCACCATTCATTTGACTCCCTGTACCCATTTTGCCCAACCCTTTCTCCTCTGGTAATCATCAGTCTGTTCTTTGTATCTATGAGAGTTTTTTAAATATTATTTTGTTTATTTCTTAGATTCCACATATGAGTGTAATCATAGGGTATTTGTCTTTCTCTGCCTGACTTATTTCACTTATCATAATATTGTCAAGGTCCATCCTTCTCATCACAAGTGGCAAGTTTTCATTCTTTATGGCTGGATAGTATTCCTCTGTGTGTATCTGTGTCTGCCACATACTCTATCCATTCATCTACTGCTAGACATTTAGAGATAGATCTATTCTTAATTTATTTTAAGATTTTATTTTATTTTAGAGAAAGAGTGGTGGGAAAGGGTGTGAGGAGAGGGAGAGAGAGAATCTCAGGCTGACTCTGTGCTGAGTGTGGAGCCTGACGCAGGGCTCAATCTCACAACCCTGAGATCCTGACCCGAGCTGAAACCAAGAGTTGGGCGTGCTCAACTGACTAAGCCATCCAGGTGCCCTTATTCTTAATTTTTTGAGGAACCATCATACTGTTTTCCTAGTAGCTGTGCCAGCTTCCATTCCAACATCCTATCCAACATTAGTTATTTATCTTTTTGATAATAGCCATTCTAAAAGGTGTGAGGTGGTATTCCATTGTGGTTTTGATTTGTGTTTTCCTAATTATTAGTGATGTTGAATATCTTTCATGTGCCTGTTGGCCATCTGTATGTCTTCTTTGAAAAAATGTCTATTCAGACCTTCTGGCCCCTCATTAAATTAGGTTGTTTTTTTTTTATCGTTGAAGTTTAAGAGGTTTTTTTCCTATATTTTGGCTACTAACCCCTTATCAGGTATATGATTTGCAAATATCTTCTCCCATTGAATAGGTTGCCTTCTCATTTTGATGGTGGTTTCCTTTGCTGTGCAGAATCTTTTTAGTTTGATGTAGTCCCATTGGTTTATTTTTGCTTTTATTTTCCTTGCCATTGGAGTCAGATCCACAAACATGTCATGAAGACTCTCCCTATCAAGAAGCTTACTGCCTATGTTTTCTGGAATTATATGGTTTCAGGTCTCACATTCAAGTCTTTATTTTAATTTGTGTATGGTATAAGAGAGTGGTCTAGTTTCTGTTCTTTTGCATATGGCTGTCAAGTTTTCCCCCACACCATTTATTGAAGACAGTGTCCTTTCTCCATTGTATATTCTTGGCTCCTTTGTCTGTATATGTGTGAACTTACTTCTGGGCTCTAAATTCTGTTCTATTGATCTGTGCCTGTCTTTATGCCAATACCATACTGTTTTGATTACTATATAGCTTTATAGCATACTTTGAAATCTGGGAGCATGATACCTCCAGGTTTACTCTTCTTTCTCAAGATTGCACTGGCTATTTGGGATCTTTTGTGGTTCCATACAAATTTTGGAATTATTCTCTTTCTGTGAAAAATGCCATTGGAATTTTGATAGGGATTGCACTGAATTTGCAGATAGCTTTGGTAGTACGGTCATTTTAGCAATATTAGTTCTTCCAATCCATGAGCATGGGATAGTTTTCCTTTTATTTGTGTCATCCTCAACTTCTTTCATCTTATAGTTTTCAATGTACACGTTTTTCACCTGCTTAGTTAAATTTATTCCTAGCTATTTTATTGTTATTGATGCAATTATAAATGAGATTGCTTTCTTAATTTCTGTTTATGATAGTTGGTTATTAGTGTATGAAAATATGACAGATTTCTGTATATTGACTTGGTATTCTACAGCTTTACTGAATTCATTTATTCTAACAGTTTTTGGTGGAAAATAAAGGGTTTTATATATACAGTATCATGTCATCTGCAGTTTTACTTCTTCCTTTCCTATTTGGATGCATTTTATCCCACTTTCTTACCTTATTGCTATAGCTAGGACATCCAATACTGTGTTGAATAAAAATGACAAGAGTGGGCATCCTTGTCTTGTTCCTGATATTAGAGGGAAAAGGTTGTTTTTTCACCATTAAATATGATAAGAGGTGTGTGTCATATATGGCTTTTGTTATGTTGAGATATATTCCATCTATACCCACTTTGTTGAGAGTTTTTATCATAAATGGAGATTGAATTTTGTCAGTGCTTTTTCTGCATCTACTGGGATGATCATATGATTTTTTCCCTTCATTTTATTAATGTGGTGTATCAGGTCGATTGATTTGCAGATGCTGAACCATCCTTATATCCCTGAAATAAGTCCTATTTAATTGTGCTTACTGATCCTTTTACTGTTTTGTTTAATTCAGTTTGCTAATATTTGGTTGAGGATTTTTGCCTCTGTGTTCCTCAAGGATAGTGGCCTGTAATTTTCTTTCTATGTGGTGTCCTTGTCTGGTTTTGGTATCAGGGTACTGCTGGCCTTATAAAATGAGTTTGGAAATGTTCCTTCCTCTCCAATTTCTGGAAGAGTTTGAGGAGCATAGGTATTAAATATCCTTTGGATGCTTGGTCAAATTCACCAGTGAAACCATCTGGTCCTGAGCTTTCGTTTTGTTGGGAGGTTTTTCATTACTGATTTAATCTCCTTATTAGAAATTGGTCTATTCAGATTTTCTATTTCTTCATAATCAGACTTGGAAGGTTGTGTGTTACTTGGAATTTATCCATTTTTTTCTAGGTTGTCCAACTTGTTGACATATAATTGTAGTAGTTTCTTATTATGGTTAATTTACATCTTTAAAAATTCACTTAGATTTACTTGTACCTGAAAAATATTTATTAATCCTCTCTACGTCTTTCATCCTATTCCTTTTAAAAATATTTTTTTCTAATACCTGCTATTTCTATTACAGAGACAATTAAAGGCGGATGCTAAAAAAGCTATTGGAAGGCTTCAACTACGTACACTGAAACAAGGAGACAAGGTGAATATTTGACTTTTATTTTTTTTAATCTTTATTTTTTTCAGTGTTCCAAGATTCATTGTTTATGCACCACACCCAGTGCTCCATGCAATACATACATCCGTAATACCCACCACCAGTCTCACCCATCCCCCCACCCCCTCCATAATCCTCCATAACCCTCAGTTTGTTTCTCAGTTTGTTTCACAGTCTCTCATCTTTCATCTCTCCCTCCTATTTACCCCAATTCACTCTTTGCTGTTTGTTTTCAAGCAGTGCTACCAAGTTAATGTTAAAAGTAAATGTTCTTTCAAAGTATGCTTTTCATGGAATTTATAAATCTTACTGACTTTTTAAAGAATGTTTCTGATGCTGGAGGTAGGTAGCCTGAATAATGGCCAGTGGCCCCCTATAGATACCTAGGTTTTAATCCCTGGGACCTGTAAATATTACTTTATATGGCAGAAAGGAGTTTGCAGATGAAATTAAGTTAAGGATCTTGAGATGAGGGAGATTATCCTGGATTATTCAGGTGGGTCCTAAATGTAATCACATTTGATTGTTGTTGTAAGAAGGAGGAGAGGGAGATTTGACTGCAGTGCAATAGACTATTTGGCAATGAAAGTAAGAGGTTATAGTGATGCAAGAAAGGGGCCATGAGCCAAGGAAAACAGATAGCCTCTAGAAGCTAGAAAAGGCAAGGAAATGGATTCTCCCATGAAGCTTCCAGAAGGAACATAGCACTGCCAACACATTGACTTTTAGACTTCTGATTTCTAGAACAACAAAAAAATACATTTGTGTTATATTAAGCCACTAAGTTGTGGTCATTTTTTACAGCAAAAACAGGAAACTAAACAATGCCTTAGTGCAACTTTATTTGAACATCTATTTTTTAGACTTAGGACAGTTAAGACTACCTTTGGTGTGTAAAAACATGTATCAAAAAACAGCTATAGAATGTATTGAATTAAAAATTACCATTTATAATAGCACCAGAAACCATTCAGTACTTAGGTGTAAATCTTACAAAATATGTACATGACCTGTATGCTGAAAACTGAAAAACACCAATGAAGGAAATCAAAGAAGACCTAAATAAATGGAAAGATATGCCATGTTCATGGGTCAGAAGACTCACTATTGTCAAGATGTCAGAACCCCCCAACTAATCCATTGATTCAGTGCAGTTCCAATTAAAATCCTAGTGGGATCTTTTGTATTTATTGACAGTTTGATGCTAAGTTTATATGGAAAAGCAAAAGAACTAGAATAACCAAAACAGTAATCAAAACAATTTTTATAATGAAGAACAAATTTGGATGACTCATATTGCCTAATTTGCAGAATTATTTTAAAGATATAGTAGTCAACATATTGTGGTATTGAAGAAAGGACAGACCTTTAGATCAGTGGAACAGAAGAGAGTCCAGAAATAGACCCACACATATATGGTCAATTGATTTTTGACAAAGGTACACAGGCAATTAAATGGAAAAAGTGTAGCCAATTATTGGTTCTCCATATGCAATGATTGGCTATCCTTATGCCAAAAACATGAACCTCAATCCATACTTCATACTGTCTGTAAAATTGAAGTCAAAACATGTCACAGACCTAAATATAAAACTTAGATAGAGCTACGAAATTCTTAGAAGAAAACTTTGGAGAAAAATATTTTCAAGACGGGTTAGGCACAAATTACTTAGATATGACAGCAAAAACAAGCCCGTTAAAAAAAGCAACAGAAATCTGACTTTGTCAAAATTAAGAACTTTCACTTTTTAACATGGTTAAGAGAATGAAAAGACAAGCTACAGACTGGGAGAAAATATTGCAAATCACATACCTGAGAAGGGACTGTGTTTAGACTATATAAAGAACTCTCAAACTCAGTAGTAAGAAAACAAACAGCATAGGAAAAAGGGGGGCAAAACAGGGATTTACCAAAGGAAATATTCTGATGGCAAATAAGCACATAAAAAAGATGTTCAGGGCGCCTGGATGGCTCAGTGGGTTAAAGCCTCTGCTTTCGGCTCAGGTCATGATCTCAGGGTCCTGGGATCGAGGCCCGCATTGGGCTCCCTGCTCAGCGGGGAGTCTGCTTCCCCCTCTCTCTCTCTGCCTGCCTCTCTGCCTCCTTGTGATCTCTCTCCCTCTGTGAAATAAATAAATAAAATCTTAAAAAAAAAGATGTTCAACTTCTTTGGTCATTAGGGAAGTGCAAATTAAAACCACAGTGAGATACCACAGCACCTTCATTAAAATGGCTAAAACCAGTACAACTGACAATACCCAAGAGCTGGCCAGATGTGGCACAACTGGAACTGTTATGCATTTTGCTGGTGAGAATGCAATGTATAGCCAGTTTCAAAAACAATTTGGCAGTTCTTTATGAAGTCAAAAATAATACTTTCCGAAGAACCCAGAAATCTCAACTACTAGTGGTTAACCTAGAAGAAAAAACCATGTTCACATAAAAACTTGTCCATAATTGTTCATGGCAGCTTTACTCATAATCACCAAAAATGGAAAGAGCCCAAATGTTCTTCAAATGGTGATGTGATACATCCACATCATAGAATACCATTTAGCAATACAAAAGGGTGTGTTTTGGGCGTGGAGACCCTATTAATATGCATAATATAGATGAGTATTAAATATATTAAGTTAAAGAAGCCAAACTCAAAGGCAATACAATACACGATCCCATTTCCATGACATTTGGGAAAAGCAAAAAGTATAGGAACTGAAAACAGAGTAGTGGTTGCCAGAGGATGGGAGAGAGAGTAGAAGTTAACTACAAAGGGGTATAGAGGAATTTGTTGGGGTCATAGAACTGTCCTATATCTTGATTGAGGTGAGGATTGAGTTACTGCATATTTGTTCACACCTGTAAAACTGAATACTAAAAACAGTGAATTTTACTGCATGTGAATTATGCCTTAATTTTTTCTTAAATGGGAAAACATAGCTATAGAACTTGTACAAATGACATTTTAAATAATCGCTACCTATTCCTCTTTGTACTGTACCTCTTTTGGTTGACTTTATTCTTTTACCTTTTTAAGTCTAAATGATCTTCAAATTTCAGTTGTAGTGTTATCAATTGGGGTCACAGTATTTTACATTAGCTCCTCAGACCTTATTGGTATTATTTCTGAAAGTTTGTACACTTTGACCATCTACTTCCTATTTCCCCCTTCCTTCAGCCTCTGGCAACCACTTTTCTACACTGTTTCTAGAAGTTTGACTTTTTTTAGATTACAGTTAAGTTTAAATAATTTTACATTGTTTATTGAAAGAATCTATGCAATTTAAGTACATATGTATTCTGATCTTGCTCTGTAGTTTAATGTATCTTTTCTTATCCATTGGAATAACAATAACTATTTGCTCATAGGAAATCGGTCCTGATGGAGATAGTTGTGCTGTGTGTATTGAACTATATAAACCAAATGATTTGGTGCGCATCTTAACCTGCAAGTAAGTTTGATTTTCTTTTATATCATCAATAAGAATATCTGACTTATTGAAATGACTGTAAGGAAGGAAACTATTTTGAATGTTTACAAATTGTTGTAAAGAAAGTATTTATTTTCATTTAAATATAGGTGAATGCTTTATATATTAATATCATTGAAATTGGTATAAGGCTAATTATATAAAGTTCCCATAATCTGGCACAATTTGGAAACTAGTTCCATATAAAACTAAGAATCTAGCCAGCACCATAATTTACACACACACACACACACACTCACATAACTGGGTTATTTAATTTAAAATCATTTTAACAATCCTATTGAGGGAAAGAAATAAAATCAACTCAGTGAGCATGTATTTGGAAGTCTTCATTCTTTAGTTTTCTCTTGTCCTTCTCCTGGAAGTTGTTGTTAACACTCTTGGTTTTAGCTATTAAATAGTGGTGTTCTTAGAACTTATCACATAACCTAAAGTATCAGCATTATCTTGTACTCTGTACTATATTGTACTATATTACTGAGAATGACTAACTGCTATTTTTAGAGTTGGGGAATGATAAGATAATAAAGATCTGAAATGCTGAACAGAGTCTTAGGTCAGGTAACAGCATTTTTGAAGAAATAAGTATTGAAAATAGGGGGTTTTTTTGAAGCTAAGGTAATAAGGCTTTTATGTTTAAAAGTACTGTATTATGTAAGTTCCGAAGTTTGTTTCTGTGGCTCCTTTGTAGTGTTTATGCTGTAATGGTGTGTTTAAAAGGAAAAAAGACATCTACTAAAAAACTAAATAAAAATATAGGGTAACCTGTTAGTATATTAGGCCAAGTGTTGTTGCTATATCACAACTGACAACCAAATTATGTGTTTTTTTCTTTCATTAGCCATATTTTCCATAAGACATGTGTTGACCCATGGCTGTTAGAACACAGGACTTGCCCCATGTGCAAATGTGACATACTCAAAGCTTTGGGAATTGAGGTAAACATTGCTAAACTATTTATATGAAGGAACGTTAAGTTATTTGTGTACCTGGGCCTTCAGGAAAATAACATCCTTAGTTTTTAGCTGTGTAATATGCTAGACTTGTGATTTATATCAAAAATTGGACCTATTTACATCATAATGACAGTCAGGTGCCATGTTGGACCACCTCCATTTTCCTTCTTTCCTCTTATTATTTGGTCAGAATTTTAAGTGATGACCATAGAAACTACCAACTGACTTCTGGTATGTCTTGCATTTTTGCTCTTATTGCACAGTGACTGAACTTGTAGTTAGGTGAGCATCTGTATTTTGAAAAAGTATAATAAATATTAAATTATAATTGTATTTGGTAAATGAAATAAAACTTACCTATTTTATAATACACCAACAACAGAAAATCAAGCTCAACAAAATCTTCCTGACTTCAGGAGATACAGAGATGATACTGATTTCTCAAATCCCTTAGGGGGCAGCCTGAGATGTTGTTGTTGTTGTTGTTGTTGTTGTTGTTGTTAAATAAATGTTCTACTTATGAATAATTTTAGATTTACGGAAAAGTTGCAAAGACAATACAAAGAATTCCCACATACCCCTCACCCAGTTTTTACTATTGTTAACATTTTGCATTACTGTGGTATGTTTGTCAAAAGTAAGAACCTGACATTGAGTCATTACTATTAATTAAACTTAAGGCTTCATTTGAATTTTGCCAGAAACTGCCTTTTGGAAACTGCTGGAGGTGATCTTGATTCAGAGTGGAAGTTTTTTTGTGTTTTATTTGTTTGTTTGTTTGTGTTGAGAGCCTACCCTGTAACAGGCATCGTAGTGTGAAGCACTGGGATCACCCAGATGAATGTCAGATGTGAAGGCAATCTGCCTATAACATCTTCCACCCGATTTTGGACCCAGTTACTCCCAACTGCTCTGGCTGGGACTAGCAAGAGATTTTTGTGATCATGAAAAGGCATTATAGGTTTAAAAGGTTAAGAAGCATTGCTCTAATAAGTTACCTATGAAGAAACTTTGTAATGTCAGGGAAAAACATGTACTCTGAGAGTCTTTTAATTTGTTCCAATGCTTTCCAAAGGTGGATGTTGAAGATGGATCGGTGTCTTTACAAGTCCCCGTTTCCAATGAAACATCAAATAGTGCGTCTCCACATGAAGAGGATAATCGCAGTGAGACTGCATCGTCCGGCTATGCTTCCGTTCAGGGAGCAGACGAACCGCCTTTAGAAGAACATGTGCAGTCCGCAAGTAAGCACCATGCTGAGGGGCAGTGAGTGCCCCACACATGATCCATTGTGGAGCATATGCCTGGCAGAGTGCTCCTGCTTTTTATTGTTTCTTCCTTTCATTCATTAAACGCATTCCACGTTTTTTCTAGTAACAATTATGCAGTGCAGGACACACCCCTACCTTAACTTAATATGCACATATTCAAGTGCATCTGAAACAGATGAAATGCATCAGGAGTGGGCATTATTCACAGACTAAAAAGATTTTTTTATAGGATAGCTTCTCTGATGCATTTAAGAATTGGTTACTAACTTACAGAGGCTAAACTTTAAACTTTAGAAGCCATTGTTTATTGTAGAGCAATCAGAAACTAACATAACTGAGTCCTGAAATGATAAAATAGAATTCAGTTTACAAAAGTTTGATTTATACATAACTTCTTAGGAACCCATCTTTTGCACAGATTGGAAACTGTGTAAGAATACGTGCTGCCACCTGTTGATTATTTACCATGAAATGAGTAAACCTGGAAACTAAAGTTGAACATATTATTTTCAAACTTCATGTGAATCAGTATTGTAACTTAGTAATATCGTGCCAGTGGAGAAATTTCATGGAATTTTGTTACTTTTTTCCTTAGGAAGAGAAAACCCTCATACAGAAATTAGTTTCCTTTTCTTTAAATTCCACCTTTTTCATGGTTTTTGTTGGTTTGATGGTTTTCTCAATACTCATTTTGAAATAACCTAATCCTGGCATAGAAGTAGAAGAAAACTAAATGTTAAGATGACTTGTGAGAGTTTCAGCTTCCTATTGACAGAAACCTTTATCCTCAGTAGACTTATCAGTACGATACACATCATTCCTGAAGATGTCACAAGGAGTACTGTCATGTAAATGTATACTTCATATTTCTTATAGTCTAATCATCAGACATTTCCCAGAGTACAAACTAGTCATAAAAATCTTAATAATCTGTTGATTATTCTACCTACAATAGCGAATCACTGTCTATTTGCCCCAGGTGATTTTTTTGTTTCCATAACTGTGTGGTAATAGAATTCAGTGATGATGAAGGAGCATGGGCAGAATAATTCATTGTATGGCTAGGTTTGTTTTTTCACAAAAGGTTCCAATCTACTTTTTTGTATGTTCTGTTCTTCTTGTGAGGCAGGGTGGTAAACAGAACAGTTTTTGCAGAGAATTCGACAAGCAAATGAAATGATGATCCTCTCCCTATTTTCTTTATCTGGATGAATGGTAGTAACACCCATTCAGGTGCCTCAAACCAGAAACTAGGGAGGTCCTAGTTTTTTCCCTCTTTTTAAAAGATTTTTTTATTTATTTATGTGAGAGAGAGAATGAGAGAGAGCGAGCATGAGAGGGGAGAAGGTCAGAGGGAGAAGCAGACTCCCTGCTGAGCAGGAAGCCCAACGTGGGACTCGATCCCAGAACTCCAGGATCATGACCTGAGCTGTAGGCAGTCGCTTTAACCAACTGAGCCACCCAGGTGCCCTCTTCCCTCTCTTTCTTGATTCAGAATCCCTTTTCTTTAATCCATCCCCTAAGTCCCAACCTTAATTCCACAGTCATAGTTTGAGCAACTGTTTTCTCTGCTCATTCCTTCCACTCTTTTTTGCCCCCAAGAAATGGGGGAAGACTGTTCTCATTCCTGTTCCTCCTTTAAAACTTACCCTCCTTTGAAAAGCCTCCCTTGACTCACATGTGTGGCCCTCCTGTCTGCTTCCATAGAACTTCTATCACTGCATTTAATGTACTGAATTGTATTAAAACTTTTAAACGTTCCTTTGGATAGGAACAGTGTCTTAGTCACTACTGAATACCCAGCACTGAGAACAGCCCACCATATAGTAGATACTCAAGTGGATGTTGAATGAATGACCATATAGAGTAGATTTTAATTTTATCTATGATTATGTATTACTAGTTTGGGTATCTTGCCTATTTGCTGTTGATTATTATGGTGATAGTTTAAATAACTTTGCAAACATATAGTTGATTAGTTAGTGTCTGTTCCAACATTGCAGTAACATTGTCCCATTGTTATTGTTGTCCCAATATATTGTTATGGGGCAATAACATCCCATAGCATTGCAGTAAGTTAGAGCACTGGTTTTAAAACTTACACAATCATCAAGTCACCTGGAGGGCTTGTTAAAACAGATGGGCTGTTAAAACAGATGGGCAGATGGGCTATTAGAACAGATGAGCCTGGGTGGCTCAGTGGGTTAAGCCTCTGCCTTCGGCTCAGGTCATGGTATCAGGGTCCTGGGATCGATTTTACTCAGATTTCACCAATTGACCCACTAATGTCCCCTTTTTCTGTCCCAGGATCCCACATTGCATTTCCCCTTTACTCTTTTTTCCCCAGATTTATTGAGATATATTTGACATAAAATTGTGTAGTTTAAGGTGTACAACATGATTTGACACACCTATATTTGCAAAATGATTGCCACAGTAAGGTTAGTTAACAAGTTCACCACATAATTACAAATTTTTGTGTGTATGTAGTGAGAATATTTAAGATCTACTTTCTTAGCAACGTTTTTTAAAAAACATTTTATTTATTTGACAGAGACACAGCAAGAGAGGGAACACAAGCTGGGGGAGTGAAAGAGGGAGAAGCAGACTTCCCACTGAGCAGGGATCCCAATGCAGGGCTCGATCCCAGGACCCTGGGATCATGACCTGAGCTGAAGGCAGCCGCTTAACAACTGAGCCACTCAGGCACCCCCTTAGCAACTTTTAAGTATATCCAAAATTCCACTACTGTGTATTTACCCAAAGAAAATGAAAACGGTAATTCAGAAAGATATATGTGCCCTTATGTTTTATTGCAGCATTATTTCCAATAGCCAAGATATGGGAGCAACCTAAATGTCTATCAGTAGACAAAAGGATAAGGAAGATGTGGTATATATATAATACAATGGAATATTATACAGCTATAAAAAGGATGAGATCATGCCATTTGCAACAACATGAACGGGCCTAGAAGTTATCATGCTAAGTGAAATCAGTCTGAAAAAGACAAATAGTATTTCACTCATGTGGAATCTAAAAAAAAAACACACAGAAGAATAAACAAACAAAAAGCATAATCAGGCCTATAAATACAGAAAACAAAGTGATGGTTGCCAGAGGGGAGGGAGATGGGTAAAATGGGGGAAGGGGAGTGGGAGATACAGGCTTCCAGTTATGGAATGAGTAAGTCATGGGAGTAAAGGCACAGCAAAAGGACATAGTCAATGATATTGTAATAACACAATAAAAAAGCTAAGTATGGCAAAGTGCAAAAACTTTAAGAAGTCTATAATACAGTATTGTTAACTGTAGTCACCATCCTATACATTAGATCCCCAGAACTTAATCATCTTATAACTGAGAGTTTATGCCCTTTGATCAACATTTCCCCATCCCCCCTGCCCCTCGCCCCTGAAAACCACCATTCTACTCTCTGTTCTGAATTTGGCTTTTTTTTTTAAGACTCCACAGGTAAGTGAGATCATGCAGTATTTGTCTTTCTTCTGTCTTAGTTCATGTAGCACAAATGCCCTCAAGATCTACCCATGTCATTACAAATGGCAAGATTGCCTTCTTTCTCATAGCTGAATAATATTCCTCTGTGTGTGTGTGTGTGTGTGTGTGTGTGTGTGTGTGTGACATTTTCTTTATCCACTCATCTGTAAACAGATACTTAGGATGTTTCCATATCTTGGCTATTGTGAATAATGCTGTAGTGAACATGGGAGTGCAGATATCTCTTCAAGATAGTGATTTCATTTCCTTTGCATATATACCCCAAACTGGAATTGCTGGATCATATGGTACTTGTACTTTGAAAATTTTTTGAGGAACCTCCATACTATCTTTCATAGTGGCTGTGTCCATTTACATTCCCACCAACAGTGCACTGGGGATCCCTTTTTTCCACATCCTCACCAACACTTAGCTCCTTTCTTTTTGATAGTAGCTATTATAACAAGTGTGAGGTGATTAGCCCATTGTGTTTTTGATTTGCATTTCCCTGGTGATTAGTCATGTTGATCATCTTTTCATGTACCCGTTGGCCATTTGTATGTATTCTCTGAAAATATGTTTATTCAGTTCCTCTGCCTATTTTTAATTGGATTATTTGGGGTTTTGCTGCTGCGTTGTAGGGGTTTCTTTTATATTTTGGATATTAATCCTTTATCTGATAAGCAAATATTGTCTCCCATTCTGTAGGTTGCCTCTTCATTCTGTTGATTTCTTTTGCTGCGCAAAACTTTTCAGTTTGATGTAGTCCTACTTGTTGATTTGTGTTTTTGGCATCCTATACAAAAAATCGTTGCCTAGACCAATGTTAAAGAGCTTTCCCCCTATGTTTTCTTCTAGGAATTCTATAGTTTCAGGTATTACATTTAAGTCCTTAATCCATTTAGAGTTCATTTTTGTGACTGGTGTAAGATAGGGGTCCATTTTCATTCTACCATATGTGAATATCCAGTTTATCCAACAACACTTATTGAAAAGACTGTCTTTTCCCTATTGAGTGTTCTTGGCTCCTTTGTCAAATATCGGGTGACTGCATATACATGGGTTTATTTCTAGGCCCTCATTAATGATCCATTGGTCTATGTATCTGTTTTTATACCAGTACACTAGTTTTGGTTATGATAGCTTTGTAATATAATTTGAAATCAGAAAGTATGATGCCTCCAATTTTGTTCTTTCTCAGGATTGCTTTGGCTAGCCAGGGTCTTTGTGGTTCCATATAAATTTTAGGATTGCTGTTTCTATGAAAAATGCCATTGGAATTTTGAAAGGGAATGCATTGAATCTATAGGTGGCTTTAGGGTATATGAACACTTTTTTTTTAAACAGTATTCTTCTAATTCATGAACATAGGATATCTTTCCATTTATTTATTTGTACTTTCTTCAATATCTTTCTGCTGTGTTTTAAAGTTTTTAGTACAGGTCTTTTACCTCTTTGGTTAAATTTATTCATTCGTAAGTATTTTATTGTTTTGATGCCATTATAAATGGAATCGTTTTATTTCTCTTTCAAAATATTTCATTGTTAGTATATAGAAATGTGACTGGCTTTTGTATGTTGATGTTGTATCCTGCAACTTTACTGAATTCACGTATTAGTTCTAACAGTCCTATTGGTGGAGTCCTAATCATTTCCTTGATATAAGGTCATGTCATGTAGAAATAATTTTACTTCTTCCTTTCCATTTTGATGCCTTTTATTTCTTTTTCTTGACTAATTGGTCTGGCTATCAGTCGAGTACCATGTTGAATAGAAGTGGTAAGAGTGAGTACCCTTCTCTTGTTTCTGATTTTAGAGGAAAAGCTTTCAGCTTTTCACTGTTGAGCATGATGTTAGTTGTTGAGCATGATGTTAGTTGTGGATTTGTCATAAATGACCTTTATTATGTTTGGATATATTTCTTCTCCACCCAGTTTGTTGAGAAGTTCACACTGCATTTCATGGTCATGTCTTCTTCATCTCTAATCTGTGATTGTTCCTTAGTCTCTCATGACACTGACACTTTGAAAATTACTGGTCAGGTATTTTGTAGAATGTCCCTCACTTTGAACTTGTCTGCTGTTACCCAATGATTAAATTCATTGTCCATTGTATATTTCTGACAAGAATACCACAGAAATGATATCGTGCCCTTCTCTGCCTCCGATCATATAATGACGCACATGATGTTCATTTCTTATTACTGATGGTTTTTAATTTTGCTTACTTGGTTAAGGTAGTGTCTGCCAAGCTTCTCCTTTTAAAGTTACTATTTTTCCCTTTGTAATTATTATCTTATAGAGAGACACTTGGAGACTATGCAAATGTTCTGTTTCTCATGCTTTTAGCCACTAATTTTAGCAAGCTATGTTTTTTCCTTGCAATAATTATTACTGAAATGTGTGCCAAATGGTAATTTTCTATTCCCATCCTTTTTCTACATTAATTAAGCTTCTATTTTAAGGAAAAGCTATCCTTTCTCTATTTATTCAATTATTTATATATAATAGTATAGATTCATAGATATTTCTTTTATTCTGTAATATTATTCTCATGATTTAGTCATTGCTTTGATTGTCCTAGATTTGGTCATTGGGAACTCCCTCACGGTGGTTTCTGTGTTCTTTCAACATGTTCATTTTTTTTTTAGCACTTTCTGGTACCACAGGATGTTCTAAGCCAGGGATTGGTAAATTTTTCTGTAAAGGGTCTGATAGTAACTATTTTAGTCTTTGAAGGCCATAAGTCTCTGCTGCATTGGGAGGGGGAATGTTTGACTTAAAACCTTTTAAATATGTGAAAACCACTCTTAATTATTGATTTGACTTGCAAGCTATAGTTTTCTGACCCCTAGGCTATAAGGGGTTAATCTTATATTCTCCTTGCCCTAGCCCTAGAATCATCCATGGTGGGGTGGGGGGTAACATTTTTGGAGAACAGTACTTCAGAACCAGGATGCTGGGCACTAGGTATGATCATTGCTATGGGAATGTCATTGCTATTAGCCCTTTCAGTGAACAAAGCTAGGAAATTTGTTTATGCACTCAGACAAATATACACACGCATCTATATACATTTATCTATCTATCTGAAAAACAGTGAGCTCAATACTGATACATCTGATTGTAGTCAAACACCACAGAGTTTATTCTAGCCTTCCCCTTTCCTTCTTTGTAACTCACAATTTCACTAACAAGTGTCTTTTTCTTTTTAGCCTTATAGGATATAGTCAAAATACTGTTTTCCAAAGTTACTTAGGTTCTTTTCTTCCCCACTGTTTTCAGGATGGCTCTATTTTTCCTCTGTTATATAATTATTCATCTGTTCATCTGTTACTGTTTGTACTCCATTTGAGGAACTCCCTCTACCTTTCTGGTTTTTTTGAAGTCTGTGTACCTATCTATGCATATGAAAAAGCATAGGTAATTTTTTAAAGCACCCAGGTGATTGAAATGTGAAGCCAGGTTTAAGGATGGAAAAGCAGCAAGAAGACATAACTTTTGCTTTTAATGAGTATATAATCTAAGTAGAAGTAAGCACACATGTGAATAAAAGAACGAGTAATAATAAATCAGTTTAATAAGGTCCTATATGCTTTATGTAAGACATAGCCTAATCATATAACTATTAAAGGAATAGGGAATGAGTATAGTAATCAGAGTATGAAAGACAAGAAAGGCTTCTTAGATGTGAGTGTTGACTTTTGTCTTAAGAGAGAGGTGAAATCATCCTAAAATTGCCATTTCTTTTTAAAGATGAAAATCTCCAGCTGGTAAACCATGAGGCAAGTTCTGTGGCAGTGGATGTTGTTCCTCATGTTGACAACCCAACCTTTGAAGAAGATGAAACTCCTGATCAAGAGACTGCTGTTCGAGAAATTAAATCCTAAAATCTGTGTCAATAGGAAACTTGAAAATTTAGTAATAACAGAACTGCCAATCAGGGCCTAGTTTACTATTAATGAACTGGATAAACTTAATTAATTAAGAATGACACTGGAAGTGCTGAGATGACTAATATTATGCTATAGTTAAATTACTTAAAATATTTAATCTATTAACTTTTTTCCACAAACTCATAATGTTTTTCATAGGCAAGTTTCCTCTCAATAGTGATAGCAACATTTTTAAACATTTAAAACTCTCTTCAAGTAGTCATGTTTTTCATTTATAACAATTTTCTTATAAAAACATGTTGCTTTTAAAATGTGGAGTAGCTGTAATCACTTTATTTTATGATAGTATCTTAATTAAAAATACTATTTTAGCTTGGGCTATATGTGTCAGGGTTTTTCTCCAGGTGCTTATATTGATCTGGAATTGTAATGTAAAAAGCAATGCAAACTTAGGCTAGTACTTTATGAAATGTCTCTTTAGACTACATTAAGTTGATAGAATAAGATTAAAGCAAAATATTCATTTTAACAATTTCTTTTTAAAATTAGGCTAAATGTACTTCATGTGAGTGTTGAGCATAGTTTATCAGAGAATATAGACTGGACTGGATTGATTGGTATACTAATGACACCAATTTGACATAAGATTATAGACAAAAATTTTCCTTATAAAAATGCTATATAACTATTTCTCAAAAGTATGGGATTTTCAAAAGCAGAATAATATATAAATTATCATACTATTTGAAAATTATAATGAGCAAGTCACACAAAAATTGGTAATTGCTCTTTGTGTATGAATTAGTCTGCAGAAATTAGTCTGTAGAAAATGTTTTCCAAACAATGTCAACTTTGAAAATTGAGTTTACATTTTACCTAAATGAGCTAAAATTACATTAGGTAAACTAAAATTCTGTCCATATAGCTATAAATTTTGTGAACACATTTTCTTGGTGTTTGAAAAAGCATTGGGGGGGGGGAGAATTCCAGGTGCCTTAATATAAAGTTTGAAGCTTTCATCCACCAAAGTAAAATAAAGCTACTTAAAAATGCACTTTATTTGTATTCTGTGTGGCTTATCTTGGTTTTAAAGTTGTGTTTCCAGTGCAAATTCCAGCAGAATTTAGGCAAAAGATGAACAGACATGTATTTTTGTTTGCTAAATGTAGAATGGACAAAACCATTGCATTCTTGTACACTGATTTGAAATGCTGTAAATATTTCCCGATTTGTATTGATTCTCTTTAAATATAAAATGTAAATAAAATATTCCAATAAAAGTTTGTGTTTGGTGTTTAGTTCATTTAGCCTATACTATTCATATATGATTGGGTTTGGGAGGAAAAAAATGGTTGATATAAATGGTCTTTGATATATTTGATGAATAAAAACTAAAACTTTAGTATGATATTTATTTTCACATTTAATTACATAGAGAGGAATTGCTGTCATTGTAATATAACTGAACTACCATGAATTATTTTTCAGTGTCATTAGGTAAATAATGAGCTTGACCACAAGTTTAGAAAAACACATTGATGCCAGTCCATCTTTATACTACCCAAGACATAAAACCATGTTATTATTTTAAAGTTTTCTTTTTCTTCAGCTTTCTTTTTGGCAATATGGTTGTTGGGATGCTAATGAGTTAAGTGTATCTCTTTTGTCAAACATGAGAAGAATAAACATGCTTGGGACACCTCAGAGCCATGATTGTCAAACCAGGATACACATATGTCTTGGACGCACATATGTCTTATGAGGCAATATGCCAGGTGTATATGTGTGATGCCACACAATAAACTTGACCTATATTCTTATTTCTTGTTTTGTAGGGGATTCTTTTGGGGGCAGAATTTATAATTTTTAAACTTTCAACATCTGTATTGAAGTATAATTATCATACCAAAAAATTGTTCATTACAAATGTACGGTTCCACAATGTTTGGCAAATGTATAGAATAGTGCAACTGTCCCTGCATTCCAGTTTTAGAACATTCTATCACTCCAAAATTTCCCTCATACCTATTTGCAGTCAATTTCTGCTCCCATTCCCAGCCTCAGGCAACCACCAGTCTGCTTTCTATCTCTGTAGAGTTGCTCATTCTGGACATTTCATATAAATGGAACCATACAGTATGTGTGTGCTCTTTTGTGACTGGTTTCTTCCACTTAGCATAATATTTCCAAGGCTCATTCATGTTTGAAGTATGCATCAGCACCTCATTCCTTTTCATTGATGAATAATATTCCATTGTATGAATATTCCACATTTGGTTATCCATCAGTTAATGAACACTTAGATTGTTCCCACTTTTTGTCCATTATGGATAATATTGCTGTGAATATATGCAAGTCTTTAGTAGATGTTGTGTTTTCGATTCTCTTCAGCATATACAAAGGAGAGGAATTCCATGTCACTTGTGAATTTTCTTCCTTTTTCGATAAAAAACATAGTTTGAGCAATAGACATTATTACTCCCACATAATAGTCAAAATATGAACCAACTAACAGTGGCAGGAGAGACATATACAGGGAGTCTCCAACTTGAGGGGTTGTCAGAGAGTTCATTTATGGGTTTAGCAGAAGTTAATTTGTATTATCTTACAAATAATAATAATGTTTCCCAGGCATTTAAAGACACAGTTGGAATGCAGGAACATTCCTTTCCCCCACCCCTATCTAGTTTTTGTTCATTTACTGAGTGTTTTAATTAAGCTCTGTAACATCTGGGGAAATTTTATCACCCTAGGCTGTAACAAATATTGAGGTTTTTATTCATTGCCTCTTCTGTTTGGAGTGAATTTTTAAAATTTTTTAAACATTAAAAAATATAAAAATTTATACTTACAAACTATGTAAGAAATTGATTATGGTGGACACTTTGACCTCCAGAGATAAATGTTCATTGTCCTCTACCTTAGAGCTAATTTGGTGAAAAGACTGAAAAATACCCCCCACTAGTTTTTTCTCCAAAAACATATCATGAATATGAGACACTTGTGGACATACTTTGATTTTTATGGTTAAAGTAGTATATATAAATAGGATTTAGCATGGATAGTGGCAATTTCTCCTTTACCCAATACCCTAGTTCTCAACCACTGCCTTAGAAAAATTTAATGGGTATGTCCTGATACAAATGTTTTAAAAAAGCAATTCAGTCATTTAAAATTCTTTAACAGGGCTTATGTTTTAAAGATGCCTATGTAGGTCTTAATGGAAACATGATTAATCGCCCCCAAGTTGTTGTAGAGTTTGATTTTCAAATATCTAATTTGCTTAAATCAATGCACCTAAAACTTTAATGTGCCTACAAATTACCTAGAGATCTTGTTAAAATGCACATTCTGATTCAGCAGGTCTGAGATGGGATCTGAAATTCTGAGTTTCTAGCAAGCTCCTGGGTGATGCAGATGTTGTTGGTCCCGGGTCCAGATTTTGAGCAGCAAACTTTTAAATGGTTCTCTTCCAGCATTGCTCTACCTGTTTTGAATCTTACTGCTTCTAGACCTGCTACAGGCTGTAAAGCATCAACTGAGCTTGTGAAATTCATTTCAAATAAGAATCCAGTAGAATCTTTGACAGCCCCAGCTTTTCCATGGCACAGGGTTTGGAACTGCTATATAGGGATTTCTAGTACCTTTTCACACAGGTGTTTCAGGCTATAATGTAGAAGGCTGAGTCAGCTGAAAGATTGATTGCTAGATAAATGAGGTTTTATCTTTGCATTGTATAACATTATGTCCATAAATATGTGGTTTGGAAAAATCAGAAAATAAGAATGGAAGCAGACAGATGAGGTGAGATGCTATTAGAGTGTAGCCAGAAAGTGATGTGAAGCTAATCTGAAGTGGTAATAGGACTGGATGGACGTTTGAAAAAGAAGTTGAGGGGAGTAGGTGAGTGTGAGTGAGTGTGTGTGTGTGTGTGTGTATGAGAGAGAGAGAGAGAGAGAGAGAGAGGCAATGAAGGTGGTGAGAGTCAGATGATTATTCCAAGATGCTTAGCTTGATCATCTTGGTAAGCAGTGGTGTTCTAAGCTATGAGAACGTAGAAGGATAAACAACTTTGGGCTGGGGAAACACTGGAGAATTAAGTTTGGCTTTGAACAAGTATTTTAGGTATTTACATACCATTTGCCTAGGTAATATAATGTCATGTTTTGTAGTCAGACAAATCTAGATTCAAACCCCAGCTCTGTTACTTATTTAGCTATGTGATCTTAGGCAAGTTAACTTCTCTGAGACTCCTGTTTATCTATAAATTAAGGATGCAAAAATGTGAAAGTTTATTAATAAGGATTAAATTAATATTATACAGAGGAACCATCCAGTTTCAGACAGCCCTTGTCACAGTTTTAACCATTAAGGATATTGGGGGGAAATGTGGTTTGATGAGGAAGAAAATTAAAAGGAGAAGGAAAGATGAAAGGGGCATCTTACATCTCTCTGCTACATTTACCAATCATTTACCAGGAACATAAGAAATTATCTTCCTTAGTATATATCCAAATTGGGATGGCCTTACCCAAAGAAACATTGCAGTTTGGGCTCTGGGAAGATTGCCTCTTCCCATCATCTCCAGAAAGCTGCCTTGAGGCTATTTACCACCTTATAGCAGTAGAGAATCCCAAATTGACCCTTTTCTCACCCCCAAGTAAAGAAATCCCTGCTTGTAGCACAAGCCTGCCTCCCTTGAGCTGGCCCACATCTTGGGAGGTTTAAGCCAGAGACACTTCTCCAAGGCACAGTTCTTTGGCTCCCCGACTTGGCATCTGGTTGTGCCCAACCCCCCCCCTTTTTTTTTTTGCGAAATGGCCTTGAGACTTTATTCTCAAAATAGCATACCAAGATCCCCTTTGTGGTTTTTTTGTACATTGCCCCCCCAACCCCGTCTTCTTAGAAAATCGTTTCTGAGTTCAGTGCACTCTTTAATTCTGGTGGTCTCAGTTATCAAAATAATAAAAACGTCCCTCAAATAATTCCTCACTGCCATGTCATACAAATCACTGATCTCATTCATCTCAGTGTTTGAGCAGATGCCAAGGTACAAAGAGGTGAAGGCCACCCTGAAAAGGATTTTTTTTCCTTAAAGAGTTTAATGAAAGGGGAAAAGTTTCATAAATTGTTTAGATCCAGAATAGGAAAGTCGGAGAAGACATTTTCTGTGGCTGATTACAATAGTTAAATAAACATATTGGGGTGGCAATAGGGAGAGGGAGGCGCCCATGGCGTTAAGAAAATCCTGTGGCTTCTGGAGATTTTATAGTCGTCCTGTACGGGCAGAAAGAACTTAATCTAAGCTTTTGAATTAGACAAGGAATTGTATCAGACGCCACTTACCGCGTGACCTTGGGTAAGTCACCTCACCCGTCTGTGCTTCTGTTTATTTATGTGCAAAGTGGGAAATCATATCCACTTCGCAAGACTTCTGTGAGAATTACGTGAGATAACGTATATGAAATCGCTTTAGGGCAAAGTAAGAGCTCATTAAATGTCAGTGCTTCTACTGCTGCTTCCCAGAATGGGCCGTTCGTTACTCCAAAATTCCAGAAACTTTGTTTTCTACAGTTTACCACCCTTGGCTGTGAGCGGATGAAAAGAAACAACACATTTATACCTGGGGCTCACTTATTTGAACAAAAAAACCTCTTTAAACTTTAAATAGGCAAAATACACTTAAGTGGTGGCGGGACGCTCTTTGAAAGCACCCCCAGCCCGTTCTCATCCCAATGGATTGTGGGAGTTGTAGTCCCCAGCTCCCGTTGTTTGAGCACAGAAAAGCGAGTAGGAAACTACAACTCCCAGGAGGCAAAGAAGCGGGACTATTTCCCAGTCGGGCGGTAGAGTTGTAGGAGGGAATTGGCAATCTCGCTGCCTACGTGGGAGAGAAGGGAGGGTTGGGGGAAGTGGAAAACCTGAACCCAAGCCGCTGCTGCCTGAGGAAGATTTGGTGGGAGGAGAAGTAGAGGGAAATAGACGGGTGGAGGGTGAGGTGAGGCGGGCATCTGAGTCGCTGCTGTGGGGCGGCACAAAGTTCGCGATGTGGTTGAAGCCTGAGGAAGTGCTCCTGAAAAATGCGCTGAAGCTGTGGCTGATGGAAAGGTCCAACGACTACTTCGTGCTGCAACGGCGTCGGGGCTACGGTGAGGAAGGCGGAGGGGGTCTCACAGGTAAGCTGCGGCCACCCCCACCCACCTTGGGGCCGTGCTCGCTGGTACTTAAAAGGCGGTGAGGGAAAACAGTTACTCGTCGCCACCCGCCGCCGGATTCTAAATCCCGGGCGGAGGGGCTAGGGTTCTTCTCCAGCCACCACCTTTCCGCCGCCCTCCCTGAGTCCTGAGAATGCCTCACCGGGCGAGCAGCTGCTCTTTGGGTGGTGGGAGGAAGAGAGGTTGCAGGGGTCCTCCCTGAAGCGGAGGAACAATCAGAGGCAGAGAAGGGGTTCTTAGGCAAAGTACCTGCCGCGTCTCTTCCCACGGGGGAGGGGGCTTATGGCGAGTGTTAGTCCTCGACAGGTAGCATTGAGGCTGGCGACGGGGGCTGGGTTGCAGTTGGGGACTTAACTTTTTTCACAAAATCCCGTATTAATAATAACCGCCCTGGGGAGTGCGGGGGTGGGGTGGGGTGTGTGTGTGTGTGTGTGTGTGTGTGTGTGTGTGTGTGTGTGTGGGCGGGGAGGATGGTGAGGAGAAAGGGAGGAGCCCCAGTCACATCCTGAGGGATGGGCTTCAAATGAGAGATTAAGAAGCGGGGGTGGGGAGGGTGAGCGGCTCGGAGTGGGCGGTGGCGAGGGATAGGTCTCAGAATTGCTGAGCTCTCCCAACTTAGCATCTTTTACTTTGTCACCCAGTTTTCAGTCCTTGGGATCTTATTTCAGAGTAAACGTCGTAATTCGTTTCCCTCTCGAGGTTTTGGCGCTGCCCTTTCTTTCTAAGCCAAGATTGTAAGCTAACCGGTGAAACAAATGGAAGTTTAACTCTGGCCGCCTGAAATCCATCCTGCCTTCAGAGATTTGATTTGCAAATCCAGAACTGCCCCTTGGTCAAGTGTTGAAAGTCTCCAGAGAATTTTATTTTGAGACCTTCCGTCTGGGGCGGGGGCATTCAAACTTTTGGACACTGCGGAACGCAGAGCTCTTTTTGGTGACAATTTGCAGTTTGGTTTGGTGGCCTTGAAGTGGTGGGCCAGACTTCATTTAGACATCGTGATGTAGCGGGAAGAGGGAAGAGTACAAAAACCTGCGTTTTAGTCCGTCCTCATGTCTTGTTGAATGGCATTCGACAAATTCTTTAATTTATTTAACCATAAATGCCTGCTGTGTGCCACATGGAATGCTAGTGTACAAAGACAATTAAGATTCACTTCCCTGCCTTTGAATTAATTGCTTATAATCTGGATAAGGGGGAAGAGGGTCGGGTTAGAGGCAAGTAACTAGTAAACCAAGCAAATTATAACCAGTAAGTAGTAAATCAGGCAAATTATAATTAGAACCAAATAACTGAAAGGTTGTGTAAAGATTTATGGAGGAGATGGCATGGCTTTTCCTCTTCTGTGAAATGGTGTCTACCTCACAGAGTTGAGAGGATAAAATGAAAGGTAACAGTTGCCAAATCAATGTATGTTGTTAGGATTTTGATAAATGCTGTTCTTTCCTTTTCCTTTCCTTTACAAGGCGAGGTGGAGAGAGTTCTGAGGTTCTACAGGATATATTTTTTTTAATTTTGCAAGACCTCTTCATCTCATCCAGCTTCTAAGAAGGCCCTCTTGAAAATATGGCAACAAAAATTGCCTCGTTAAACTTCACATTTTTTCATTTTCTGATTTTTAAAAATTACAAGTGTTATTTGCAAGTGTATATGCAGAGGAGCCTTTCCATTTAATAGATACATATATTTTCCTGATTAACATTTGAGAATCAATCTTGATAAATACCAAGTGACATAATTTACCCTCTTAGTCCGTGGAGAACAGGTTAGAGTATATTTAAAGTAGATCTTATAGCCCTGTGTTACAGCATAATATTTTGGTTCCCCATTTTATTTGACCAGAATTTTTATGGTGCTCTTGTCCACATTACCAAAGAAGTATATTTCACTTTGTACAACTGTGTTCCTGAAAAATAATAAGTCAGATTCTTGAGAATCAGATCAGTGTAATGTAGTATGAAATAGTTTTTCAACTTGTTGCAAATTTCCTTTAATCATTCCTTGTTTTCTGTTTTTAGTTTTTCATTTGACATGTTTTCTTAAAACATGGACCAGTTGCACCAGTTTCTCTATTCCACCCACTCCCGGGTACTCTTCAAACACATACCTGTAGAATAAGAGATTTGTCTGCAGAAATAAACCAAGATTTCTGTCACACATGTATACTGAGAATAGCCATAACCCCATATTGTGGTCAGTGTGTCTGTCTGCTTGATTGTTTTACCTGTGGTGATTTCAAAATGCTTGAAATTTCCACATGAGTGCTGCCACTATATTCCATGTGAATTAAGCGAAATAGGTCAGAAAGGAGCAGAGGTGTTTTTAAGGTTTGTTTGGTTCTTTTTGTTCCAGAGGAAAAGTGTGTGCTGATTTTCATAACTGTTCAATTATTGTATTCTTATTTAAAATTGTGAAGCCAAGAGCTTTGCTATGCTTTACCACAAATCCACATTTGGATTAGCTCTCACAGGAGTTTGACTGGGTGCCAGCATAAGCTCGCCTTTGTCCATTTTGTTTGCTGAAATTCAGTTATGTGCTACCCCTTTAAATGATTCCTTTATACATTTTGTTTAATAAAGAAGAGATAATAACCATGTAAAAATGTTAATAGTTGTACTTTCTTTAAGATTTTATTTCTTTGCCATGTGATAATTGGCAATAGTCACCAGCAATGTAATGTCTTAAGCTGTGGACTTGGTGAAGTTAGTTGACTCTTTTTTTTCTAATCATGGAATCGGGGCATCAGAGAACTCTAGGCTGGTTATAACAGGAGACTAATATGTAAGTTAGAATTCCAAGTTCCTTTTCTAAATTTCTGAAACATATCTAAAAGATATCTGGTAGATTACTTATCTGCCTAATTTATCTTAATTATCCTGGTTCACAACAGGGTAGGACATCTTGTGGAAATTTTTGTTATACATAAAGGTTATTTTATAGATAAAGTAATTTTCTTTCATTTAGAGAAGTAATTCATCCATCTGGATTTTTGGAGGTACCTTACATTATCCTTTGATCCTCCTGGCTGATAAGGGTAATAACTTTACTGTGGCATCTAAATTTAGTATCTGGCTTTATGTAATTGAAAATAATTTATGCATATTTGGCTTATTAAGCACAAATCAACAATTTTCTCTGCTTGGCAGATTGGAGCTACTACATGAGTGGAATTATGGGGCTACATTCTAGTATATGGGAATTAGGAAGACCTGACAATCAGGAAGCTTTAATTTAGATTATTTGTTGAGACTATTTTATTCTGGAATATTCCATATCTGAAAAGTGTAAGCAGGTTCTTGTATGTTAGATTGATAATCTCCCTCAGTAGACCTTGTTCGGGGGGTTGTAGAACAAGACTAAAAAGTAAAATTTATTAAAATGGAGAAGTTTTAGACATTCTGTTTTCTAATCTCCTCTTTCATCTTGGCACCATTACTTTGAAATTAAATCATATGTAAAAACTAGAACATAATAACGTTTTAAATGAGTTTTCCACTTCAAAATGTTTTATGATATTTGTATAAGGTTAACAAATCACCATGTAAATGATTCTTCATAATTATACACACACATGATAAACAATAAGGTAGCCTTTAAAGAATTTCTTAATGAACATCCCTCAAAAATATAAAGCTTTCTCTCTTTTTCCCCACTCCTAACTTAAGGAGCCCAACTCTGAAAACGTTCTCATTTTTTCTTAGCAAAATATGCCTGCATTCCGTGTTCACAGAGGAAATATCTGATAAAATTTTTGGCTTCCAGGTACCTTAGTGTTGGGACTAGAGTACCCAAATGGTGGCCATGACATCACATTTTAGATAAGGAAATATCAAATCCCCACCCACACACACACACTGTAAGTTAATAAATATTATTGACTTACTGAAGAGAAAATGGACATTGGGGATGGTTTGTGCTTTGGTAAATGCTGTGAAAGATGTAAGCCGGATGATTCACAGACCTGTACCCCTTGGGCAAAGAATAAAATAAATAAATAAATAAATAATCCCATAGGGCAAACCTCAGGAGGACTAATCACACTGTGTGCCTCCCTCCTTTACTCCCTCCCTGGAACATTTTGATCCATGTGAAATCAAGTAAAAAATTACAGTTGACCCTTGAACAATGTGGAGGTTAGGCATGCCAGGCCCCCCCACCCCCACCCTGCCATGTGCAGTCACAAATCCACATATAAATTTTGACTCTCCCAAAATTTAACTACTCATACCCTACCATTGACGGGAAGCCTTACCAATAACATAAACAGTTAATTAACACATATTTTGTGTATTATGTACTGTATTCTTACAATAAAGTAGACTATAGAAAAGAGTGTTATTAAAGAAATCATAAGGAAGGAGTGCCTGGGTGACTCAGTGGGTTAAAGCCTCTGCCTTCGGCTCAGGTCATGATCTCAGGGTCCTGGGATCAAGCCCCACATCAGGCTCTCTGCTGAGCAGAGAGCCTGCTTCCTCCTCTCTGCCTCTCTGCCTACTTGTAATCTCTCTCTGTGTGTCAAATAAATAAATAAAATCTTAAAAAAAAAGAAATCATAAGGAAGAATAAATGCATTTATATCACTGCACTGATGTGTGGGAAAAAATCCATGTATAAGTGTACCTGCACAGTTCAAACCCATGTTATTCAAGGGTCAAGTGTACTTTATTATTTTTTTTCATGTGTACCTTGAAGATGGCTAAAATTAACAACATAGGAAACAGATGTTGTCAAGGATGTGGAGAAAGGGAAACCCTTTTGTGCTGTTGGTGGGAATGCAAACTGGTACAGCCACTCTGGAAAACAGTATGGAGGTTCCTCAAAAAAGTTAAAAATAGAACTACCCTAATATCCAGCAGTTGCACTATTAGGTATTTACCCAAAGAATACAAAAATACTGCTTCAAAGGGGCACGTGCACCCTGATGTTTATAGCAGCATTATCAATAATAGCCAGATTATAAAAAGAGCCCAAATGTCCACCATCAACTGATGAATGGATGAAGAGGTTGTGATTGTGTGTGTGTGTGTGTGTGTGTGTAAAATGGAATATTACTCAGCCATAAAAAGAATGAGATTTTGCCATTAGAGTGATATGGATGGAGCTAGAGAGTATTATACTAAGCAAAGTAAGTCAGTCCAAGAAAGATGAATACCATATGATTTCACTCATATGTGAAATTTAAGAAACAAAACAGATGAACATAGGGGAAAAAGAGAGGCAAACCAAGAAACAGACTCTTAACTATAAAGAACAAACTAAGGGCTGCTGTAGGGGAGGTGGATAGGGGGTAGGTTAAATGGGTGATGGGTATTAAGCCTTCTTAATAAGCACTGGGTGTTGTACGTACGTAATGAATCACTGAATTCAACACCTGTAACTAATATTGCACTGTATGTTAACTAGCTGAAATTTAAATAAAAGCTTGAAACTACAAAAATAATAAAAAATAAAGATCTTGTTTTTAAAAAATTATTTAATTCCAGTATAACATACAGTGTGATATTAGTTTTAGGTGTACAATAGAGTGATTCAACAATTTTATACATTACTCAGTGCTCATCACAATAAGTGTACTCTTAATCCCCTTTATCTGTTTCACACATCCCCCACCCACCTACCCCCTGGCATTCACCAGTTCTGTATATTTAAGAGTCTGTTTTTTGTTCATCTCTTTATTAATTTATTCACTTGTTTTTTTCCTTAAATTCCACATTTGAGTGAAATTAAATGGCATTTGTCTTTATCTGACTTCATTTATCATACCTTCTAGATCCATCTGTGTTGTTTTGAGTGAGAAAGGACAGCTTCACTGGTGGTCTTAAGACGTGAGAGATGATCATTGTTACCACTTTTTCTTGGTAGTAGTGGAAGGATTATCGACTGCATACCTATAAGCCTCAGGAGTTTTTCTAGTTCCCTGTTGATAACACTGCTCTCTCTTCCTTTCCCCTCCCTTGCTTGTTGCTTAGATCTTTCTTTCTTTATGCATACAGGAAAACTCTACTCACCTTCACATAGGATCTTGAATCTTCAAGAGTTAAGTTAAAATAATAATAATGATGTGGATTATATAAAGAGGGCTTTTTTGGCTGAGATATTGGAAATTTATAATATAAGTAAGAAACTAGTATTTGCTAGCAACTGGATATCATCCTAATGAAAAAAAAAGACTAAAAAGTGATGACATTGACCAACTTTCATTTTTCCAAACCTCCTACAAAGCTGACCTTTCTCATTCAAAGAGATCTTTAAAAGTAACTTTTTACTTGATTTCACATGGATCAAAATGTTCCAGGGAGGGAACAGAGCACAGTGTGCTTTGCCCTTCCAGGGGTTACCCTCTGAGATTCTCTTTTTAATTAGTCAGCTACAAGCCAACATCTATAAATACATCAATACACTACTGAGTTCATTGATTGCACTTGCCGCATTAATCCTACTACCTTTGTCTTCCCTGATTCTTTAATATTTTTATGTCTCTATTGAGCTGTAATTGTTTTATAAAGGCTTTGTTTCCTCATCTGTAAAATGGGAACAAGGAAGAAATGAGTCTTCCTTACCTCATGGAATTGTTCAGGGAGTCAAGTGAGTTTTAAAACTTGTGAGCACTGAAAAAATAAAATTAAAAAATTTAAAAATATAAATAAATAAATAAAACTTGTGAGCAACTATATAAACATCTGATATTCATTTATCTATTAATGGAGTGCCATTTTCTGTCGGGCCAAAGGAGCATCTATATTTATACCATTTTCCCTATGATTACTTTTCCCATGTTATATACAGAAATTGATTTGGAATAGTTTCATTGAATATGTTTAATCTGCAATGATTCCACTACAAAAGTAAAACACTGATAGTTATTCAATAATTTTGGTATGATAGTGATTATGCATTTATTATTTATAACCAGAATGATATACACATATTAGAATAAAATATTATAGCAGCATTTCATTTTGATCTATGATTGCCCAAAACCTGGAAGTTCTCCAACAGCACTTCTACAGATAAAAGTATCACTTGTGGGCGCCTGGGTGGCTCAGTGGGTTAAAGCCTCTGCTTTCAGCTCAGGTCATGATCTCAGCGTCCTGGGATCGAGGCCCGCATAGGGCTCTCTGCTCAGCAGGGAGCCTGCTTCCCCCTCTCTCTCTGCCTGCCTCTCTGCCTCCTTGTGATCTCTCTCCCGCTGTGAAATAAATAAATAAATAAATAAATAAATAAATAACTATCACTTGTTTTACTGAATGATATTGAAGAATATGAATAACTTTAGTCACATTAGTTATATTTTTCAAAAGATGATACTTAAAGTAGAAATGATTCAGCTGGTGAAAACCCATGCTTCTTGTGGACAGTTGCAGTTGCAGAGGGACTGTGGATGTAAAGTAAGCTAAAAACTAATAATAAAATATATGGCACTATAATGTTTACCCTGTTGGAGTACAACTATGACATGTATTTTTATTACATTTACATTAGAAAGTCTGCCCAGTTTTCTACCTTTTGCTGCTGCTATATAAGCACAAAAGATAAGAATAAATTCTGTATGTGGTTGTAGAGGATACATTCATTTAACAGATACTTACCAAGTGCTTTCTAAAAACCACGCACTGTTTTAGGTGCTGGAGATAACAGCAAGCGAGCAAAACAAAATCCTTATTCTCATGGGGCTAACATTCTAGTTGAGGGAGGCAAATAAACAGTACATGGCTGGTGGTGATAAGCTATAAAGCAATATAAAATAAGCTATAGTAATAGCAGAGGAGGTTGATATTTTAGATAAATTTGGTCTAGGAAGGCCTCTTTAAGGTGACCTATGAGCAGAGAACAGGAACTAGAGCATATAAAGCCAAGTGGATATTTGGAGGCAGAGTGAATATATATAATTCTTTCTAGGAATTTTGCTGTGAAGAAAAGCAGAGAAATGGGGTAGTAGCTAGTTACTGTCCTGGGTATTGGGTATACAGTATTGAATAAAACAGAAATAGTTCCTGCCCTCACAGAGTTCATAATTTAGTGGGACAGACAGATAATAAACCAGTAAGCCAGCAAATAGATAATTACCGAGGTAGTCAGAAATGATATCTGCCTGATTTTGGTGACTTACAGTCATGAATGAGGGGTATTTGAAACCCCCAAAACAATTTTACAAGGCCAGTTCTGGTGTGAAGTATGCTTATCAGATGTCCTATTAAATGATGCAAGGATTCCTAAAAGCAGTGATTAATTAAACAATAGGTGGTATTCTGGTGGCAGAATTCCAGTGTGACATCTGAGGAGCATCTTGTCAAAAAGCAGTTTGTACTGTTTTTGAATTAAATCAGCCAAATATGAAAACTAATAATATCTGGGATGTGGTTTGATAGAGAGAAATGAGGAGAACACTCCAAGCAGGACAAATAACGATAGTGTAAAAGCAAAACATGGCAGTCACTGGGGACACAGCAAGTACTCCAGATTCATTTATTTGTGGTTGGAAATATGAGACTCAAGATATAATGCCCTTAGCAACTAGAAAAGGTTGTTGAAAAGGAATGCCCTCATCTACAGAATAGGAAAACCTGAGACAGAGAATTAAAGGTACTTGAGAATTAAACTGTTGTTTTTTTGTCTCCACTGTTCTTTCAACTCCAGTCTAGATGGTCTTGTTTTTTTTCCTCCCTCACTCCAGTATAAAGAAGTGAAGTTTTAAAACAATCACATTTGTTGATTTTTTATCATTGTATTAATTGTTCTCTCATTTTATACTAATCAAGATTAGGGTCAGCTTTAGGTATTCTAAATAATGTTTTTAAAGTGCTTTTTCATTTGTATATCTAGTTTTCAAGTAAATGTCTTTAAAAGAATGCAGGGAGAGGGAAAACAAGACAAAGAAGAGTTATTTTTATTAACTGTTTTCCAAAGCTCTTAGTATAAAGTTGGCAGCTTTCAAAATGCCAACTGTGGCTATTGGATTATTCTAAAATAAGCATTCACAGTCCTGTTTTAAGGGCTTAGATCTCATAGCAAAAGCAATAGAATAAAGAATACCCACAACCTCTACTGAGAACAGTACTTTCTCCTCTTTGAATGTATTTTCTACTAAGTGTGTTGGCAGTTTACTAATTAGTTTATTCATTAACATTTAATAAAGTTGAGATTATAAAAAATTCAGTAAAGGTGTACTTGTTTGACTTTGAAAGCATGGCAATTTATGACAAGATACAGAAGCCACTATAAAGTTGTAGCAGTCATTTCTATGGCCAAAATTTGTAATCACACATTTTACTTAGAATGGAAATAAATCTTGGTTGTAATTTAGAAATTCATTTAAATGACTCTTCTGCAGCTAGAGCAGTGTTGCCTTACACAGCACCCTCAATCTAGTTTATAAGCAGAAAGAGAAACTTGTCAAACTAAAGTGTGTGAAATTAGTACATTGATAATCTTCAAGCCTTGGCTGTTTTAACAGCCTCCAGCACTCATCCCTTGGGGACCTACCTGTTTGTCATTATCATTGACCTAAGACAAAAAAGAAATGTTTGGGCGCCTGGGTAGCTCATTTGGTCCAGTGGCTGGCTGTTGATTTCAGCTCAGGTCATGATCTTGGGGTCCTGGGATCTAGCCCCTGTACCCCCCCACGCTCAGCAGGGAGTCTGCTTCAGGATTCTCTCTGTCTGCCCCTACCCCCACTTGCTATCTCACTCTCTCTCTCTCCCCCCAAAATAAATAAATAAATCTTTTAAAATATTTTATACACAACTAATGAATCATTGAGCACTACACCAAAAACTAATAATATACTATATGTTGGCTAACTGAACATAATAAAAAAAATTTAAACAATTTTAAAAAATAAAAATGTTATCAAATTTGCAAGTGTCTAGAAATTGAAAGGGACAATTCACACCATAGATCAGTAATCTCAACACTGGCTGCATATTATATTCAACTGAGAACCTTTTAAAACAAACTAAATGACTCCAGGAGCGATAAATGACAAGATTGATGAAATGTTCATAATTAATGAAGTTATGTGATGGTCACAGAGAAGTGTCAATATATTTTTTTCTCTATTTTTTTTAACATTTGAAAAATTTTATAATACAAAGGTAAGGAAAAAAATAGAACACCCAGACTATCCCAGATAAATTAAATTAGAATCTCTGGGCTTTAATAGTTTCAAAACTTGAGCTTGAATAGTTTCAAAAACTCCAAATGATTCAAATTTGAAGTTTCAGTTGAGAATCACTGTCATAGAAAATAAAATCAAAATTCAGAAAGATCTGAACAAGTTAGAATACTCAGTTGACATCAGTGGGATAAAATTTAACATGCACAAGTGTAAACTGCATTCAGGGTTTTTTTTTAATCAACTGTACAGGACAGAGAATACCTAGATTGGTCCTTGTGTTTGTGAAATAGATCAAAGATTAGTCAATCACAGTTTTAATATAAATGATGTAGTGGCTTAAAAAGCTAGTATGATCTTAGACTACATTAATAATAGAACCTTGGAGCCCACAATATAAAAAAACCTGCATTTATTCAGACCATATCTGGCATTCAGATTTGAATGGCACATTTTATAAGAGACTTTGACAAATAGGTATGTTAAGAGAATGATAGAAGAAAAATCTCACATAACAGACAATCTCATACAACAGTTGAAAGAACTAGGAATATTTTAAGCTAAGAGAAGAATAAGCAAAGGAGACAAGATAATTATAAGATAATCATAATATTTGAAGACCCATCGTGTTCAATAGAGAATATGTTTTGCATCGTCCCACATGCTACCCAGGAAATAGCATTTTATTTATTCTAAGAAAGACCTTTTTTTTTAGAAAGAACTTTTTCTTTTTTAAAAAGTGTGTAAGAAGTAGCTTTAATTTTTTTATCTTAAAGGTAAAACATGTTCATTGTAAAAGTGCAAAAATACGTATAGGTATTTAAAAAATTAATGATCACCCATCATCCCTCTGCCCAGAGATAACCACTATAACTAGGATCACCTACCTTATTTTTGGGGCCCAGTGAAAAATGAAAATTCAGAGCTCTTTGTTCAAAAATTAAGAATTTCAAGACAGTGAACAGAGAATTAAACTAAGTAGAGGCCCTTCTGAGCATGGAGCACTTTGGACAGGTCACAAGCCCATGAAGCTAGCCTTGACTATAACATTTGGATGTATACATCCTTTCATATTTTAGAAAGGACTTTCTCATTTTTTATTGTGTTTAGTTAGCCAGCATATAGTACATCATAAGTTTTTGATGTAGTATTCAAGGACTTTCCCATTAATAGAAAGTCCCACCAAAGCAATAGTCTACCTTGGGAAAAGTAAACTTTCTGGAGTTATGAAGGAATAAGCCAGGCTTTTTATCAGAGATGCTATAGAGTGAATATGCTAGAGGTTGGACTACATGACCTGTGTATTTTTCAGCTCAGTTGTGTTTTTTCTCTATCCAGCTAAAGAGAATTGGTTCATGAACAATAATCATTACCTGCAAATAGCCTATTTTTTAAAAAATGGTAGAACCTTGCTTTTTTGTTATCTTCCTATGCCATTTAATAAAAAGTATTGTGATGGTATATATCCTTAAGAAGTTTGGTGTTATTTGTATGGCTGGATGCTACCAAAAACCCCATAGACATTATTATCAGGATCTAGTGCATTGATACATTACTCAGTGTAGACATTCAAAGGATGATTTGAACTTCTTTATAATTTTTAATCTCTTGATCTGTCACGTAACTGACAGTGTCTATTCTCTTCTCAGTTTACTATAGCTACAGAAATTCCCATGTGTAGGCTGATTGATGACCTTGGATATTCAGGCTATCAGATAATAAACCTCTGTGTACATAGAAAAGCAACTCAAAGTTATCTGCTTGTTTTCTTGTACTTTTTCAACCCAGACATTGGCACATATTAATTCCTGATTGACTTGCAAGGACTTGATTATGTGTATAGCTTAATGAGCTAGAAGAGTTCCCCAAGTGACTGGAAGTAATATTCTAACACTAGCTTCCAAATTATTTGTCGTATAGCTTTATACTAACTGGCTGATTTAATGTACTTACAAAAACTGAACAATTTCTTTTCTACATAGTTTAAGGCACTTATAATCTTGTGAACACATTTCTGCTGCTGCTGCTGCTGGAAAATAAATGACCTTTCTTGTCAGTGATTTTGACAACTTTGTCCCCAGTCTCACAACTTTCTAGCAGAGAACTAATTTGTTATTATTACGTTACTCAGGAATGATTATCCGTGGCCTCTCCTTTCTTTTCTGCCTCCTCACACATCCACTCTCCCACCATTATTTTTCAGCTGAGCCATACTTTTTTAAAACCATTTTGCTCTTTCTCCTGTTCTAATACTACTTTTTCTAGTGTATGTAAGGAAATAGAATTTAAGCTAGTTTTATTTAAAATGTGGTAAAGACAGTGGTGCCTGGATGGCTCAGTTGGTTAAGCATCGGCTGTCAGCTCAGGTCATGATCTCAGATCACAGACTCCTGAGATCGAGCCCCACCTGGGGTTCCCTGCTCAGTGGGGAGTCTGCTTCTGCCTCTCTCTTGACTCTCCCCCTGCTTGTGCTCTCTCTCTTTCTTTCACACTTTCTCTTGTAAAAATAAATAAATAAAATCTTAAAATGTGGTAAAGGCAAAGTAAATTATTCTCTTTATAATTTTGAAAATATTTGTTTGAAATTTTTAGAATTTAAATTCTTGGAAGGCAAATCTAGCAGCTAAAGCAGTGCTGTTTAATAAATGCTTTTATTTAAAGTTATACTTCCTTTATTTGGACAGTGTTGTCAAGTTGTTATATGTATATTTATATACACAGACATTCATACACTTGATTTGTTTTTCAACTTGAAGAGAGTTACCTCTTTTGGTTCTTTTTTCTACTCTTTTATCTTTCTTCTGAATATTTTCCCTTTCTGGTCTTCAAACTGGTAACATTCTCCTTTTTTTTTCCATTTCCTGAATAATTTCAATCACATTGCTCTGAAGAGGCTATCTGCAGTGTTTAGCTCCTCCTTTTCTTAATCCTTCATCTCTTAGCCAAATCCAATTACTCACAGTCCCCTTTTCATGCTGAAACTGATAAAATTATTTTTTTCTTTAATCCCCAAACCCTCCAGGAATTCCATTATTATTGGTTGAAATATAATCACCTCCTCTGTCTCTCCTCCTCATTCCCATTCTCTCTTCCCCAGTGCCTCCTCTTTTATAACGTTGTCTGGATTTTCTTATTTCTATTTCTTAAATTCTTCCATTCATACCAGAACATTTTTTCATATCAGATAACTTTTTTCTCTGTAATCTGTACATGTTTCCATTGCCAAAATCTTGATATTTCACTTCCACTATCAAAATCCTCTGTCAGGGGCACCTGGGTGGCTCAGTGGGTTAAGCTTCTGCCTTCGGCTCAGGTCATGATCTCGGGGTCCTGGGATCAAGGCCCGAATCGGGCTCCATGCTCAGCGGGGAGCCTGCTTCCCCCCTCTCCTTCTGCCTGCCTCTCTGCCTACTTGTGATCTCTCTGTCAAATAAATAAATTTAAAAAATCCTCTGTCAGATTGCTAATTGATATTATGCTGCATTTGTGACCCCTGTTTTTGTTTTTTACTGATTCTTACATTCTAGTCTCTTACCCTTTCCTTTCAGCTGAGCCAAACTTCTCTTTATATCTCTATTCTACCAGCTAATCTTCTAATTTACCTTCCTCAATGCTCACTGTAACTTCCTACCACACATCTGCCAACTTACCTATATTCTCATTCAAAGCTTGCCTGTAATCTTAACTCCTTTTAGGTGAGTAAGGATAGGAAAATAACCAAAAGCCTATTTTGTAATTGGTTTAAAGTTTTTCTCAAATCTATATGCTAAATTAAAGAGAAATGCCTTATAAAACAACACCAACACTCAAAGGAAGGTAGTTTTATATATTTCAGTCATCCCATTGAAATTTTGCTCCTGTTGTGCCTAGCAACATGTTGAAAGGTAGAGGGGATACAAACCCAGAAGCCATGATTTTTGTCCTCTGAGAACTAATAATCTAGATAAGGAGACTAGGTTCATATACATGAAGCATTTAGAAAGTAGCTATAATTACTAGCCTAATAATCGAAATGCTAGGTTGTATTGTACAGACTTCAAGTGTTTAAAATAATCAGGGAAAAGAGAAGGCATTATTGCTTGGGGTTGCCACTAAAGATTTTCTGTGAGAAGTGGATCTTGAGGAAAATGTAGAATTTGGAATATGGACTGAGCTAGAAGACTTGTATTAGCATGCAGAGGTAAAAAAAAGAATTGCTTAGAGTCTTTGCTAACAGAGAAATTAGTTGATTGTTAAAGCAGCAAACTTTGTTCTAGGAAGGAGTAGGAAATATAATCCGATAATTACATTGAAACTATTTGATCAAAAGCCTTGAATTCCAAATTGAGGTATTAAGAATTGTTAAAAAAAATCCCCTTCCTATACATTTTAGTTAATCAAGGTTTTACATTGTTTAAATACCCAAGACTTTCTTATATAATAATAGTATTTGTTAACATTGAGTGCTTTACTATATGGTAAACATTGTTCTAATTTTTATATGTAATAATAGCTCATTTCATCTTTACAACAACCCTTTGTGGTAGGTTCTATTTTAACCCCCTTATTTTATAAATGAAGATGAAAAAAGGTTAAGTACAGCTGGTTCAATTTGGCACAAGTGACAGAGCCAGTATTCAAACCCAGGAAATCTCTGGTACAAGAATCTACATTATTTTCTGCTATATACACAACCTTATAAAGGATATATATAAATGCTGTAAATATACAGTGAGATTCGGACAATTGAACCTGACTTATTTTTTTTATTGAAAGATAATTTTCTCAAGCCCTACTCATGTTGGGGCACAGTAATCTCTTCATCCTGAATATATATTTTCTTTAAGAAAATCTTTATAAGGAAACTTTGGGCTAGAAATTTTTAAAAAGATTGATCCATTGGTTGTTTTCAGATGAGGTGATATTGGCTTTATGTGTTTTAAAATCTTTATTTCAACGGTCTCTTTATTACAACAGGGCTCCTGGTTGGGACTCTTGATTCAGTTTTAGACTCTACTGCTAAAGTTGCTCCATTTCGCATCCTACACCAGACACCAGATTCTCAAGTTTACCTGTCAATTGCATGTGGTGAGTACAATTTTTAAAATGTATAATCCAAACAAATAAGGATACTAAGAAATTGAATATTTACATGTATTTACACTCCCCAGTTTTGATTTAGAAAGGAGTTAAACGTGTAACTCTACATTGAGAGAATAGCCAGATATTTAATTGTTTAGGAAAGAAGGATTACAGATTATTATACTTTTTTAAAAAAATCCATTAGCGTGAAAGACCTGAAGCATGTGTTCCAGCAAATTTTGGTCAGCACTACTGCTATATGATTCCTTTCTTCAACTTACATCTGCTTCACCCAACTGCTGAGAAGATGAGAAATCCTCACATTTCATCTGTAATAACTCAGATTAGGAGAATCAAGCCCAAGACTAAAGATCGTCCCCTAAGAAAGTATAAGCCTGAAAAATTGAAACATTTTTAGTTACACACCTCTTTTCTCACAAAAGTCATTATATCCTTGAAATAAGAAGAGATGTCTTACGGGTAATGCTACGTATTCATTCATGCTGAGGTACTTTAGATGTACATATATATACATTGTAGATAGAAAATGAATTAGGATATTCTTCCTAATAAAACAACTCAAAATTTTTTTAAAACCCACAATAACAGTTTACTTCTTTTATGATGCCATTATAACGTTGGTCTAAATTAAAATCCCCGATTTCTGGCCTTCTTGATGTTGAAAAACTGCCTTTTTCTCTTTCTTTCATCTCCCCCTCTCTTCTCAAGTAGATAGATACACTTAAAAAAAACCATGTGAATTCCTGGATAGTTCATATGTGTGAACATATAGCATACCACGAATTTTTAAAGATGTGGCTTATCTTTTGCATCTCCCTGTATATTTACTTTAGCATTGCCAGTGAGTTTTTTCTCTTGGTTCTCTTAAATTGATGCCATTTAAACTAAATGAAGATGACATTATACCTGCTGACATATGAGACATTTGTAACCTCAACTGTAAATCTGGTTGGTAGAAATTATTTAGGGAAAAATATCCATCCTACTTTAAAGAGGGGGGATTATTATGTAATTTATTCCCCCAATATAACATGATGCAGAAATATGATAATCACCAAGAAATATAATAATTACCAACTTCCTTATACCTAAAGAACTAAAAATAAAGGCTTAAAATTTTCCCATGGCTTTTATTTGTGATTCATTAAAGAAAGTTATTAGACTTGGTATTGTGACTTTAGTAGCATGAATACAGTTTTTAACTGGATTATAGGAAATAGGCAGTTTTGCAGTTTCAGTTAATGTATCACTTCCATGTATCATAAAACATACTAAGGAGCCAAGATGTTTCTTTTGAATGAGATTTTTTAAAGATTTTTTATTTTTATTATTTATTTGACAGAGAGAGAGAGATCACACATAGGCAGAGAGGCAGGCAGAGAGAGAGGGGGGAGCAGGCTCTATGCTGAGCGGAGAGCCCGATGTGGGACTCGATCCCAGGACCCTGAGATCATGACCTGAGCTGAAGGCAGAGGCTTAACCCACTGAGCCACTCAGGTGCCCCTGAAGGAGATTTTTATAATCCACAGTGCTGGGGAGATCTTAAAGGTATCTTAAAGGAGATCTGAAAGGTAAAAAGATCTTAAAGATCTTTTATAATCCACAATACTGGGGAGATCTTAAATGTTTTAAGATCTTAAAGATCTTGAGTTCTTTAAGCCAAAGCAACCCAGAGCTAACTGTAATATTTGACCCTCAACAAGCTACCTAACACTGATCCAGCAGGTCACATGGATTTTCTTGCTGAAGGGTTTCTAACCTCTTTGATGAAACTTCTTTAGGTTAACTAGGCCTTTTAATGAAGGGGGTGACTGAGCAAAGGCTTCACCTTCTAAGATAGAGTTGAAACAGTTGAAATCCACATTTTTATACAGTGTGCATAGTATTGTGATGTGCATGGTGTTTGCAGTCACACAGATTATAGGGACAGTACTGACTGTATTATTTGAAAACCATGGATTAAATTATATTTTTATGTTTTGGCACTCTATATATTTTCTTAAAAAGTATTGGTTGCTATAGACACCAGTTACTGGAATCTTGTTTTCAGAATTTTATAACTTTTCTCATGAGTTTTATTTACTTTTCTCCCCTTTCATTAAATATTTTAGTCTTTTGTTTATAAGAAAAATTATATTTATCCCTACATATGCAGATGAAATAGAGAATAAATGTAATTAATATATTTATTCTTTCATGATCATCCATCATTTATGAAAACAAGCAAATATAATTTTATTTCTTTTTAAACTAAGCTTGTAAATATCAAGAGAAGTTTTGTTTTGGAGTTTCCCTTGAGTCTTTTATTCTCTTTAATTATTAATCAGGAGCCAACAGAGAAGAAATAACCAAACACTGGGATTGGTTGGAACAAAATATCATGAAGACCTTATCTGTGTTTGATTCAAATGAAGATATTACTAATTTTGTACAAGGAAAGATAAGAGTAAGTGATGGATATATTTTGTAGATGGAATACTAAAATCTTTGACCCTCTTATTTTAGGATCAAAGGCCATGTGGGAAAGCCATTGTTTTACTGACACCTTTCAGGATTGGCAGAAATACACATATGAATGTCAGAATCAGCGCTAAAGGAAATTGTAAAGTCAATGATTAGTTTTTGGTGCCCTTGTGGGTGCTCTTAGGGATATTTTCATTTCAGTATTTCTTGAGTTTGGAATGTGGATGAATCCTTCACTCAAAAAATATTTAGCAGCTTCAATCCTGGATTTCGGCACCAAAAAAAAAAAAAATAGCACCCATATTCGTGGTAGCTCCTTGTGAGGCATTAGAAAAAGCCTAACTACAAAATTAAAGAAAATTCGCTCACTTCTGTCCTAAGAGAAGCATTTATGTACACACATATATACATTGTATATATATATATATACAGTTGTATTCAGTGAACTTTTTAAACATATAAAAAATATTTTTATTAGTAGGTAATAATTAATTTTTAATTAATTTAATATTTTGCCTCCTTTAGGGATTGATTGCTGAAGAGGGAAAACATTCTTTTGCAAAAGAAGATGATCCTGAGAAATTTCGAGAAGCCCTTTTGAAATTTGAAAAATGTTTTGGTTTACCAGAGCAGGAGAAGTTAGTGACCTATTACTCATGCAGTTATTGGAAAGGACGGGTTCCTTGTCAGGGTTGGCTCTATCTTAGCACCAACTTTCTGAGCTTCTATTCTTTTTTGTTGGGATCAGAAAGTAAGTGGTTTCTGTTGCTTACCACGACTTTGAACTTGTTGACTAACCTGTCAACTCTGTGGTGTTGTTAGATTATATATAAGGCAATAGGGTTGATATTAAGAATAATTAAACTATACATTAAAAAGTTCACTTCATCTAGAGAAAGAATCCTTAACATAGGAGCCATTGAAAGTATATATAGAATGCCTTGCATATTGTCAGAAGTGAATGCATATTAAATAATGATGGTGACCTGGCATATAATTCCTTTCTTTGTCTTGTTCTAAACTATTGACTTTCTACAATTCACATTTTAATCCTTGTTTTAGAAATACAGTATAAACATAGTAGCCATAGTATCTAATGGCCCACAGTTGTAAAGAAGAATCAAACAGTAATGTTCAGAGTACACATATAGCTTTTACATCAGTGATTATGCAATTATATAAAGTAACAGATTTAAATATAAAATAAGATTAATTTTTAAAAATTTTTAAATTGTATCTATTCCTAGAACCAATTATTGCATGTTCATGGTTATGCTTCAGAATTTTAACTAATCTTGTAAAGTATTTTAGTTCATAGCATTTTTCAAGTGGTTAACTATTTTAAAAGACTTGATTGATAAACATTAATCAATATTGAAAAACGTAATCATATCTGCTTATAATTCTTATTTGCAGTAAAACTCATTATCTCCTGGGATGCAGTCTCAAAACTTGAAAAGACTTCAAATGTTATACTAACAGAGAGTATTCATGTGTGTTCCCAAGGGGAGAATCACTACTTTTCAATGTTTTTGCATATTAATGAAACATATCTTCTTATGGAACAACTGGCAAGCTATGCTATAAAGAGACTTTTTGATAAGGAAACATTTGCTAATGACCCAATCCTTGATGATCCTCTACAAATCACCAAGAGGTATTCAAAGCTTAATTAATACTTTTTAAGTATTGTTTTACCAAAGAATTGTTAACATTGAATATCATTAAAAGTTAACTGTTCTATGTTATATGATAATATTTCTTTGGGATTAATCATTGATGTGTGAGGTATTTTTTAGTTTAATCATATGCATTTCACAAATAGTATTCCCTCCATTAAGTTTAATCTTAAGAAGTAATAGAAGTTAGGTTTGAAAATTATTTATCGAGATCCCAGTAGGATTTGCCCTGGAGTACTTTTAGAAATATGGAGATTTTTATATGCATGGTTAATCTCCCTTTCTCTATGAGTAGTCTGAACAGTTTCAGGTCTGATATTGTAAAACATATTGTTTATTTTTAAACATAATTTATAGACAGCATTATTTTTTTTAAGATTTTATGTATGTATTGGGGGAAGGGGAAGGGAGAGGGACAAGCAGGCTCCATACTGAGCGTGGAACCTGACTTGGGGCTCGATCTCACAACCTGAGATCATGACCTGAGCTGAAATCGAGAGTCAGCCACTTAACCAACTGAGCCACCTAGGTGCCCCTAGACAGCATAATTTTTTATGAAGAGGCAAGTTAGTGGAGTCAGTGGAGCATGGGCTTTATAAGGAGAGTACAACAACCCCTGGACAAGTCATTATCTCTCAGGACTTTAGTATCCTCATGTATCATTTCTACCTCAGAGAGTACTTTGAGGAATGAACAATATAACGTGTGAAAGCTCTTTGTAAAATAATAAAACACTAGATAAATGTGAATCATTATTAATGCCTGCATGAGAAGTATCTCTGATAGCTGTTTGCCGCTATATTTGGCTTGCTGAAACTGACCAGAGCCCTTTCATACTGCTCAACGCTCAGAACAGTTGAGTAAAATAAGTATGCCAAAGGAGAGGGAGAGATGAGAGGATCTAGAAATAGCTAGTGAATGTAGCTTCTGGCAAGGACCATGAGGCTATAGATTGTATGAGAAACTGAGAGGAACCTAAGCTGCAGTCCTATGGATAGACTAGAACAAGTGACCTGGACGGTTGTGTGATTACTACATAGCCCTAATTGGATATAGTTGTTCCAGTTGCCTGCTTCTAACCATTTCTAAAATCTGTATACATAAGGACTTCTTTGTGAGTGTATCTGCTTTTCTAGAAAATAGATCAGCAAGGTGAATTTTTTATAGGTCCCAGTGTGCATGTGCATGATTTATAAATAGAACTCTATAAGGATTAGGAATTCAGTTTATGTTATATTATAGTTGAACATTTGTTTTTGTAGTTTGTTCCTTGATTGGCCACCATAAGCATAAACTTTTTAGCCATTTTATTTCCCTTAGAATATCCTTTGAAAAGCCATCTATCAATGAGTCATTCATTACCAAGTCTGTATTTAAAAGACATAGGAAATCCATTTTTGTCTATGTGTATTTTTAAGAGAGCCTATTGAAAATCATATATATCTAAATCCTTTTTTCTAGTAAGTTAAAAAGAACAAGAGCTTATTTAGACTTAGCCTCCAAATGACTTTTTTCTAAAATTGAATATCTTTATTGCTTCATCTTATTGTCTTTACAAATATGTATTTCTTCTATAATTTAAACAGTAAAGAAACACATTAGCAATGGTTAAGTTTGGTGTATATCCTTCCAGGCTTTTTAATGCATTAATTAAAAAGTATTTGCAAAAAAACATGATTGGGACTAAACATCACATATTATTCTACAGTCTTCTTTTCTCCCCCCTTAAAATAATAAATCATCGATATCTTTTCATGTCTATAAATAGTCCTCATCTTTTAAAATAATACCCACCAAATTATAATTTAAGTGAGGTAAAATTAATGTGGTTTTTTGTTCATCAGAATTCTTTTGAAAGACATGATGAAATGCCTCATATTCAAATAGTTGTATGCTGGAAGGATGAATTTGGTTTTAACTCTGTTGGCTTTGAGTTAGAACTTGCATAATTTACTTACTAACCCAGATGGCATTGCTGCTTAACACAAGTATTTACTGCCTCTAGAAAAATTGTACTATTTTAAGCAATTGTTTTTTATTCATATATTTATATATCAGTTAACAAGTCATCTTTATTTCTTGACACCTATCCAGTGCCCAACACTGTGCAAGCAATGTTTTTTATTTTGCCTCTAGTACGAATTTTTTTAAACATTCATTTAAATGTCTGTTTCATTTAATTTTAATATTTTATGTGTTTTTCTTCTTGTCTCAATTTTGATCCTGTAAATTTTTGTTTTTTAATTTTTCTCTTCATTTTTTATTTTCCATTTTTATTTTGTTTGAACTGGGTGACTCTTTTTTTTTTAAGATTTTATTTACTTATTTGACAGAGAGATAGAGAGAGCACAAGTAGGCAGAGCAGTAGGCAGAGGGAGAGGGAGAAGCAGGCTCTGCGCCAAGCAGGGAGCCCGATGTGGGACTCGATCCCAGGACCCTGGGATCATGACCTGAGCTGAAGGCAGCGGCTTAACCGACTGAGCCACCCACACGCCCGAACTGGGTGACTTGATTACCTGATAACCACATATTAAAATTACCAATATTGGCTTTAGCCATATTCACATATTATGAATATATAATAATATAATAATCTTATAGCAAATCACTCCTTAACAGATGATTTAAAGTCCTACATCATCTCTAACCTTTGTGCATTGTAATTTAGTAATAAAGCAAAATTGGAAAAGGGAACAAAGAAAATGAACTTGTTATGAATCCATGTTTCTTCCATTACATAATTTGTTGAAAAACGTAGCATATATTATTTAATCTTTCTGCTTTAAAGTACATTTAAATTAATCAATATGGGCATGTGTGCACTTTAGAAGTCATTATTTGAACCCTCTTTTTTCTTTTCTGCAGAGGTCTGGAAAATCGAGCCCACAGTGAGCAGTTCAGTGCTTTTTTTAGGCTCCCCAAAGAAGAGACTCTGAAAGAAGTACATGAATGTTTCTTATGGGTACCATTCAGCCACTTTAACACTCATGGAAAAATGTGCATCTCAGAAAACTATATCTGCTTTGCTAGCCAGGATGGCAATCAACATAGTGTAATCATTCCATTACGAGAGGTAATACAAATTTGGTTACATATAAATTTTAGTTTGAAAATGCTATCATTCAAAGAATAAAATATCACTTAAACTCTGTAAATTATTGAAAACTCTATATACACCACCCTTTTAGTAATTTTTAAAGAATCATTTTTTTTTCTGAGAGAGAGAAAGAACACATACAAGTGGGTTCGGAGGGAGGAAGGAGGAGGGGCAGAGGGAGAGAGAGAATCCCAAGCAGGCTCCACACCGAGTGTGGAGCCCAGTGCAGGGCTTGATTTCACAACCCTGAGATCATGACCTGAGCCAAAATCAAGAGTCAAATGCTTAACCAACTGAGCCACCCAGGTACCCCAATATTCATTTTTTAAGTTCAGTATTACTGTTCAGGATAAGAGTACTAGGATAAGAGCATTATAGCTTTCATTAAAAGTGAGAATAGAAAAAAAATAAAAATTTACAAACCAGATAAGGGTCAGGGTGACTCAAGATGGAGCATGATTGCTCAGACATTTATGACATGAATACCAAAACTTATTTGATACACATAATCAAAAAGAATATAATTGATAGCTTTTATGTAAGTTAGAAATGAATTGTCAGCATTGTAGCACTGAATTTTTACATTTATATTGTCATTTTTTAAGTCTACATGTTAAGCATTTTTCTTGAGAAGTGAAATAACTTGCACTGAGTTAACTTGTGTCAGTGGTGCAACTATTACCCTAAGTCTATTTTTTAATAAGTCATACCATGGACCAAAGCTTTAGCCACAAAAGATTAAGCTAAACATATTTTGCCTGAAAGCGTCTAGCAGCAAGGAAGAATGTGATTCATTTATGTTTTCACCCCCCAGGTCTTAGCTATAGATAAGACAAATGATTTCAGCAAATCTGTCATCATTAGCATCAAAGGAAAAACAGCTTTTCGCTTCAGTGAAGTTAAAGATTTTGAGGAGCTGGTGGCAAAACTCAGACTCAAATGTGGGGCAGCTTCAAGTCAGTATCACGATATTAGCACAGAGGTAATTATATAGCAATCAAATCATTTTTTAAAAGAAGTGTGTGTTTCATGTGCTCCATTCTTTCAAAAGAAACTCATAGTACTTTTCCTATTCGTGCTTCAGTTTATTTTTTTTAAAGACTAAAACCAAAGAAATTACATTCTCTAAGTCACCTTATAAAGCAGAAGTGAAAATTAAGAACTTTATCCTTTTTTAGGAACTCATATTTTAAAAATTATCATTTGATCTTTCTTGACTATATATATGCAGTATCTCAGTTATACACATCTTGTACTTTCATGTAATATGGCTTTTAATAACTCATACTATATTTGAGAATTTAATAAGGCCTTAAAAAATACTCTCCTCTGACTGCTGTAGAGAGAAAGCAATTTTAAACCAATCTAAATATCTTTTATTTAATACTGAGTAACTCAGCCTTACTTACATAATATAGCCCACAGCAAAATAGTGGCAAAGCTATTTACTACTAAAATATTAGAGAAGGCAGTCTTTTTAAAATATTTTATTTTATTTATTTTTATTTTTTCAGTGATCCAAGATTGTTTATGCACCACACCCAGTGCTCCATGCAATACGTGCCCTCCTTAATACCCACCATCAGGCTCACCTGTTCCCCCACCCCCTCCCCCTCCATAACCCTCAGTTTGTTGCTCAGAGTCCACAGTCTCTCATGGTTCATCTCCCCCTCCGATTTACCGCAATTCACTTTTCCTTTCCTTCTCCTAATGCCCTCCATTTTATTCCTTATGTTCCACAAGTAAGTGAAACCATATGATAATTGACTTTCTCTGCTTGACTTATAGTTTTGGTGAAGGGTGGTTAAGAGACTGATTTTGATGTTTAGTGAGTCCTTTATAGAAATGTAGATACTTTTAGTTCAAATTAATTTTCATTTTCAATGCCTAGGAAATTCATGTTTTAATAGACTGATAAAACTTCTCACATTATAACTATTGTATTTTAATTAGGAATTCAAAGGAAAAATCAACATTGGCTTTACTGCCTATATTATTTTATTTAGATAGGATTATAGTGGCTTTTACCTCTCCAGAGTAGAGACTAAAAATATTAAGCTAAGTCAGTTATAATGCAGTATTGATAAAACTAGCTTTTTCTTTGATAATAGAAAAACAATGAAAACATGTAAGTAAAAAATACATATGTCTCAGTTCCAGACCCAGAATCATGTTAACCTTCAAGAATTTTCATGCCCCAACTTTATAATTTTTCATTCTCTTCAGTGTGCACCCAGGATATTCCTTAGTTTGATGTTGAGAACATGGGTAAAACCTGACCAGTCCTGGTAGTTTCTCTCGTAGTGTTTCCATATTCTTGGTTATGTCACTTTTTTCCTGCCCTATTCCATTTCAGATTCATTCTCTATGTTAGATTTGATGCTCTGCTTCTCTTTCTTTCCTGTGTCTCTTAAGCCCAAAGAACTGGAATTTTCCCCCCAAAAGTCTCAGATGCTTCTAGTAGTTAGGTATGATCAGTGGTAAAGAAAGGATTTTGTTTCAAAATGAATTTATCATCTGTTCAGATGTATGTCAGAGTTCTAAGATTTTCTAGTTTCTCTTACCCATTTTTAGAAGTTTTAGTGAGGGTATTTACAAAATACCAGTCAGTATACTGGTTTGCTAGGAAATGTGTTTTTAAGTGTATTCTTTATTCCCCATTCCCTATTTGCCCCATCTACCACCTATCTGCCCTCTGGTAACCATCAATTTGTTCTCTGTTGCCAAGAGTCTATTTCTTGGTTTGTCTCTCTCTCCTTTTTTCCCTTGCTCATTTGTTTCTTAGATTCTACATTAAAAGTGAGATCATATGGTATTTGTCTTTCTCTGACTGACTTATTTCGCTTCTCATTATACTCTTTAGCTCTATCCATGTTGTTGCAAATGGCAAGGTTTCATTCGTTTTTATGGCTGAATAATATTTCATCATATATATATTTTTACATATTTCATTATCTATTTAATATTATATTACGATATAATAATATAATCGTAATTATATCATAATAAAACATAGTTATAATTACATTATGAATATACATTTTATTATAATAAATATTTAATATTTCATATATAAAATTAATTATATTTCACATATGAAATATATTTCATTCATATATATTCATAATATGAAAATAATTATATTTCATATATGAAATATTAAATATGTGATATTTATACACTTTCTTAAAGATTTTATTTATTTATTTGATGGAGAGAGAGATAGTACAAGTAGGCAGAGCGGCAGACAGAGGGAGAGGGAGAAGGAAGGAGGCTCTCCGCAGAGCAGGGAGCCTGATGCAGGACTCGATCCCAGGACGCTGGGATCATGACCTGAGCCGAAGGCAGCCGCTTAACCTACTGAGCCACCCAGGCGTCCCATTTATACACCTTCTTTATCCATGTACCTATTCAGGGACACTTGGGCTGCTTCTATAGTTTGGCTGTTGTAAATAATACTGCTATATATATAGAGGTGCATGTATCCATTTGAATTAGTGTTTTTGTATTTTTTGTGCAAATACCCAGTAGTGTGATTAGTGGGTGGTAGGATAGTTGTATTTTTAACTTTTTGAGGAACCTCTATACTGTTTTCCAGAGTGCCTGCCCCAGCTTGTATTCCCACCAACAGTGTAAGAGGGTGCCTTTTTCCTGCACATCCTCGCCGATACCTGTTTCTTGTGCTGTTGACTTTAGCCATTCTGACACATGTGAGGTGATATCTCATTGTAGTTTTGATTTCGTTTCCCTGATGATGAGTGATGTTGAGCATCTTTTCATGTGTCTGTTGGCCATCTGAATGTCTTATTTGGAGAAATGTCTGTTCATGTCTTCTGCCCATTTTTAAGTTGCATTATTTGTTTTGTGGGTATTGAGTTGTTTCAGTTCTTTATATATTTTGGATACTAACCCTTTGTTAGATAGGTCATTTGCAAATATCTTCTGCCATTCAGTAGTTTGCCTTTTAGTTTTATTATTTCCTTCACTATGCAGAAACTTTTTATTTTGATGCAGTCCCAATAGTTTATTTTTGCTTTCATTTCCCTCTCCTCAGGAGACATATCTGCAAAAATGTTGCTACAGCTGATGTGAGAGATATTGATGCCCAGGCTCTCTTCAATTATTTTTTTATGGTTTCAGGTCTTACACTTAGGTCTTTAATCCATTTTAAGTTTATTTTTGTGTATGGTATAAGAAAGTGGTCCAGTTTCATTCTTTTGCATGGGACTGCCCAGTTTTCCCAGCACGATTTGTTGAAGACTTTTTCTCATTGAATATTCATTCCTCCATTGTTGAAGATTGACTGCATAATTGTGGGTTTATGTCTGGGTTTTCTGTTTTATTCCGTTGATCTGTGTGTCTATACCAGTACTGTCTTAATTACTACCACTTTGTAATATAACTTGGAATTTAGAATTATGATACTTCCAGTTTTGTTTTTCCTTTTCAAGATTTCTATGGCTATTTGAAGTCTTTTGTGGTTCCATACACACTTTAGGATTGTTTGTTCTAGTTCTGTGAAAAATGCTGTTTGAATTTTTATAGGGATTGCATTAAACGTGTAGATTGCTTGGGTAATAAAGACATTTTAACAATATTTGTTTTTCCAACCCATAAGCCTGGAATGTCTTTCCATTTTTTGTGTTGTCTTGAATTTCTTTCATCAGTGTTTTATAGTTTTCAGAGTACAGGTTTTTCACCTCTTTGGTTAAGTTTATTCCTACTTTATTGTTTCTGTTGCAGTTGTAAATGAGATTGTTTTCTTAATTTCACTTTCTGCTGCTTCATAGTTGGTGTATAGGAAGGAAACAGATTTCTGTACATTGATTTTGTGTTCTGCAACTTTACTGAATTCATTTACCAGTTGTAGTTTTTTGGTAGAGTCTTCAGGGTTTTCTGTATACAAAGTCATTTTATCTTCCTTTTCTATTTGGACATTTGGACGTATTTTCTTTATCTTGACTGATGGTTCTAGCTAGGACTTGTAGTACTATGTTGAATGGGAGTGGTGAGAGTAGGCAGCCTTATCTTGTTCCTGATCTCAGAGGAAAAGATTTTAACCTTTTAACTTGGAGTATGATGTTAGCTATGGGCTTGTCATATATGGCCTTTATTATATTTATATATTTATATTTATATATATTTATTATATTTATTATATTGAGTTACATTTCTTTTATATACTTTTAGACATTTCTTTTATACTTTGTTGACAGTTTTTAATCATGAAAGGATATTGAATTTTGTCAGATGTTTTTTCTGCATCTGTGGGTGTGATCAGAGGATTTTTATCCTTTATCCTGTTCATGTGGTATATCACATTTATTGATTTGTGTATGTTGAACCATCTTTGCCTCACAGGGATAAGTCCTACTTGATCATGGTATATGATCTTTGTAATGTGCTGTTAAATTTGATCTGCTAGTATGTTGTTGAGAATTTTTGCCTCTGTATTCATCGAGATTTTGGCTTGTAATTTCTTGTAGTGTTCTTATTTGGCTTTAATATCAGGGGCATGCTGGCCTTGTAAAATTAGTTGGGGAGTGTTCCCATCCCCTTCACTTTTTTGGAAAAATCTGAGAAGGATTGGCATTAATTCTTCTTTAAATGTTTGGTAGAATTCACAAATGAAGCCATCTGGTACAGCATTTTTCTCTGGTGGGAGGTTTTGGATTACAGATTCAATGTCCTTACATGTTACTAGTAAGTTCAAAATTTCTATCTCTTTATGTTTTATTGATAGTTTATTTTTTATTGCTGAAAAATATTATCTGGATATTCCACAGTGTTTATCCATTCACCTCTTGATACCTTGTTTGCCTTCAATTTTTGGCAACTATAAATGAAGCTGCTATAAACATTCACATGTGGATTTTAGTGTAGAAATACGTTTTCAACTATTTGGGTATATACCTAGGAGCACAATTCCTGACTCATATAGTAAGGTTATGTTTTGCTTTGTAAGAAACTGCCAAACCATCTTCCTAAGTGGCTGTACCATTTTATATTTCCACCAGCAATGAATGAGAGTTCTTCTTCCATATTCTCAGCCACAAGTACTTGTTATTGTCAATGTTTTGGATTTTAGCCATTATAATAGCCAATAGTGTCTCATTTTTTTTTAATTTGCAATTCTTCAATGTTATAATATTGAGCATTTTTTGTATGGTTATTTGTCATCTTTATATCTTCTTTGGGGAAGTCTCTATTCAGATCTTTTGCCCACTTTTTAACTTGGTCTTTTATTTTTTTAAAACATAATTGCTTTTCATTCTTTTAATATATTTACAATAGCTACTTTATATTCTTAGTTTACAAAATCCAGGAACTGGGCCCTCTCAAAGCCGTTTTCTATTGGTTGCTTTTTTTTAATAGTTCTTGTTTTATTTTTAAACCTTGCTTGCTTGGATTACCCCCATGAGTCAGTAGAATTGGTGGTTAGCCAGTGATGGGTCAAAAGAGCTCCTTATAAATGCCTTGAACCATTATGTTTTCTACTTTTTACCAGGGCAATTTTTATGTGAAGATATACCTCAAACTTCAGGCAGCTTATAAATCATCCTACCTTTGCTTACCTTCAAAATCAGCCAGAAATGAGTGACTGGGGCCTTCCACTGTCCCATTTCTTTCCTGGGCAGTTTCACACCCCTGTACATGCATACATACGTCTAGATCCTCAAGAATATGTTAGAATCTTTCAAAGTTCCCTGTGTTTACCTAGTTATCCAGATCTTCCTTTTAGATTTCTAGCCAGGCTCTGCCAGTTTGCCCCAAACTGACATCATAGCCTTAGGCAGCTGTGATGTTATCAGCAGATTACTATGGCTTTCTCTAACACCCTGGAGAATGGTGATTTTTTTCATAGACCTGAGCTCTGAATCAAATCAAAGGATAACAACACCCTGGGAATGGAGATTTTCTAGAGAGCTGTTAGTTTGGTTAAAATACTGACTGTGTTCTTGGGGATGGGGATTTTAGTGAAGCACCAAAAGATCCATTGGCTGTGTTAATGCAGGCTTTCATGGCTACCAATACCTCTGAGCTTGGGAGGGAGGGATGATTACACTAGCCTCAAGACAAAACTTCACGGAATCTGGTGTTCCTGTTCATTAGTTTCACTTGTAATCGATGCTTTTCAGTTCATTCTGTGCCTTTGGTAAATTTCCAGTGTTCTGAACTGGTACTTTTTAAATCTTTTGCCAGTGTTTTGTTGTTTTTTTTGTAAGGAAGTGTGTTCACTCAAGTCCTGAGTATGCTGTTCCAGATGTTTGATTTGTTGACATCTCTAATTTTGATAGAAAAACAATGTCTCTCTGAGACATTGCTTTAATCTTTATTATGTAGATTGATTGTGGTTTATAAGTGACAGATAAAGCATTAGCACTTTTTCTTCTCGCAGAAACTTTTAAGCATACATTTGGGACATTTTTTCTTTTTCAGGTTCCTATTAGCTCTGATTCTACAGACCCATCAGATAATACTGAGGTACGATCTTTGACATGTCAGAGAGAATGCAGTAAAACTGTGAACACCGAAGCCTTAATGACAGTATTTCACCCTCAGAATTTGGAGACTCTTAATCCCAAAATGGTAGGAAAACAAAATATTTGAATCTATGAACTGAAACAGTTGATCAAAAATAAAAATCTTAAAGCAGAAGGTTATCACAACTGAAAACTCTTCTTTTGGTGCTTGAAAAGGTTTTCCAGCAGGTACTATTGTGCGACTTGTTTCATTCCACAAAAGGGCTGTTATAGAAAAAAAAAAAAACAAAAGGGCTGTTATCAAGAATTAAGATAAACAATGAAAATTGAACATTGGATTTTACTTGCACAGATTGTGAATAATCCTAAAATCAAGGTGATTGGGGGAGAATGATGGTTCAGAGCTTTACCTCTGAAGTGTAATGCTTTTCCCATTCTTACATGAGTTTAGGTAAGAATTAAAATAGCAAATTAAAGCGGTATGCTCACATGGATTTGAAAGAGTTGTGATGAGTGGTCGTGTTTGACCCCTCTGTGAATACTGATTTTGACTTTCTGTGTTCTTGATTTCCATAGGTACTGTTTCACACCGAAGAGAGTTTTCAAATTATTTGAAAGAAGTTAATTTCTCACCATGTTTACTTGGTTGATTTTTTGTTACAGTTGAAAGAAAAGATGAAGGAACAGTCATGGAACATCCTATTTACAGAATGTGGGCGTGGTGTTAGCATGTTTCGGACCAAAAAGACTCGAGATCTGGTTGTAAGAGGGATTCCAGAGACCTTAAGAGGAGAGCTCTGGATGCTTTTTTCAGGTATTTCATATATTCACTTTATTAACAGACATTAGCTATACCTCTTCTAGAAGTTATGCACTAAGTAAAAATAATTATAAAGATGACTAGAACAAAGTCTCATTCTTAGTTCAGATTAGTCAAAGAGAATAAGGTAGTTCCGTGTGTTTACCTGTATATCCACACATCTATTGTCTGAGCAAATTAGTTTATTAGGCAAGATATGGCTAATTGGGGTATCTCTATCTCTAGTTTCAAAGGAAACTTAAGTGGAAAAAACAGTTCATGAAAATTCTATTGGATAAAATTGGTATCCCGATGTTACAGATTCTAGTGAAGCCTTATCTTTTGTTTATACTAGGACATCACTTGAGTATAAAGCTAAATGTAAAGTAATCCGATTCTTTATGTATATATGCAAATAGCAGGTTTATTATATTCCTCTTCTTTTGTATGTTAATGCAATCATCTGTACAGGTGCTATTAATGACATGGCTGCTAATCCTGGCTATTATGCTGAAGTGGTTGAGCAGTCCTTAGGGACCTGCAACTTAGCTACTGAAGAAATTGAACGTGACTTGCGTCGCTCCCTGCCTGAACACCCAGCCTTTCAGAGTGACACTGGCATATCTGCTCTGAGGCGGGTACTCACTGCTTATGCATATAGGAATCCCAAAATTGGATACTGCCAGGTATGACTTCATTATGAGCCCATCTGTGTGGATGTTCCAATGGTAAAATCACATTAAATAGATCTCCATTAATTCGAAAATTGTGATAAGAATGACAGAGAAGGCTGAGATTGATAGAGGGGTATTATTAATCTAAGGATGGTAGTGGGAATACTTAAGAGAATTGATATTTCTTTATTTTTCTTTTACATTTAACAAATATTTATTGAATTTCTGCTCTGTAAAAGATACTGTGCTAGGTGCTTAAGACTATATAAAGATTAATCATATAAGGATCCTGCCCTTGAAAGCATACAGATGAGTAAGTATTAAAACATATTCATTGACAAATAAAAATCAAGTGGGGCAAATTATTAAAGAAATGTGAAGTTCTATTAAGATTTATAATAGGGATAAATTATTTTCATCTGGAGGAATCAGAAAAGGCTTCATGGAAGAGGTAGCATTTGTAGGTGTCCATACATCTGGATGTATGGAGATGGAATGAAAGAATGTTCTAGGTAAAGGGATCAGTGTAACAAAACACAGGAAGGTAAACAAGGAATATATATAGAACCATGTTTTGTTTAGTAGAAATATAGGGTGAATGAAGTGAAGTAGATAAAGAAAAAAAATCAACAAAATAGTTTGGGATAGGTCAGGAGTCTGAATTTTATTTTGTAGGTAGTGGGGGAATCATTGAAAAACTCCTTTAGGAACACACTATATTAATTAGGGATGCTAGATTGCTAGCAAAAATAATCTCAAACAGGTAATAGCTTAAACACAATAGAAGAGCAAGTGTTTAAGTCAGTAGGCAGCTCTCCTTCATGAGATTATTCAGGGGCTTAGGCTGACAGAAGGCCCTGTCATCTTCAAAACATGGCTTCCAAGATGCTCTTTCATTGCCATTACCCCTCACAGGAATCAGGAGAGAACATAGAGAAACAACTGTGGTAGATTTTGTTGACTTGTAGGCCTAGAACATGCGTACATCACTTCATCCACATTGTGTTGGAGGATCTTTGTCTTATGGCCACACTTATTTATGAAAAAGTCTGCAAAATAGAGTGTGATTGAGCATATACATGTCCAGGTACTATGGAAGAAGGGAAGATTGGATTGTGGTGGATAGCTAGTACTCTCAGTCACACATTCCTTTATAATCAGCTGAGCGCTCACAATGATTATGTATCAGTCCTATCTATTCATTAATCTTATCAATAGAGAATTTTTTGAAAGCAATTTAAGTGAATGGATCACCTAAATCACAAGTATTTAGCATATTTTAGGATCTCTGAGAGGTAAAAAAGAAGTAACACTCACAGAGTCTATGACATTATATGTAGTAGTATAGAGGCACCTACAGAGTAGGTGGCATTTGCTTTTGACTTCTTAAAGATGAGAGGGCACCTGGGTGGCTCAGTTGGTTAAGCATCTGACTCTTGGTTTCTGTTCAGTTCATGATCTCAGGGTAGTGGGATCACGCCCACTTCAGGCTCCACGCTCAGCACAGAGTCTGCTTGAAATGCTCTCTCTCCCTCTCCCCCGCTCACACACGCACTCTCCCTCACTCACTCCCTCAATAAATAAATAAAACTCTCTAAAAGGTGAGAATAAAGTTAGAAACATGGAGGGCAAGAGGAAAGTTATTCTGAGTTAAGGTAACAATATAAGCAATACCATTCAGGTGAGAATAAGCCTATCATGGAGATCAGACTGGCTAGGTTCCCTTACTTTCCTTTATTCTATCTAGAGATATTACTCACATACCACAAACTTTATCCTTTAGTGTTTTTAGTATATTCACAATGTCATGCAACCATTATCACTACCTAATTCCAAAACACTTTCATTACCCGCAAAAGAAGCCCCATATCCATTTAGTTGCTCCCCATTCACACCACCCCCAACTCTAGGTAATCACTAATCTACTTTTCCACCTCTATGAATTTGCCTGTTGTGGACATTTTATGTAAATGGAATGATAAAATATATTATCTTTTGTGTCTACTTTCTTTCACATAGGTTCATCCATTTTGTAGCATGCATTAATACTTCACTCCTTGTATGGCTGAATAACATTCCATTGTATGGATATACCACATTTGTTTATTCAACGGTTGATGGGCATTTGGGGTTATTTCAATATTTTGGCCATTATGAATAGTGCTGCCATGGATATTCATGTACAACTTCTTGTGTGAATATTGTTTTTTATTATTTGGGGTATATACCTAGAAGTGGAATTGCTGAATTACATGGTCACTCTATGTTTATCATTTTGGGGCCCTGCCAAACTATTTCCCAAAGAGACGGCACCATTTTATCTTCCCATCAGCAGTGCACTGAGGGTTCCAATTTCTCCACATCCTTTATAACACTTTTTATAAAATCTCTCTTTTTGATTATAGCCATCTCGTAAATGTGAAGTGGTAGTTCATTGTGGTCTTGATTTCTATTTCCCTAATATGCTTATTAGCTATTTGTATATCTTCTTAGAATAAATGGCTATTCAAATCCCTTGCCCATTTGTAAAGTTGTGTTCTTTATCTTGTTACTATTGAGTTTTAATGGTTCTTTATATATTCTGGATACCAATCCCTTATCAGATATAATATTTGTAAATTTTTTCTCCTACCTTTATGTTGTCCTTTCACTTTCTTAATGGTGTCCTTTAAAGCACAAAAGTTTTAATTTGTTTTAATTTAATCTGTTTAAGTTTTTTAAAAGTTTTAATAATGTAGTCCAATCTATCCGTGGTTCTTTCTTGTATGTGCCTTTGATGTCCTAAGAAGCCATTGCCTAATCCAAGCTTAAAAAAGATTTACTCCTATGTTTTCTTCTAAGAGTTTTATAGTTTTGATGATTAAATTTAGGTCTCTGAGTTATTTTGTGTTAATTTTTGTGTGTGGTGTATGGAGGGAGTTCAGCTTCATTACTTTACTTGTGGATAACCAGTTGTTCCAGTGTTATTTGTTGAAAAAACTATTCTTTCACTCACTGAATCACCCTGGCACCCTTGTTGAAAACCAGTTGACCATAAATATTAGGGTTTATTTCTGGACTTGGAATTCTATCTCATTGATTTATATTTCTGTTCTTAATGCTAGTATCACACTTTTTTTTTACTACAGCTAGGTAGTAATTTTTGAAATAAGGAAATGTGAGTCCTTTAACTTTATTCTTTTCCAAGACTGTTTTGGCTTTTTTGGGTTCCTTGCACTTCCACATGCATTTTAGGATTAGTTTGTTAATTTCTGAGAAGAAAAGAAAAAGCCAGCTAGGATTTTGATAGTCATGGTATTAAATCTGTAGATGAACTTGGGGAATACTATATATTAACAATATTAAGTCTTCTAATCCACAAGCACAGGATATTTTTCTTTTCCATTTATTTAGTTCTTTTTCAATCTCATTCAAAGTTGTATAGTTTCCACTGCCTAAGCCTTGTATTTCCTTTGGTAATTTTATTTCTAAATATTTTATTCTTTTTGAAATAGTAAACAATTATTTTCTTGATTTATTTTTTTGGATTGTTCACTGCCAGTATATAGAAATAAGATTGATATTTTTATATACCGACCTTGTATACTGCAGTCTTGCTGAGTTTATTAAATTTTAGTAGATTTTTTGAGGATTCCTTAGAATTTTCTACATATAAAATCATAGAATCTGAATGGTGATATTTTTACTTCTTCCATTCCACTCAGAATTTCTTTTTTTTTTCCTTTTCTTGACTAACTGACATGGTCGTAACCTTCAGTACAGTGTTGAAGAGAGGTAGTGAGTAATGCATATTCCTGTCTTAACTATTTATCTTAGGGGGAAGCAATTAGTCTTTCATCATTAAGTATGATGTTAGCTGTGGATTTTGTGTAGCTTCTCTATCAGGTTGAGGAAGTTGCCATATATTCCTAGTTTGTTGAATATTTTTTATCATGAAAGGGTGTTGGATTTTGTCAATTTTTCTTTGTCTATTGAGATAATCATGTGATTTTTTCCCTTTATTCTATTAATATCCTGTATTACATTGATTTATTTTCACATGTTGAACCACCTTGTATTTCTAAGATAAAATATCTTTGGGTCTTGGCGTATATCCTTTATATATCTTATTAGGTTAAGTCTGCTAGTATTTTGTTTAGAATTTTTATATTTATGTTCATAAAATATATCTGACACATAGTTTTCTTGAGATAACTTTGGTTTTGGTATCAGGGCCTCACAGAATGAACTGGGTAGTATTTCTCTCCTGTTTTTTTGAAGAGTTTTTAATGAATTAATGTTAATTCTTCTTTAAATGTTTGGTAGAATTTGCTAGTGAAGCCATCTGTTCCTAGAATGTTCTTTGCAGGAAATTATTTCATTACTAATTCAGTCTCTGCTTGTTATAAGTCTATTTAGATTTTTCTATTTCTTCTTAGTTTGGTCTCTGTAGTTTGTGTTTTTCTAGGAATTTATCCATTTTATCTAGGTTATCTAATTTGTTAGCATACTCCCTTATAATCCTTTTTATTTCTGTTAAGATTGGTAGAAACATCCACTATTTTCTGATTTTAATAATTTGAGTCCTTCCTCTCTCTGCTTTTTATCCTTTTGGTTAGGCCCCCTATGGATATCTCATTCCCCAGCTTTTCATTTTAACCCTTTCTTAGCCGTTGTTTGATCAAACTGTTAAACCACTGCCTCAGCAAGCCACATGTGTTTAACAACTGTCTCCAGCTGTTTTCAACAAACACTGTGGGGAAAAGGCTCTTTGCTTACCATGAACCCTCTGTTAGGTTAAGTAAACGCAGGCTTGTGAGTAGGGTCTTTCCGTGGAAACCACCAGCGAGGTCAAATAATGACAAATTATATGGAAATGGAGCTCCTAAATAGCTCTGGCCCCTGTCTGTTCCATAGAGTGGCTGGCTGCTAGATGTTTTTAACCATAATTTCTGAAATGTTGGTTTTTAAGACCACTATGAAGCTGAGGAGGGGGGCTGGGTATAGGGCAATTTAAAATGCCAAAGAGCTCACTTTTTTTACTGAGATTCAGTCATTTTATTAAATAAATGCTTTCTGAATTGCTCTAAGATTTTTGGTTAATTTCCAGAGTTCTGAAAAAATGATTCTGACAATATTCGCCAGTGTTCTTATTGCCTGTATAGAGGAGAGCATTTTCAGAGGGACTTACTCTGCCATTTTTACTGACATACCCTCCCATTATGACTTCTTGAACAGGAAAATTGATTGAGTAAAAACTAAACTTGAGGGGTGACAAGGTGGCTCAGTCAGTTGAGCATCTGACTCTTGGTTTTGGCTCAGGTTGTGATCTCAGGGTCCTGAGATCAGCCCCGCATCAGGCTCCATGCTCA